>LPNX010995695.1:77881-107067 GCA_001517045.1 Pseudotsuga menziesii | reverse complement strand
CAAACATGTGGATGGAATGGCCTTGCTGTCAAATCTCCACCAAGGACAGCAGGCTTCTCTGCAACTCTAGAAGATAAAGAACATTCTTCAACAAGAAATCAAAGGAATCCAGGCATCTTCAGTCGAATGGTGCCCATTCCCTTTGGTTTAAGACTTGACTTATCTGCAGAGTAAACTATGCCATTTATTGTTTCATTAAGTTCTTCAAAACAGTATTTTCTGAAAGTCATGTGTGATGTTGCACCAGTATCAAGTAGCCAACATTCTGTGTAAGATGAAAGTGAAGTCATTTCATTAATACCAAGATTACAATGTGCAACAATACAATGAGCAGAATCAGAAGATTTACTAGCATCTTGGTTTTTATTGTCATTTTTCTTTTGGTTATGTTTGTCTTTGATGGAGTCCCATGAATCCCAACACTGATCTAATGTGTGTCCAGTCTTTCCACAATGCTTGCACTGCAAATCTGATATTTTGATGGAGTTGTTTCTGCCTCCTCTACCTCTGGAGTTTCTTCTTCCTCTTCCTCTCTTGCAGCAAGAGAGAGTGGCATCGCCAACAATAGATGCAAAAGAGTGCATCTTCTGTGATGAATCTGCAACTTACAGAATACTTGGAAAAAGATATGGGATGTAGGTTTAGATTCCTGCTCCTTTACAAATTACAATATGATTCTGCAGTTTATTACACAATTCTGCAACTAAAACAATAAGAGAAAAGAAGAAAGAGTAAAGGTGCAGGTCCAAGTCTCTGCCACCTTCCTCAAGCTTTACAACAATGCCAATGATAATTAGTCTTCAAAGCGGTCACATCAAACACGTTTTCTCCTATACTGGTCACAGTTTCGAGCTCAAAGCACAGCCTTAGATTGAAAGGAGAAAATACAATACTTCCATGTTATAACATTCATAGGTAGAATATAAAAATCTTCATGCAACAGTCACAGTTCCAATATAGCAATCACGAGGCTCTTCACTCAATGATAGACTTCACGCAAAAATCTAGGGTTTATGAATCAATTGTAACATATAATATGAATCGCTTTTACCTCCACACAAATGTATGAGTCACTCATCAACATTTGCAAATTCTTCCACTACTTTAATTCAGGTTTATAGCAGACACAGGCTCATCAAATACACAGCATAACATTCTCGGGCTCATACAGCAGCCATATCATACATATGAGCAATATTTGCTACCACAGGAATTAGGGTTTTGTATTTCAACGAACAAAAACATTTTACCTCCATGCAGCTGAATATTTACTGGACTCGCAGTAGTAGGATAGCTTCAACCAACGCAGTAGTCTCCAACGCACGCAGTAGCAGTCATGCTCCACGTAGTAGTGACGAGCATTCTTCAACACAAAACTTCAGCATTCTTCTCAGCTTCCACAGTTCTCAAAGATTTGATATGCAGCTTCAATCTCATAGGACTGGAGTCTTCACACAGTCCTCAGCAGTGTTCAATGCAGTCTCAAACTAGATCACAATAGCTTCAAGACAGCTTCACGCTAGTGCGACTCCACGCAGTTAACAAAAGCTTTCAAGGGAATATTTCGTGACGGGTCTCCATACAGAAAAAAAATTAGGGTTTCCACCCTAGAGAGGATGCACCATTATTCAGCAAGAATAATTCATTCTCCACACGTTCCACCTCTCCTCCACAAACACATAGAATTTAATGGGTGTGAAGATAGGTGTAAGCAGAGTCAAAATGGAGTCCATGGAGATGCAAAACAAATCAAGCATTCTGGTAATGGTCGCTGTAGACGGGAGCAAGTTTATCATACACGCTCTCCTATGGGTTCTTAACAAACTGCTTACATCGTAGGATAGAATCATTCTCATTCATGCTCAGTGAACTCTAATGTCCTATATGACAACGGGAAAGTGGTCACATCTTCAAAGAACTCACAACAGAAATAATAGACCGCAGGAGGAGACCGCAACATCCAAGTCTGTACATGGAGTGTGTACTCATAGAAAATATGATGGCAGGAAAGTGATAGCTACATAATGTTTGAAATGAAAGGCCGTGGGAAGGGTCGAAACCTAAAAATTGTAGAGGAATAAACTCAGCAGGTCGCAGGGAAAGATGGAATACAATGGGAGATCGCAGTCACTCTATTAGGTCAAAAAATTAGGGTTTTTGCGTTTACCTCCATGCTGTAGAAAAAGGTACTGAATCTACACTTCACGTCATATTCACATAGAGGGCGTTCACCAGGTGGAATAACTGAGGTCACAGGATATGGGAAAACGTGATGAAGAATGTCTCTCAAACACAGTTCTGGAAACTATAACGCATACAATACATGCACGCAGGAGGAGGAGTAATGCCAACAGCAGAACGTTCAAATGAATGAGTAGACTGGCAGGAGAAACAAATTGACAAAGGGCAGAATGGAGGTCTGGTAGCCAGACTGCCAGGACTGACAAGCATACAAGCAGGAGTTATGGCAGGAACCCGCTCTGATACAACTGTTAGGTATAACTCCCGATTCAATTCTATTCATGGCTAAAACATTTATTTATACATTACAATGACTCTTGGGATTACACATCCGAGAGTCTTTTCATCTTCCTATTATTTACACTAACGTATAATCCTGACGGATTATATTCCAACACAATGGATGGGTCCATATGAAGTAGTTACAACTTTTGACAATGGATCAGTAAAAATTAAAACAATTGATGGCTCAAAATTTTCCTTTGTAGTAAATGGACATAGACTTAGGATTTATCACCAACCGACATCTAAACAGGATTTCATACAAAAAATTTTACAGCAAAATGAAATGGAATTAGTTGAAGGGGAAGCTATTCCTCCTCCTCCTGATCCTTGAAAAATATTTTGGGTTATTATCACTTGTATATATGTAAATATGTGCTTGTTGCTTTGAATAAATAAGAGTCATTTCTAATAGGTTGTTTACACAAGAATCTTTTTCTTTTATGTCTTTATGAATAAATTGAATTATCTAACAAGTGGGTTTGCAGTTTGATTACAAATATATTATCTCTATGAGTAGCTAACGAAATATTACTTGGACAAGGAAAGTATGCTAAATACTCATCAGGTATTTTAATATTTTTAGGGTACTTTCGAAATTTGCAGATTATACTGATAAAATAATTATATATATATATATATATATATATATATCAATCCTTTGTATATCATACTTCACCAGTTTCTCTGTGATTCATATAGTTTTTGGTATCTTGATTTAGACATGTATATTTATGATTTATTCTTTTAAACAGTTTCTCGATAAGACCCACTTTCATTATCGTATTTGTTGCATCCTTATTTTTCACCTATGATTTACTAGTTCATCCTATACTTGTTATCAAAACTTGTCTCTTGAGTATTTTGGTGATAACTCGAAAGTAAGTGGAATTTTTATCTGTGGGGAACATTACTTTAATTTATAAAGAATAAATACTGTTAGGTTAAAGAACAACTTTCAATTATTCTCTTTTGACATGTTTTATGAGTCTGGCCATTATGAAATTACTTATATAACTTTATTTTGAAAAAAATTGAATTATGTGTTTAGCAGGATTTAACACGCTCTAGTACCAATCGACTTCCATATATTTAATATCATTATACAAGGCAAACCTGCCGAGGTAATGAACAGGCCTGCTAGCAGTGGGTCAATGCTAAGTAAAAGCCTTACAACAGGAAGCTCAATAAATGAAAGTAAACCCATCGGGGTACTGAACAGGCTCGCTGGCAATGGGGATATGCTTGCATGGTACCAAGATAATCCCACGTAGTACTGAACATTCCTGCTGGCAGTGGGGCAATATCTGGTAAATGAGATTTGGTTAATACACCACTATACACATAATTCGTAAAATAGTGATAATATATGAAAACATTTTCAAAAAAATTATGCCATAGCCAATTGTTTATAATGTCATTTGACAATGGCTCTAAGTCGACTTTTCCCCAGCCGTCTAATTCTGCATATACCTAAGATATCATTGTCTTAGAAATAGAACCCATCACTATAAATCTCACACACTTCGGGATACACTTAAAATACTTTATGATGACAGGATATCTTTACAATGAGACATGGATGGCTAGTTTTTCCCTATGGTATTCTTTTAATTTTTCTCATTTACATGGTCTTTTCTAAGCACTGTTTTATTTTTCATGAATATACATTTCTGAACCATTTCCATTTACTAGTTAGTTTTCCTTAAAACAAATTACCAACATGCTAGCATTCTTTCTACTTTTTTGGAATAATGATTTCTTCTCTCTGTATGGCTTGAGGACACGCCATCTCTTTGGTTTGGGGGAAGATGGATTTGACTTGTAAAAAATTAGATTATTTTTATTCTATGACAAATCTATTTATCTCTAACAAATGATAAGTATTTTCAGGAATATAAACAGTGGAATTTGGTTATAGATTGAAGCATATTTTACAGCAAAATTCAATATGGTCTTACCATATGAAGAATCGAATGAAGGAAAATGAAATATCAAATAGCGATCTGAGAAAAATGGTGATATTATAGTACATATGATTAAATTTTCTAACCAAATTTTGCTTTTGGGAAAATAGTTTTTACTTCCATTTCACTGTTAATAATTCTATTCTCTTACCCATTCATGCATGAAAATGATTAATATTTTTGTTATTTAAAATGAAATCTATGTTTTTATGTTATATGTTCAACCTGCCCAAAGTTTTACTTTGGACATGGTTGAATTAATTTTAAACCTTATAAATGATAAAATTATTTTGAACTTGAGAACTGTTGAAAACCCAATGAAGTCATTTTTAATTTTCATACAATGTGTGACATTAAAGATATGTTATTTTTAAGTTATAGGTTAAAAGAGTAAAGTTTAAATTACCTTCTTCATCTGCCAAGTTGAAGGCAGCTGCTAGTTCGCCTTCTTCCTAAATTGTTTTTCTTTCTTTTTGCTCAGTGGGACCTAGCATTTCTCTAGTTTGGGGGAATGTTGATCCTAGATTTATTACCATTGTTGGCAGATAAATTACTCATTTAAACACATATTTTATTATCTTTTGTATGTTTTATGTCACGCAGATCATTATTCAACCTCAGGTATGAGTGTTTTTAAGGTTTATATAAATTATTTTATTATTATCATTTTTATGGTTTTGTTCATTAAAAATAACATTATTAAAATGTATTTGATGTATTAATTGTTTTGTATAATTGTTTGCATGTTTTATAATCTTTTTGGGCCAAGTTAATACACAAAACACATTTAGACTGCTTTTTGCATAGCATGTCCAGCTTGGCATCCAGCTCTTCATTCATCCCATTGCATGAAACTCGCTGGTGGTTTGCCAAATGTTGAAATGTGTTGCTGTAGACTCCAATCCTAAAGTGTGTTAGCAAATAGACAATTTGTTCGCCCTAGATCTGTGCCTAGCATATCCAGCTCGCTGTCCAGCTCATGACGCAGCTCACCTTCCAGCTCGTTAAACAGATCACACGTTGTTGATAACTGATTTCAAGCATTAAAACATTGGTACAGTATGCAAACTGTTTTGTTGTCCATGCACCTAGGTGATAGCATGATCATCAGTCTAGAAGGATGGCCGGTGTGTTGATTTCTCCCAACACCAAGCTGTTCACTTCCCACGCGTTCAAAGGATGGAGCGTCTTTAGTCTAGAAGGATCACTCATGGCCTCCTCTTCCTGACTCCAAACTACCACTAGTATATGCATTTAAAGAATAGAACCATTATATATGCTATCCTTGATCGCCACCATTCCGTGGTCGCGCTGAAGAAGGAGTTGTGCGCTACATCTGAAGACCTGCTACACTGAAGAAGGAACCTGTGTGTATGTTGTCCAGTGAAAAGAACCAGACTCGTGCTGAAGAAGGGAGATGCTTATGTGCTGGCCTGTGATTAATTAAATGTCCATTATAGTCGACCAAATTTAGAGAGCAGTCGACCACTAAAGGGTCGACTTGCTCATCTCTGTAAATCATTATATAAAGCAGCCTTTATGAGAGAGATATAGTTAGCTACAAAATTAGTCAGTTAGAAAAGTTAGGAGAAGAGTTCTTGCTATGATTTACTCTTGAACAATGTATTTCTGTTTCACCATCTGAATAAAGAGCTGTATGCATTGCTATTGAAAATTGTGTTTGAGTAGAAGTTAGTTAGGAATCACTCCTGATTGTTGAGAGGGCACCTCATCAACCAGAGGCTCATTTTCTTTGTTTAGCTTAGTTTCTTTTCTGTTTTATCTAGTCTAGTTTAATTTGTAGTTTGCTTCCATTATATTATAGTAAATTCTATTCTATTTGTTTTCTATAATACTTTAACTTAGTTTTATTTCAAATTTAATTAGTTAGATGTGCACATAGCTTGATTTCAGTTATTTTCTTTCAGTCATTTTGTTTCCAGCTATTTCATTTCCAGCATTACTTTCAGTATTTGTTTTCAAAGAATATAGAATAAGTTGTTTTCATGAATTTAGAATAGATTCACTTCTGTTATTTCCTTTCCTATTTTGAATTTATGCAATTTAATTTCCAGTTTATTTATTAGTTTAATATGCAATGATTCCTTTTGTTCATGAATTAGTTTAAGGTTAATTTGTTGTTAAATAGGTTTATTTACTATTCCGATGCATTAGAATTACATCTGCATGGCTTCAGCTGAAGATTAGTTCATTCAGGTTAGTTTATCATTCTATCTCAGTTTAATTACTTTAATAATTGCATTTTTAGGAGTTAGACTCATATTTTCATTTTGAAAGATATTTCAATCTTTTGTTTGTTAAAATATTTGCATGACACGCTCTACCTTTGCATATATTTTGTGTCAACTCTAAGCTTACCAACCCCACTTGATAATTAAAGAATAGGTGGATTAATTTAGACATAATAACACCCAACACATGTAATTCATCTAATAATTCATCAATGACAAGAATCTGAAACTTATCGTTAATGGTCATGTTGTTGATCTCTCTATAATATTAACACATATGCCATGAACCTTCCTTTCGTGGACGATCACCACTGCTATAGATAAAACACTTTGGCTAGGATGAATGATTTATACATTTGGAATTTCTTGAACCATATTCTGAATCTCTCTCTTTCGTGCATATGTTACTTGTAGGGTTTAATGTTAGGTAGAACACTTCCCATATACAAGTGAGTAACATGGCCATGATCTTGAACAAGTAGAATACCTTTAGGAATCTCTCCCAGCACCTTGGAATTATTGTTAATAACTCTTTGGATATCGACTAGAAGATAGGGTTTATATGCTTGAACATCTAGTGAAAATAATTGTTCAATTATACCATGGTGTCCATTTTTTAGCAATGTTGTCATGCTATTAGATCTTATCACTTTAGAGGGTGTTGTGAGGGATATCTATCTTATGACTTGGGGTCCTAGGGTCACCAACATACTAGGGTGTGGATTACAGAAATCAAGGGTTTGGAAAATAAATATAAAGAATAAGGGTTAGTAGGACAAGTACCTTTTTTCAAACGATTGATCCTAGCTTTCAATCCCTTCTTAAAATGCTCCAAACCTCTCTACACTTCAATACCCACAACAAAGATTGATTATTTTCCACAGTATCTCTTATTTTTATATAAAGAAACATGGACATATTACAATTGCATTAGAAATAAATGACAACATAGATCATTATTCATAACAAGAAAATCATGCATTAAGACATATATGGAACAAAGACATTCTTTATTACAGAAGGTTCATAAAATTTTACAAATTTGTCTAAGACAAGCCTTCTTCTGTAGACCAAGAACTGATTCCTCCTTTCTCCTCTCTCCAAGATATTTCTCCAGCATAACCTTGCTCTCCAAATTTGATTCCCCTATCTTCTACCCCTCCCCTCTATTTATACTTGCTGGTGGGGAGAGGTTATGAGTCCTAGGATGGTTAGGGGAGTTAAGGGAAGTTAGCATTTCAAACCCAAATTCCCCTAAAATAATCATGCTTCTATTTTTAAGTTTGTCTTAAGGAACTCGCGGGTATAATTAAGGAAACTCACGACTGACTCACGACTTCTACACAGGTAAATCATGAGTGCAACATTTTAGGGATAACTTGTGGGTTGCATAAGGGTTGACCCATGAGTGACATGTGATTTTCCATAAGGATACCTCTGAGTGCAGGGAAAACTCATGTATAAATATTCGCAAGGATGAAGAAACAAGTATGTATCAAGGATTCAATTCATTTAGGCTACTTCAATCCACTTTGTCCTTTTGTGTCTCAACACATTTGGTGTCAGTACTCGGACGGAGAAGTGTCATTTCATGCTATGACAGATTCCCCCTAATGTATGAGGTCAGAGGGTAGAAAAGGCTGAAATAAATTACAAATATTTACAACTTGTAGGGACTCAATATCAAGGTCGCAGATAAGTACCTGAAATAGAAAAATCAAGGTCAATTAACAAATAATTACTATGGATGCCATGTTCAATAATGTGGAACACTAGCTCCTTTACAAGATACATTTACATCATATGGAATGGGAAACAGGTCCATGCATGTGTTACAAAAGTGGATCAAAGCCACATAAGTACAATGATATATCTTCAATAGCTGTAAATAGTGTCACAGATGTTAGAATTGTTGTGGCATTTAGATCTTCAAGCAATGAGTCAAATAATAATGTTGCAGTAAAAGGAGAATGAAGATACACACTAAAAAAACAAACCACATAGGAAACAGATGAGTATAGCTTAGGTAATTACAGTATCATTGTCATTCATTAAATCTGATGTTCCAATAGTTTACATAAGGATGAATTCAAATCCATTAGGAAATAATTCGAATCTACCAACTGGATGTAAATGTACCTATTTAAATAGCTAACTCAGGATCTCTCAATCAATATTGGAGCCCAAATAGTTAACTCCATATGTCTAAACAACTCACACAATCAATAATAAAAAATTAACTCAGTCTAACTGAAGTGGTAGGTGAGAAAAGGTAGCTAATCCACATGCAACCATGCATAATTAGCGCTAACTCAATTTATTGTGATCTAACTGAATGTAACTCGAAATTAACTAAGCTGAACTAGTTCCAACTCCAACTGACTGAAGGAGGCTGGTGTCGAGACTCTTAGTGCCTCCTAAAATGTAGGTATTGGACTAGGAGGCGCATAATTTGATGCATGCAAGTGTAGTCAGTGGCAGATAGCCTCTAGTAGTGTTTCCCACACAATAGTAACTAGTACATGTGGCCCCATTAGGCCATGTGGACCCAATGGTACTAGTGGACTTAATTAATTAATTAAAACTCCTAATTTATGCTAAATTAATCTAATAGACATTTTGGTCAAGGGAGGATTAATAATCCTAACACCCACCCTGAATCCTAACTTGGACAACTGTGGGCCCTAGAAACAAGGCCATAAGTCACCCATATACAATCTAAAATACATAATGCTGCTTAATACAACCAAGGAAATAGGGGAAAACCTCATGGGAAACCCCCCCCTTCAAAATAAGCAGAAATAGGAAAATACAAGATATCTTTAGAAGAAAGAAGATTCCTCCTTAGAAAAATAACTTGATAAAAAACTGATGTAAAATTGCAACTCTATGCAGCAGCATGGTCCATTTGTGCAACAACATCCTGAATTTATGCATGTGAACCTCTCAATGTTCTTCTGAAGTGATGGCTCTGTATGTTTCTTCTAGATGGTGAAGGTAGAGAATGATCAAGTTTTTTCTTATGTGGGCCATGTAGCTGATCTTTCGTCATCATCAAGTAGCATCAACCTAGAACTTTGTTGCACCACTCTATAGGGAGAGAATCTATGAGAGATAGTGTAGCATGTTCATTCTGATACTGTTACCTTGTTCTTCTTCTGTCTTCTAGATTTCCAACACCACTTCCAGCTGAATCTAGGAGCTTTTTATCCCATATGGGCTTAGGCTTTTGATTTGGAATGGATACTGAATATGGATATAGAATCTCATGAGATTCAGTCTCAATAAGAGGATCATGTTGGATTTGATCTGCTTCATCTGAATCTAAAACTTGTATCAAATCATCATCATAAAGAATGGGTGGAGAAATGGTTATACCTTCCTATTGAGTATAGAGTTGTCATTGATGTCAAAAGTTTCACGAATGAAAAAGGAATAACCAGTGGATATAATGGTAGGAAAAAAAGCATGGAAATGGGCATGACACATATGAGATAAATGAGATGGACATGGATGGTAAGACAACATGAATGGCTGGTCTAAAAAATTCCAAGGAAGTGTCGACAATATGATGTAAACAATAGTTAATGAAACAAAGACTAGAGGTCGAATGGAAGTAGAGATGCAGTATGAATGCCAAAACTGTTAGAAATAGTCGAAGAGGATTTCTGCAAAGAAATCATGCAGATCTATAAATTCACAATGAGATCCGAATTCGATATGAAATCGACGGTCAGGAAGCATCCCACACGAGATCCAACGGTTGAGGATCAGTTTCGCAAAATATAGGAGGGAGGATGAAGTTCCGTAAAAAGATTAAGATCGGACAACTAAGATTAGTTATTCCAAAATAGATTGACGGTGTGGAATAAAAATGTGGAAAGGGAATTGTAGAAAGTCGAGATACGAATTTGGGAAATGTTACATCCCGCATCCCGCATCTAGCAATCTGGAGAGATCAGACAACTGAAGTTAGTTCCGCTAAAACAGATCGATGGTTCGGAAAAAGAAAGTGCGGAAAGAAGTTTGTGGAAATTCAAGATATCATATTGGGAAATGTTACATCCTACATCCTGCAATATGAAGATCGATGTTCATGGAGAATCCTGATGAAGATCAACGGTGGGGAATAATTGAAACAGGAACTTGGTGTGGAAATACATTTAAAAAAGAAATATTTAGAGAAGATCAATGGTATGGAGGGTATCTGGAGAGGAATATTGTGGAAGCATCAAAAAACGATAAACAGAGCTGTAGAAATGAACTCTGGGCTGTGAAAAGAACAAAACGGTACATTTTCTAGAACTTTGAGATGAAATGATGTGACGAATGAATGGGTAGATGATGAATAGGTATGTCTGTAAGTAAACAGTCACGATCCTAAATGAAAGAACGTAGCTATGGAGAGATTTGTTGCTAGGTAATAGGTAAAAGATATTTATTGAATGAATGTGTAAAGAAGAAATCATATCAATTTGCAAGTCTGATAGATTCCAAAGTGAATAGTTTATCAACTATTCTAAAAGACTAAGAAAATTAGTCTAGGGTGTCAGGGTGGTGCTAGGGCAGGACACATGTCTGCAGGGGGTCGTAGCCTCCTTCCAGTCGTAGCTGGAGAACAGGGTGTCATAGCATCCTGTTAGAATAATCAACCCATAGTTTACCCACTTAGACATTAATTTAATTACTTTTGTCTTATTAGCCTAGTTCATGTGTCCCACCTTGTGCAAGTTGTCTTTTACCTATCCATAGTGGTCAAAATTTATTTATTTGACTCATGTAGTGCATGGGAAAGCCCAAGGAATCAAATATGCTTTATTCCTGGCCTCCTAGGCGCCCTTCTACTTTTTTTGCTTTATTCCCTACTTTTTCAGTGTTTTAAGGCAAATGGAAAAGCTAGACTAGGTAATGTGAACTAGTTTTTTGTCCTCTTCATTCTCCACTCTTTTCTCCTTGAAAAAGCATGTATGAGCTACCATTCCACCACTATTTAGCTTTCCTAAGCCATTTTTCCAATTCGTGAGCTCCATGACATATTTGGGATCAGCTTTTTACACCTATGGGGGATTTGCTTATTTTTAGTAAGCCTTATTTATGCTAGATTCGAATTGCTCCTCATGAATTCAAATCCCTGATGTATGTTATTTATTCACCAACCTATTATTTTACAGGGTTGGCTATTGTACACTAAGTTAATACAGTTTAGTGTTCAGCTCCAATTTCAGTCTCTTTTGTGAGTTATTTTACATGATCAATTGTTAATTGTTGTGAGTAAAATTAATCTATCAATGGGTTCAATTTCCACATGGTATCAAAGCCATTGTAGATCAATTTCTCTCCTTCAAATTTTTTTTTCAGGTTCGACATCAGTGACTGGGAGCCTTCTACTGACAGCCGGGACAGATTTTCTAAGCTATGGATCAATCACAGAAAACTATCTTGACTCCCTTCAATTTATTTGAATGGAAAGAAGAGATGGAGATACTGTTGAGAGCAAAAGGCCTCTACAGGGTGACTATGGAAATAGAAGCAGAGCCCAATGCAGCTGCAAAGAAGATTAAATGGCACAACAGGAGGGATGAGGACTATGGTCTCCTGTGTCTGAGTATTTCCAGAGACCTCCTTTTCCATCTTGATGGATTGACATCACCGAATGAAGTATGGGAGAAGCTTTCCAATATTTTTGGAAAGATAGATGAGATGAGGGGACATCAAATCGAAAATGAGTTGATCTCTCTGAGTCCAAATAGCTTTGAATCCCTGCAGCTATATTTCTCCAAGTTCAAAGCACTAGTTTTGCAGTTGAAACAGTGTGGGATCGAAAAGAAGGATGATCAGCTCGTCCTGGCCATTCTCTCGAAGCTAGGCCTTGAATATTCAATGTTTGTTTCAACCTTCTATGCCACAAAACTGACAGCTCAAACCTGGAAGATGCCTAGCCTTGCAGATTTCATGGAATCTCTCACACAAGAATAGGATAAGGTGGTGATGATGGGCACCATCAAACCATCCAAAGATCAAGCTCTGATTGCTGGAGATTCAAAGGTGGATTCAAAAGGCAAAAATAAAGCTAAAAAGCCACCTGAGCAAAAGAGAGACAAGAAACAGTCTCCGGAGGAGCCACAAGGTTCCAAGAAGAACTACCAGAAGAAGAAAAACAAAGGTGAAATGAGCAAGTGTGCATACTGCAATAAGGGAAATCACACTGAAAGCTCTTGTATGAAGAAGAAAATAGACATGCTGACCCAACTCCTGGAGAAGAATGGCATCTCCCTTCCAGAAATCTCAAAGAAGAGAGAAGGAGGATCAAGTTCAGATGACAAAGAGAGATTTCATGCATTGGTTGCTGGCACATCAAGCTCACCCAGTTTTATCATCGATTCTGGAGCTTCAAGACACATGGTTTCAACCAAGGAGGCATTATCCTCACTTGACATGTCGAAAGGACCATCTATAGTACTGGGAGATTACTCTCTCACTGAAAGTTTTGGCAAAGGGAGGATTGATCTTGATCATGGTCAGTTCAACAATGTGTTGTATATGCCTGGTCTTGCCTCCAACCTCTTGTTAGTGTACCAGATGACCCACACTGGGTCTCCTAAGAAATTCATATTCTCCCCTGATGAAGTTGATATCACAGAGATCTCAAGTGGTAGAGTCATTCCAAAAGGAGTTGCAAATCATGCTCAAAAGGTATACATGTTCTCACACTTCCTACCCTACTCAAACCCCTCTGCTCTTTTGATTCATGCTAATGAAGCCAGCAAGCTTTGGCATGAAAGATTTGGCCACCTAAATTACAAGTATCTTTTTGATCTTAGTGAAAAATAGATGGTCATAGGGTTTCCCAAGATAAAATTTTCCAAAGGAGTCTGCCAAGGTTGTATCCTAGGAAAACACCCAGAGCATAAATTTGAGAGAGCTAGTCATGAGAGAACCTCTGCACCCCTCGAGCTGATCCACAGTGATGTTGCTGGCCCATTCCCTCATATGTCCATGAGTTAGGACAAATATGCATTGAATTTCATTGATGGCTTTTCCAGGTATTGCTGGGTTCACTTCCTGAAACACAAGTCTGAATTTTTTGGCCTATTCAAAGTCTTTAAGGCTTTGGTTGAGAACCAGTCTGGAAGGAAACTCAAGTCCCTCAGATATGAAAATGGTGGTGAGTATGTCAAGTCTGAGTTTATTAATTATTGTGTAGATGCAGCATTCTATCCCTTACACACCACAGAAAAATGGTGTTGCTGAGAGGAAGAACAGATCACTGAAGGAGATGGCAACATGCATGATGGAGGCCAAAACTTTGCCACCAAAGTACTGGGCCGAAGCTATCAATTGTGCAGCCTATATTCAGAATAGGGTGCCTCATAAACAGCTTGATGGCATGACTCCCTTCGAAGCATGGAGTGGGCACAAGCCAGATGTGACCCATTTCAGGATTTTTGGCTCAAAGGCTTGGGCTAGAATTCCAACAGAGAAGAGGAAGGCTTTGCAGCCCCAAATCCAAGAGTGTCTTTTTGTTGGATACTTTGAATATTCAAAAGGGTACAAAATGATAAATTTTATCACAAACAAAGCCTTCATCAAAAGGTGTGTTCAGTTTGAAGAAGAAGCCCTTGCAGTAGTGGAAGTTGGAGAAGCCTCTTCTCCACCTGAACCTCAAGAAGTAAGTAAAGAGTTTGTTGAACATGCTGATTCTGATTTGTCTGATGGATGTGAGTTTATTGCAGACCCTAAAATCCCTACAAGGCCAAAATGGGCAGCCAAGACACTACATGTAGCAGGAGAGCTAGTTGGGGATCCCAATGATCCAAGGAGAACTAGATCTCAGTTTGAGAGTGGTTTGTGCATGAAGGATCCTATGTTTGCTGAAAAATGATATTTGATGGTGGATTCTGATCCTCAAACATATGAAGAAGCATCAGGATATCCAATATGGCAAACATCCATGAAGGAGGAGTTCAGCTCACTCCAGAAGAGAAACACATGGGAGCTAGTGGATCTTCCCCTAGGGAGAAAGTTAGTCCAATGTAAGTGGGTCTATAAGACCAAATTTGTGCTGATGGTTCACCACTGAAGTACAAGGCCATATTTTTAGCCAAGGGCTACTCACAAGTTCATGGCATAGATTACAATGAGACCTTTTCCCCAGTGGCAAACATGGATTCCATCAGGCTAGCTTTAACCATTGCAGCCTCAAGGTAATGGGAGGTACATCACATGGATGTAAAATGTGCCTTCCTGAATGGATATCTCACTGAAGAGATATATATGCAGCAGACTCAAGTTTTTGCTACTAACCCTTCTCTTGTGTGCAGGTTGAGAAAGTCATTGTATGGGCTAAAGCAAGCCCCCAGGGCTTGGTATGCCAAAATCGATAGCTTCTTGCTATCACTGAATTTTGTTCGGTGCAAATCAGATCCAAATGTCTATTTGAAGTTAGTTAATGGTTCATTAATGATCATTGTGTTATATGTTGATGACCTCCTCATTACAGGAAGCTCAAAGGCTGAGATTGCTTCCTTAAAAGGAGCTATGAACCAAGCCTTCTCCATGATAGATTTGGGGCTCTTAAGTCAATTTTTGGGGCTTGAGATTGCTCAAACCAAAGATATAATCAAGTTGAACCAGTCCAAATATGACTTGGACTTGCTGAACAAATTCAGAATGAAGGATTGCAAAGCAAGCAAAACTCCTTTCCTTCCAGGAGTGAAGCTAGAAGAAGCTGATTCTTCACCTATGGTAAACAATACACTGTATAGGAAATTGATTGGATCTTTGTTGTATCTGACACATACTAGACCTGATATTTGTTATGCAGTAAGTGTGGCTTATAGATACATGGATCAGCCTCATGAGATCCATTGGAAAGCAGCCAAAAGGATCCTTAACTTTGTTTAGGGAACAAGAACACATGGGATCTTCTATAAAGCAAAATATGATCTTGATTTGATTGGATTTACTGACAGTGATTGGGTAGGTGATAGCACAGATAGAAAAAGTCCACATCAGGATATGTGTTCATGCTTGTATAAGGGCCAATCAGCTGGTCAAGCAAGAAACAGAGTGCCATTGCACTCTCATCTACAGAAGCAGAGTACAGAGGAGTTGTTAATGCAGCAACTCAATGTTTATGGTTGCAGGGTTTACTTGGAGAGTGTGGCTTTGAACCAGAGTAATCAGCTACCATATACTGTGATAACCAAAGTACCATTTGAATCTACAAAGATCCATTTTAGAAGAAGAGAACCAGACACATTGAGATCCATATGCACTACATCAGAGAACTTGTGCATGATGGCACCATTCACCTACTCTTCTGTTCATCTTCAGAACAAGTAGCCGATATCTTCACCAAAGAATTTTGTGAGAAGACCTTCAGCAATATCAAATCACTATTGGGGATTTCTGATCATGCTGTGAAGCATGAGTGAAGACAATATTTCCAAATTTTGTTTACAGTCCATGTTTAAGGGAGGATTTTCCCAAGTTGGTTTTGCCTCTTTCCTTGTTTAAATGGACATGCAGTATGTAAAGGGTGACTAAGCCTTGTTGCTAGGCCCTATAATTTTATGATATATTACTCATAAGTCAGGCTTAAGGGGGGGTGTTAGAATAATCAACCCATAGTTTACCCACTTAGACATTAATTTAATTATTTTTGTCTTATTAGCCTAGTTCATGTGTCCCACCTTGTGCAAGTTGTCTTTTACCTATCCATAGTGGTCAAAATTTCCTTATTTGACTCATGTAGCACATGGTAAAGCCCAAGGAATCAAATCTACTTTATTCCTAGCCTCCTAGGTGCCCTTCTTCTTTTTTTGCTTTATTGCCTGCTTTTTCAGTGTTTTAAGGCAAATGGAAAAGCTAGACTAGGTGAGGTGAACTAGTTTTTTGTCCTCTTCATTCTCTACTCTTTTCTCCTTGCAAAAGCATGTATGAGATTCCATTGCACTACTCTTTAGCTTGCCTAAGCCATTTTTCCAATTCGTGAGCTCCATGACAGATTTGGGATTAGCTTTTTACACCTATGGGGGATTTGCTTATTTTTAGTAAGCCTGCTTTATGCTAGATTCAAATTTCTCCTCATGCATTAGAATCCCTAATGTATGTTATTTATTCAGCAACCTATTATTTTACAGGGTTGGCTATTGTACACTGATTTAATATAGTTTAGTGTTCATCTCCTATTTTAGTCTCTTTTGTGAGTGATTTTGCATGATCAATTGTTAATTGTTGTGAGTAAAATTAATCTATCACTGGGTTCAATTTCCACACATCCTTGTCTGTTGAAGCAGGAATAAAAACCATAGGGGTGTTATAGCATCCCAGTCTGTATTTATAGGAAACATATAGGGTGTATCTACATCCTTTTTGTTGCAGTAGATAATATGTTTTGTAAATTCATCTTATTAATGAGTTTGTGTTGGTGGTTTTCTCTTTTGAGGTTTCCACGATAAAATATGTGTTGATTTTTTATTTTGTGTATTTTGAAGTAAAAAATGACAATACTGATCACCCCCCCTCTCAGTATTGTGGGATAAACCAACAATTGGTATTAGACCAGGTTCCTTCACAACATCTTAACCGCTAGAAGGAAGATCCCATCCAAAAACCACAATGGATCAACAAGATGGATTGGCCACCAATAAACCTCCCCTATTTACCAGAGAAAATTATGCTTACTGAAGTGTAAGAATGAAGTGTCATTTGATGTCCCTGGGATGGAAGGTTTGGGAAGCAACAAAAAAGGAACGTAATATAGGAAACCAATACCCTACGGACACAGTTGTACTAGGTGAATATGAAGTTAATTCCAAATCCCTAAACACAACCTTAAGTGGCTTGACAAACTCGGTATTTACTAAAGTTATGCAATGCACGTATGCTGAAAAATCTTGGGACAAATTGAATATTATCTATGAAGGAGAATCTAAGGTCAGAGAATCCAAACTTCAAACTTATAGAGGTCAATTTGAAATCCTTAAAATGAAAGAAGAAGAAAATGTTGGGGAATATCTTCTTCGAGTAGATGAAGTTGTCAATGCGATCATAGGCCTTGGGGGAAAATTAAAAGAAAAGAAGTGGCAATCAAGGTACTGAGAACATTACCAATGAGATATGACCCAAAGGTATCCACCTTAGAAGAATGAGATGACCTTAAAAAGGTAACAATGGATGAATTACATGGAATTCTCACTACGTATGAGATGCGAACATGACAAAATGGATCTTCAAGAAAGGAGGAATCTTTTAAAGCTTCCATAAAAAATCAATCAAAAAAATCAAATGATGAGGAAGCCCTTTTTATTAATAAAATTGAGAGAGGCAGTGGAAAGTACAAGGGGAAGTTACCTTTAAAGTGTTTTAATTGTGGAAGGATTGAACATTTTTCTTCTAAATTAACCTACACTAAACAAGATGAGAATGAAGAAAAGGAAACTTCAAAATTCAAAATGGGTAAACCAGGAAACAAGAAAAAACCCTATGGGAAAAAGAAAATTGTTTACACCGTGGAAGATATTGAAGATTCAGATCGAAGTGAAGTTGAATAAACTGAAGTTTTATTTATGGGTCTAGACACCCAAGCCTCAAATAGTGACTCAGATGTGGAAGGAGCAGTAGATCTAAGAGCTGAACTTGTTAGTGCCTTTCAAGAACTTGAGAAATGTAGGAAAAATAAATGACAATCAAATCTTATCATTATTCAATTGGAACCTCAACTCTTAGATGCCAAAAAGGCTGAGGAGGACCTAAACCTACAGCTCAAAATAAGAATATAGGAGTCTGAAAATCTTGTAGAAGAAATCATGCAATTCAAGAGAAATATTGATGAAGGATCTATCAAATCAAAGTTTGATAATAGCTTAAAGATACTAGATGACATTCTGAGTAGCCAAAGACGATCAGGTGATAGGTTTGGTTTGGGGTTCATTAAAGAAAAGAAGCCAGAGATTTTTCCTGTATGAAATCAAGAAGGAAGTAAAAAAAGCTATGCTGAAATACTAAAGACCCTAGCTAAAAAGGAAAGAAGAAAGAAATATGACTTAATTTCACAAGATGAAAATAGAAATAATCTAGCACCCAAGAGACCAAACAGATATCTACAGATCTTTTTAGGCCATTGCTTTTCTTGTAATAATTTTGGTCATAAAGCCTTAAATTGTAGAAATGAAAGAAAGGTTTATGAATACAAGAAGAAGATATCAAATAATAAGTTGAAGGGAAATAAGAATCTTTTTACACTACTCCAAAATATGACATAAAATCTTATAAGTGTCATAACCATGGACATATGGAAAGAGATTGTAAGCTAAAGACTCCTACAAGAAATATTGTTGCAATCAAATCTCAGAACACCAAACAAGAAAGATATTGGAGAGAAAAAGGAAGAAAAGGAAACTTCCATGATCTCCTTATGTGCAACCAAAATCCAAAACGTATGGCACTTGGATAGTGGTTGTTCAAAACATATAATTGGTGACCCAAGCAAATTCATAACACTAAAAGATAATAAGGGAAAAGTCACTTTTGGAGATAGCCTGTCCTCCAAAATAATTGGCAAAGGAATAGATGTTGTCAGCAGCAAGATCAAAGCAGAAAATGTTTTGCTAGTTGAAAATCTCAAGCCTAATCTTCTCAATGTAAGTAAAACATGCGACCAAGGACACATTTGCATCTTTGACTCAGAAAAATGTGAAATCAAGATTAAGAAATAAGGAAAGGTAGTTGGCATTACTGTGAGAAATACAAACAATGTATACCTATTGGAAAATGAAAACCAAGGTTACGTAAGTATGGTAGATGAAAGTTTGTTATGGCACAGAAGGTTGGGACATTTAAGTTTTGACAATATTGCCAAAATAAGCATGAAGGAAGCTCTAAGAGATCTACCTAAAATTGTAGTTCCTCTAAACTTCGTGTACGGAAACTGTCAACATGGGAAACATACTAGAGTCAGTTTTAAAATAAAAGAACATATGACCTCACACCCTTCGGAAATAATACACACAGATATTTGTGGACCAACAAGAACTAAAATCCTTCAAGGAGATCACTATTTCATGTTTCTCATTGATGATTACACAAGGATGACCTGGGTGGCATTTCTCAAGGAAAAATCAGAATCCTTTGAAAAATTTAAAATCTTCAAGGAAATGACTGAAAATGAGTCTACCATGAAAATAAAGTGTCTTAGATTAGATAATGGGGGAGAATTTACCTCAAATTAATTCAATGAATTCTGTGAAGGTCATGGGATTAAGAGGCATTTTTCAGCTGCAAAAACTCCTCAACATAATAGGGTTGTTGAAAGGAAAAACAAAACAGTCCAAGAAGCTACCAGAACTATGCTCAATGAAGAAAAATTGTCAGATTCATTTTGGAGAGAAGTTGTATACACAGCTTTCTACACACTTAACAGAGGAAAACTCAGAGTGAATAAGGATAAGACCCCTTATGAATTGTGGTATGGAAGGCCAACCTCAGTCAAATATTTTAAAGTTTTTGGAAGTAACTGTTACTTTAAAATAAACAAGGATGACCTTGGAAAGTTTGACTCCAGGATTGATGATGGAATATTTTTAGGATACTAATCCACCAAAAAGACATACAGGTGCTACATTAAAAGGTTACATAAAATTGTAGAAAGTGCTGATGTGAAAGTAGATGATATAAAACCAAGGAAAGAGAAAAAACTGGATAGTGTTGAAGATACATGTGATGATGAAATAAAATATTTGCAAAAGGATGAGACCATTCATAATGAAGAAGAAGACAAAGAGAAGGAAGATACATAGGAATATGATGAAGACTTCCCTAGAGCTGACACTAAAAATCCTTCTAGAAGGGTACAAAAGGATCATCCAGAGTCATAGATCATGGGTGATAAAAATGTTGGAGTCAAAACAAGGAGACAACTACCAGATGTGGAACAAGCCATACTATCAATAGTAGAACCCAATAACTTTACAGGATCCAACAAAAGTGATGAATGGGTCAAATCCATGAATGAATAACTAGATCATATTGAGAAAAATGAGACCTGGGAACTTGTACCAAGACCTGAAGATAAAAACATTGTAGGAACCAAATGGATTTTCAAAAACAAGTTCAATCAATATGGACACGTAATAAGGAACAAAGCAAGACTGGTCTGTAAGGGGTATGCCCAAGTGGAAGGTATTGATTTTGAAGAAACTTATGCTCCTATAGCTCAACTTGAAGCAATCAGAATGTTTTTAGCACTATCATGCTATAAAAACTTCAAAGTATATCAAATGGATGTCAAGTCTGCATTCTTGAATGGAAAACTAGAAGAAGAAGCGTATATTGAACACCCTGAAGGGTTTCTCTTTTCTGAAAACAAAGGTTATGTTTTTAAACTGAAAAATGCACTCTATGGTCTCAAACTAGCTCCAAGAACATGGTTTTGAAGACTAGATAGTTACTTGAAACTAGAAGGTTTTGAAAGAGGAGTCACTGAAAGTAATCTTCATCTAAAAATTGAAGATAAAAATATGATCATTTTTGTTGTCTATGTGGATGATATCATTTTTGGAAGAAATATTCAAATCCTAAGTGTAGACTTTTCCTCTGAAATGAAGAAAGAATTCGAATTGTCAATGTTGGGAGAATTGACATTCTTCTTGGAATTGCAAGTATACCAAACAGACGAAGGAATTTTCATGTCTCAAAATAAGTACATCAAAGATATGTTGAAAAGTTTAAAATAGAAGATTCCAAATCTATTGGTACTCCTATGGACACTAGTTGCAATTTAATTAAGGATGTTGAATCTTTGGAAGTAGATCATACCATGTTTAGATCCATGATTAGCAGTCTGCTATATGTGACAACCACAAGACCAAATGTGATGCAAGTTGTTGGATTGGTAGCTAGATTCCAGTCAGCTCCCAAGGAAACACATGTAACAATAGTAAAAAGGATTTTCAAATATCTAAAAGGTACTATGAAGTATGTTTTATGGTATCTGAAAGGACAACACTTTACCTTGAAGGCATTTACTAATGCAGATTGGGAAGGAAGTGTTGACGATCGAAAAAGTACTAGTGGAGCGACATTTTTTCTGGGAAATTGTTTAGTATCATGGTCAAGTAAAAAAAAATCCTCCATTTCACTCTCTACAAGTGCCTCATGTTGCACCCAGGTCATTTGGATGAGACAAGCCCTAGAAGATCTACTTGTAAAATATGAACATCCAATAGTGATCAACTGTGATAACACTAGTGCTATAAATATGTCGAAAAATCCTATCATGCATTCTAACACAAAACATATACCAATCAAGTATCACTATCTAAGAGAACAAGTATCTCAAAAGGTTGTCCAATTAGAATACATTGACACAAAAGAATAGATTGCTGACATTTTCACCAAACCACTACCTAAGGAATCCTTTGAGTGACTTAGATAGAAAATGGGAGTAATTCCTTTACAAAAGTACTAACAGGAGAAAGCTCAATCTCAGGGGGAGCTTTCATATAGAAAGGTTCCTTTGTCATTGTTGTCAAAGGGGGAGAATGGTTATAGGATTCCATCAATGCCAAAGGGGGAGATTGTTGAGTATATAGTTGTCATTGATGTCAAAGGTTTCACGAATGACAAAGGAATAACCAGTGGATATGATGGCATGACAAACAACATGGACATGGGCATGAAACATATGAGATAAATGAGATGGACATGGATGATACGACAACATGAATGACTAATCTGAAGACTTCTAAGATACTGTTGATAGTATGATGTAAACAACAGTTAATAAAACAAAGAATAGAGGTCGAATGGAAGTAGAGATGCAGTATGAATGACAAAACTGTTAGAAACAGTTGCAGAGGATTTTCGCAAACAAATCATGCAGATTCGAAAAGTGATAATGAGATCCGAATTTGATCTGAAATTGATGGTCAAGAAGCATCCCACATGAGATCCAAGGGCTAAGGATCAGTTCCACAAAATATAGGTGGGAGGATGAAGTTCTGCAAAAATATTAAGATTGGACGGTTGAGATTAGTTCTACCAAAAGAGATCAGCGGTGCGGAAGAAAAAAGTGGAAAGTAAAGATACGAATTTGGGAGATGTTACATCCCGCATCCCGCAATCTGGAGAGATTGAACAAATAAAGTTATTTCTGCTAAAGCAGATCAACGATTTGAAAAAAGAAAGTGCAAAAAGTCAAGATATGATGTTGGGAAATGTTACATCCTGCAATTTGAAGATCGATGTTGATGGAGAATCCTAATTAAGATAAATGGTGGGGAATCGTCAAAATAGGAACTTGGTGCAGAAATACGATTTCAAAAGGAAATATTTAGAGAAGATCAACGATCAGGAGAGATTCGGGCATAATATCAACGGTTTAGAGGGTATCTGGAGAGGAATATTGTGGAAGCATCAGAAAACGATAAACAGAGCTATGGAAATGAACTCTGGGCTATGAAAAGAATGAAACAGTACATTTGCTGGAACTTAGTGATGAAATGATGTGACGGATGAATGGGTAGATGATGAAGAGGTGTGTCTGTAATTAAACAGTCATGATCCTAAATGAAAGAATGCAGCTATGGAGAGATGCGTTGGTAGCTAATAGGTACTAATAGGTAAAATATATTTATTGAATGAATGTGTAAATAAGAAAGTGTCTCTGTTAGCAAGTATGATAGAATCCAAAGTGAATAGTTTAAAAACTATTCTAAAAGAATGAGAAAATCAGTCTAGTGTGGCAGGCTGGTGCTAGGGCAGGCCATAATTCTGTAGGGGGTCGTAACCTCCTTCCAGTCGTAGTTGGAGAGCAGGGTGTCATAGAATCCTTGTCTGTTGAAGCAAGCAGGAAAACCATAGGGGTTTTGTAGCATCCTAGTCTGTAGTTGCACGAAAAATCTAGGGCATATCTACATCCTTTTTGTTGCAGCAGATAAACAATTTTGTAAATTCATCTTATTAATGAGTTTGTGTCAGTGTTTTTCTCTTTTGAGGTTTCCATGATAAAATCTTTGTTGATTGTTTATTTTGTGTATCTTAAAGTAAAAACTAACAATACTGATTTATCCCCCACTCTTAGTATTGTGGGATACACCAACACTTCTCGTGCTACTAATGGTGGTGTGTCATACAACTAATCTTCTTTGAACTGAACACTAAGTTTCAATGAAGCATCTCCTAGTTGCAATCTCCATCAATTTGTAAGATTTTGCATCTTCTGCATATCCCAACAAAATGCATTCGCTACTTTGGGCTTGGAAGGCCTTCCTCTTATCAAGTGGTATTCTGGCCCAAGATTTAGAACCAAAAACTCTCAAATGAGAGACATTGGGCTTATTCCCATGCAATGCTTCAAATGGAGTGGCCCCAACCACTGATTTATGAGGAACTCTATTCTGTAAATACGAAGCAAAATTTACAGCTTCATCCCAAAGAGAAGGAGGGAGATGTTTGGCTTGGAGAAGGCATGTTGTCATCTCCTTTAGTGATATGTTCTTCCTCTCAACCACACCATTCTGTTGTGGTGTGTATGGAACTGAGTATTCCATTCAAATCCCCTCTAATTCACATAAATTATAGAAGTCTCCTTTGATGTACTCTCCTCCTTTATAAGATATTATAGACTTGATCTTATTACTGAAACTGTTCTCAACCATAGCCTTAAAAAATTTAAAAGTCTCAAAAACTTTTGATTTTTGTTTAATGAAGTAGATCCAGCAGTACCTAGAACAATCATCAATAGAGGTGAGGAAATACCTGCAACCATTAATGGATTTTGTGGGAATAGGTCTAGCTACATCACTATGTATCAAATCAAGTATAGAGGCAGCTCTATGTGCCTTCCCAACATCATACCTCTTCTCTGGATTCTTACCTAACAAGAAACCAACACATACTCCATTGGAAGTTTGGATGGAAGGAAAACCTTCAACAATTTTATCATTGTGGAGTTACTGGAGATAATTGAAATTGAGATGGCCAAATATCTCATGCCAAATCTTGTTGGTTTTGTTAGCATGAGACATAAAGCTGTAGGAGGAGAGACAAGTAAGAAATGTGAGAACTCATAAGCTTTAGTAGAGTGATTTGCAATACCTTTCGATATGAGTTGTCCAGTGACTTTTTCTGTAATCTCAATTGTTTCTGAATCGAATGTTACTCTCTTGGGAGAGCCTATATGAGTCATCTGATAAACAGACAAAAAGTTAGTTGAAAGGGAGGGAACATCGAGGACATTCTTGAACTCACCATGCTTCACTCTAACTGAGCCCCTTCCTTCTTCTGGAATTATAGAATCATCTCCCATGTGAATATTAGGCCCCTTTGACAGTGTGAGAGTCGAGAAGGATTATTTGGAGGCAACCATGTGATTGGATGCTCCATAATCAATTATGTATGATGTAGACTGAGCAAGTCTACCTTTCAAAGCATGTCATCGTTCATTAGAGGAAATTTCAATTTAAAATGGGTCTTCCAAAAATAATACAAACTCCATGTCATCATGTATTATCCAATCAAAATGATTTAAAATTAAAAAAATGGAGTACCTCTTAAACAATTTCTTAATATAAATTTGGGGATAGGTATCATAAAAAACTACTTCTTTTGTTCGTATTTTCGACATATCTCCGTGTGTTTTTACTCAAATTTCAATTGGGAGAGCTCGTTGGATGTAGAATTAAATTCCACTTCCAACAAGTACCCACTTGGTATACTTTTGATGGGCCCTACTACCCCAAAAACAAGAAATACCTGAAAAACGTGATGATGATGTCATCATCATGTTTTTTCAAGTATTTCTTGTTTTTGGGGTAGTGAGGCCCATCAAAATTATGCAAAGTGGGTACTCATTGGATGCGTAATTTAATTCCGCATCCAATGAGCTCCCCCTATCGAAATTTGAGTAAAAACCATAGGGAGATATGTCGAAAATACGAATAAAAAAGTAGTTTTTTCTTTGTTAGGATATTTAGACACTTATGAGTTAGTTAAGATCTATGATCTAAGAGAAGTTGAACCGTTGAATCACTCTATGTATAGAACATATCCTGACTGTCGGATTAGAATATTTACAAATTCATACTAATGCATACTAAAGAAACACACTTTTACCTAACGGATATATTACACAAGTTGATCTTAACTAAATCCTAAGTGTCTAAATATCCTAACATCCCCCCTTAAGAACAACTTGGGATAGGATTGAAGGATTTACAAAAGTGACACTATTAGGAGAAGGAAGGAGGAATTAGAGCCTATCCCCCCTTAAGGACACATTCCTGAACTCCAAACATAGACCGAAGTTTAGAAAACTTCGCTTTTGTAAGAAACTTGGTGAAGATGTCTGCAACTTGATCATCTATAGGGAAATAGAGCACTTCAATAACATGATCATGAAATCTAGTTTTTTATGATGATAGTGAGGATGAAAATCCACCTCCTCCTGCTCATGTTCCTCCAATTGCACCAGCACCAATACTTCCTCGATGGGTCCGTTCAACATGTGAAGCAGCTGGTGATCTTGCTGGTGATCCTAGATATCAACGTTGAACACGTTCTCAGTTTTAGTGAGCCTCTTCTCTTTTGGCTCAAGTTTCTGAGAATCATGATCCAGGAACTTTTGTAGAAGCTTCAGGAAATCCATATTGGGATGTAGCTATGGATGAAGAATATCGTTCCTTAATAGCA
Source organism: Pseudotsuga menziesii (assembly GCA_001517045.1). Lineage (NCBI taxonomy): Eukaryota > Viridiplantae > Streptophyta > Pinopsida > Pinales > Pinaceae > Pseudotsuga > Pseudotsuga menziesii. Next base: position 80,630 of record LPNX010995695.1, on the reverse strand, counting down.
AATGATACTTGGAATCTTATTCCTCTTCCAAAAGAAAGAAAACTTGTCAGATGTAAATGGGTCTATAGAACTAAGTATGCATCAGATGGAAGTGTTGAAAGACTTAAGGCAAGGTTAGTTTCCAAAGGTTTTTCCCAAGTAGAAGGGATTGACTACAATGAAACCTTTGCCCCTATAGCAAAAATGAACTCCATCCGCCTTGTTCTTTCCCTTGCAGCCTTACATAACTAGGAATTCCATCAAATGGATGTCAAGTATGCCTTCTTACATGGTTATTTACATGAGGAAATTTACATGGAACAACCTCCTGGATATGTTCAGAATCACTCTAGCCTTGTTTGTCTCCTTAATAAATCCTTATATGGCCTTAAGCAAGCTCCTAGAGCTTGGTATGCCAAAATGGATAGATTTCTCCTTGACACTGGTTTTTCTAGATGCCATTCTGACCCCAATGTCTATACCAAGAAAGTAGGAAACCATCTCATTATACTTTTTCTTTATGTTGATGATCTTATCCTTACCGGTAGTGACCCTAACCTTATAACCCATGTGAAATCCAATCTTAAGCAAAATTTTGAAATGTCATACTTAGGACATTTGCATTATTTTCTTGGTCTCCAATTCTTGCAAACCAAAGAAGGAATCTTTCTTTCCCAATCTAAATATGCTTGTGACCTTATTCGTCACTTCCACATGGAAGATTGTAAACCAGCCCCTTCTCCCTTCCAGTCTGGAGTTAAACTTTCTTCCACTTGTACTTCCCTTGAAGTAGATGCCACCTTGTATCGTCAGCTTGTTGGTAGTATTTTATACTTGACTCATTCCCGTCCTGACGTTTCCTTTGCCATTGGTCGTGCTTCCCATGATATGCAAAATCCTCATGAAAGTCACTGGAAAGAAACAAAAAGAATACTTCGATATATTCGAGGTACAATTCAATTTGGGATTCATTATAGTACAGGGGAGAAACCTTTGTTGGTTGGTTTCACTGATTCAGATTGGGCCGACGATCCTGATGATTGAAAGTATACTGCACGTTATGTTTTCAGTCTGGGATCTGGACCTGTCACTTGGGCTTGTAAGAAACAACAAGCTCTTGCTCTTTCTTCAGCAGAAGTAGAATATCAAGCCGCAATTAATGCCATTCAAGAAGCTTTATGGCTTCGACAGATCCTTTCAGAGTTTGGATTCAAGCAGTAGCAGCCTACTCCACTTTGGTGTGACAATCAAAGTGCCATCAAACTTGCCAAAGATCCAGTTCTACATCAGCGCAGCAAACACATTGAGCTACACATGTACTTCATCAGAAATATTGTTCATGATCGTGTTATTGAAGTGCTCTATTGCCCTACAGATGATCAAGTTGCAGACATCTTCACCAAGTCTCTTACAGAAGCAAAGTTTTCTAAACTTCGGTCTATGTTAGGAGTTCAGGAATGTGTCCTTAAGGGGGGATAGGCTCTAATGCATCCTTCCTTCTCCTAATAGTGTCACTTTTGTAAATCCTTCAATCCTATCCCAAGTTTTTCTTAAGGGGGGATGTTAGGATATTTAGACACTTAGGAGTTAGTTAAGATCAACTTGTGTAATATATCCATTAGGTAAAAGTGTGTTTCCTTAATATGCATTTGTAAATCTTCTAATCCGACGGTCATGATCTGTTCTAGACATAGAGTGATCCGATGGTTCAACTTCTCTTAGATCATACCTACCATTGATCCGTGGCTTAACACCCGATTGGTCTATGATCTCTATTTAAAGAGCATAGAGGGTCCTTGGCTAGTTGATCGATTATGAGAAGCGCATGTAACTTTATTTCCTTTCTTTCCCTCTCTAGGCTTTTAACCACGTGACAAACATCGGTGTGTTGATCTGTGATCTTTTTGTGTGAATTGGTTGCTCAAGGTGTTCAGTCTTTTGGAAGTACCCTGTGTACCCGAACATTCTTTTCTTCCTCCAAAATTAATAAATATTATTTTATTATTTTAACTATTATTATATTAATTTTCCTTAGGAGGCCCATTTTGAGTTGAAATTTCCTCTGTTATCCAAGTCGATCTTGCTGCCCCCGGGGGCACCCCCGAACTCATCACTTTAGGGGAATCTTGCACTGCGCAGGAGGTTGACGAGTACACAGCACTCTTCAAAGAATTCCGTGATGTCTTTGCTTGGTCCTATACCGAAATGCCTGGCCTTGACCCTGCCATTATAGAACACCACATCGACACATGGCCTGACATAACCCCCGTTCGTCAGAAACAGCGTCCCATACACCCCTCCAAACTCCCAGCTGTCAAAACAGAGATTGAGAAACTTCGCACAGCAGGATTCATTTATCCTATTGCTTATACCACATGGGTTTCAAACCCTGTTCCTGTCAACAAGAAACAAGGCACCCTTAGAGTATGCACTGACTTCCGAGATCTAAACCGCGCCTGTCCCAAAGACAATTTCCCTACGCCATTCATTGACCAGCTCGTTGATGCGTGTGCGGGGCATGAAGTCCTCTCCTTCATGGACGGATTTTCTGGATATAATAAAATACAAATCCATAAGGAAGACCAGTACAAGACCGCCTTTACCACCCCATGGGGCACGTTTGCCTATCGTGTTATGCCTTTCGGTCTCAAAAACGCTGGCGCAACATTTCAGCGGGCCATGACCTATTGCTTTCATGATTTGGTCCACATCCTGCTCGTCTACCTCGATGACCTTACAGCTCGTTCCCAAAGACGATCAGACCATCTCA
>LPNX010995695.1:44724-65496 GCA_001517045.1 Pseudotsuga menziesii | reverse complement strand
ATGAGATGGTAAAAATTGTAGAGTGATTCTTCACATATCATTAGAAGACATTATTTGTTTGACTAATAGTTGTTATGCACGTAGATAAAAACTATTCTCTTGTATAGTGTATCTTTCTCTGTAATTCGATTATTGCAAAGAACAGATAGAATATTATGCTAGTTGTAATAAAGAAAAGATAGACTAAGTATTTCTGTTGTTTAAACCCTATAACTGTTTATCTTCCAGTTTGAAAGAATCTAACTTCTTATGCTGAAAAGACAATACTAATAGCAAGAGTAATTATCTATTGGTTAGATTCTACAGTTAAACCTAATTGTGTTAGTCTGCAGTTATTTAATTACTAAATCCTCTTTTATTTCAACTGAGCTCAATCAGATTACAAAACTGTTATTCTATTTTATTTTATATATATGTATAAGAGATAAAGCTTAAATATTATATGCGTATTAAGTAAATATACATAGGCATCATAACTAAATAGCTAGACCAAACCAAAAATTGGATAATAAAATTAAAATAATAAATATAGAAACTTTGTACTCACAAAAGAAGTAATATCGTTGTTGTATTAATAATAATGAACTTATATTACAAACAATATAAGAGCAATACTAATGTAATACTTAAAGTAATATTTTATTATTACAATTGCAAACTTAGATTATTTATACTCTATGTACAAATAAATAAAGACTATGTAAAAATAAACTGTTTATACTCTGCGTACTAGACAGCAATTAATTAATACTTGAAGACATTAATAAAATATAATAAGAGTAAAACAGTCTTATATAAGAACAAAAATCACTCTAATGGTAAGAAATTCTAGGGAAACAGAAATGGTTCTCCTAATAATTCCAATAATTCTAATAACTTCAAGGGCAAGGAAGCTTCAAATAATCATGGAAATTTCACTAAGAATTTCTAACGGAAGGAGCCTGTTAAGTGTTGGGAGTGTAATGGCTCGCACTATGCTTCAGTCTACCCAAATCAGAAGAAGACAAACAACAATATTCATACTATACAAGATGAAATGACTGTTGGAGATTTTGCAAGGACTATGCCCCGAATCAACGCAGCGTTGGAGAACCGCCAAGCTAATTATCAAACTTCCATGGTGGAAGTAGAAGGTATGGTTAACCAAACCCTTGTAACTATTTTAATAGATCCAGGTGCTAGTCTTAGTTACATTTCACCTCAGATAGTAGAAAAGTGTAAATTGACTCTTGAAAAGTTTGATAGCTCCTGGTTAGTTCAATTAGCCACTGGGGCAAAAAGGAAAGTAACCTGCTATGTGAAAGAATGTGCCTTAGTTATGAATGATTTTAAAAATACTGTTAAGCTAAATGTTCTGCCACTTGGCTCGTATGACTTATTGATTGGTATGGATTGGTTAGAACAGCACAAGGTAGTTTTAAATTGTTTTGACAAAACCTTTACGTGCGTAAATACTAATGAACAGCCAGTAACAGTTAAAGGTATTCCTAGGAAAACTGTAATTAGGCATATTTTTTCCTTACAGCTTAAAAGAGAAGTCAGGAAAGGGTGCAAAGCCTATGCTGTAACTATTACAGATGAGGCAAGTAAATCTGAAAAAGATAAAATAAAAATAGAGGATATTCTTGTGTTAAACAAATTTATTGATGTTTTTCCGGAGGAAATTCCAGGATTACCTCCTAGGAGGGAAATGGATTTCATTATTGAGCTGGTACCAGGTGCTGTACCTAGCTCGAAAGCTCCATATCGTATGAATATTTTGGAACTCAATGAATTAAAATCACAGTTAAAATAATTAATAGATAAGAAGTATATACAACCCAGTGTGTCCCCTTGGGGAGTGCCAGTAATCTTTATCAAAAAGAAAGACGGAAGTATGCGATTATGCATAGATTACCGTCAACTAAATAAAATGACTATTAAAAATAGATATCCATTTCCCCGCATAGATGATCTATTTGATCAACTGCGTGGAGCTACAGTGTTCTCAAAAATAGACCTGAGATCAGGATATCATTAGGTGAGAATTAAAGATGAGGACATTTTCAAGACAGCCATTAGAACAAGGTATGGACATTACGAATTTGTCGTAATGCCATTTGGGCTTACTAATGCCCCAGCTGTCTTTATGTGTCTGATAAATAATATAATGCATAAATACTTAGATAAATTTATTGTCGTATTTATCGATGACATCTTAATTTATTCTAAAAATGAAGCAGAACATAAGGAACACTTACGAATAGTTTTACAAGAGCTGCGAGAGCAACAGCTTTTTGCAAAATTCAGCAAGTGTGATTTCTTTAAGGATGAAATCCAGTACTTAGGTCATGTAGTGACTAAGGAAGGGATTTCAGTTGATCCTAAAAAGATTCGGGCAATTGAAGATTGGCCAGTACCAAAAGATGTAACAGATGTTAGGTCATTCATGGGAATTACCGGTTACTACCGGAGTTTCATTAAAGGATTTTCAAAAATAGCTAATCCAATCACTTCCTTGCAAAAGAAAGGAAAGAAATTTGACTGTAACTTAAAATGTGAAGAAAATTTTAAGAAATTAAAAACATTATCAACAACTGCGCCTATTCTAAGAATAGTCGATCCTAATAAAGATTTCGTGGTATGCACCGATGCTTGTAATTACGGTTTAGGCGGTGTACTGACTCAAGATAGGCATGTCATTGCCTATGAGTCTAGGAAGTTAAAGATTCACGAAAGGAATTATGCGACTTATGATTTAGAGCTTCCTGCTATTATACATGCTTTAAAAATGTGGCGGCACCAATTAATAGGCAGAAAGTTTATTTTAATGACTGATAATAAAGGTCTAAAATACCTTTTAGATCAGCCCAACTTAAATGCAAGGAAAGCAAGATGGTTAGCCTTCTTAAGTGAATACGATTTCGAAATTCATCACATAAAAGGAAAAGAAAATAAGGTGGCTGATGCTTTAAGTAGAAACGCAAAGCTGAATTTTACAGCAGCAATCAGTACTTATGCTTCTGATTTAAATGAACAGCTGACAGAAGGGATAAAACAGGATGAAATTTATCAAAAATTACAAGTTACAGCTAAAGAAGAACCAACAAAAAGTTTAATAAAAGGTTATAGTCTAAATAAAGATGGATTTTTATTGTTTAAAGATAAATTGTATGTGCCTAATATGCCTAAGGTTAAATTGCTGATTCTGGATGAAGTTCATAAAACCCCTTATTCAGGGCATCCAAGCTACCAAAAGACTGTCACCATGTTGAGAAAAGAATATGTCTGGCCTAATATGAAATCTGAAGTAGCTGAATACATAGCTAGATGTTTGGATTGTCAACAAGTAAAAACTGAACACCAACATCCACCTGGCTTACTGCAACCATTGCCTATTCCTAGTTGGAAATGGGAAGCAATCAGCTTAGATTTTATTACTGGACTACCCAGAAATCAGAATCAAAATGATTCAATTATGGTGGTGGTTGACAAGTTAAGTAAAGCAGCACACTTCATTCCTGTCAAGACCAGTTACAAAGCTGCTAATATAGCTGATATATTTCTAAAGCATATTTTTAGGTTACATGGAGTACCTAAGGTTATCATTTCAGACAGCGATCCCAAATTCACAGGGAATTTCTGGAAATCTTTGTTTAAGAGATTAAACACAAGACTGAATTTCAGCACCTCTTTCCATCCTCAGACAGACGGATAGACAGAAAGAGTGAATCAGGTGTTGGAAGATCTGTTAAGAATGTATATTAAGGATCAGCCAGGTAAGTGGGAGGACTATTTGCATTTATCAAAATTTGCAAACAATAATAATTATCAGTCGTCAGCTAAGTTCAGGTGTTGGAAGATCTGATTGAATACAAAATATGTCGTTGTCCCACCACCAGCTTCAAAGGTAGGCATTGCATCTACTGAATTCGTAAATTATTCAACAATGACAATGATATACTTGTGCCCCCTAGAAGACACTAGTTTGCAGGTCATGAAATCTACCCCACACTTAGTTAAGGGCTCTATCGTGATGATGGGATAAATAGGAGCAGGGTGTGGCCATATTTTTCTGGTATAGAGATGACACAATTAACAATGCTTCATAGCCTCTACACAATATTTGAAGATGATAGGCCAGAAATACCCGGAACACAAGATCTTATGGGTCATTGATAACCCAGATAAATGATCCCCACACGCTTTGTTGTGAGAATCATTCAGGACAATCTCAGCCTCCTCATGGGTAAGGAATCGACGTAAGATAGAATCCACCCCTAGTCTATACAATGTATCAACGATTATGAGGTAGATTTTGGCATTCAATCTTAACTTGCGTCGATATTCTCCTGAGAAGGTCGCAAGACACTTCAAAGTCTTGGAGATATACTAATATATATCTATACCAAGGATCAGAAGTTGAAATTAATAAAATGTGCTCATTAGGAAATGGCTTATCTTCTATCGCTATGCTTTCATCGATCATGAACTTTGAGATAAGCTCCGCGAATACTAGGGACTTTTTAGACTTAGCGAACTAAAAAAATTGGTCAAACTCTTGGAGAATTAAAATCCACCTATTGAATTTTCCCCCGATTATGTGTCAGGATAAAACATACTGGAATGGATTTACGTTTGCAATGACAATAGTTGTCCTTAATAGAATGTAGTGTCTCAACCTCTGAATGACATAGACTGCCACCAAAGCCAATTTCTTGACATGTGAAGATGTAAGTTTAGGTCTAGCCAAAGTGTGACTAAGATAGTAGATAACGTGTTCTTGGGACTTGTCATCTTCTTGAACTAGCACTACACCAATCGTGGAATCTGATGCAACCAAATACAATATGAAGTACTTCGTGTAATGTGGTGGGACCAAAAGAGGAGCTGATAGCAATTCCTTTTACAATGCCTTGAAGGATTGTTGTGTGGCTTCATCCCATAGAAATTGGGTGTCTTTATTGAGCAAGCACATGAATCCCTTAGTGATATTGGCATAGTTCACAATAAAACGTCGAAAACAGTTTGACTTTCCTTGTATACTTTGTAACTATCTGATGGTTCTAGGAGGAGGCATATTAACAATTTCCTCTACTTTCAATGAATCAACCCTTATGCCTTTGTTGGAGACTATAAAACCTAAAAGTGGCTTTGACTTGATGCAAAAGATACAGTTATGGGGATTTAAGCAAATCTTGTAATGTCTGCCTCTTTCAAAAATAAAATGAAAATGATCCAATCGATCCTTCCTCTTTCGAGAATGTGTCAGAAGATCATATAGGTATGGTTAAACAATGTGTTTCATATCATGGAAAGAAAATTTCATTGCACGTTGAAAAGTAGCCAAATGTTATTCAAACCAAAAGGAATCCTTTTGTATGAAAATGTACCCTGAGGAAAAGACCAGGAAAAGACGTCACATAATTCCTTAAATAAGGCAGCGTAAGTGGCAATATCCTTAAGAGAAGAGTTCACTCCAATATGCATATTTTCCATGACATCCATTTTTGTATAGATATTGATCAATATGGTGGTGGAAATGTTTTCCCTATTCCCCTTAGCAAACACTCCCTCCTTTGGCAAAGGATTCACAAGCTGATCAATACCTTCTGCTAGTCTCACATGGAACTCAAAATTTTCTATCCTGCTCAAGTCTGGAAGGAAGTAGGATTTGTGATTCTAGTATTCAAAAATATTCTTGGTTCCTCTCATGGCTTCTAGAATGGCTTCGTCAGATGGAAAAATCATATCCAAACAATCATATGAATAAGTTGATTTCTCTTCCCATATGGGAAAGTAAGCTTCATCTGACTCCTCTGAGACAAAAGGATTCATGATGGAATCAACAGTAGCATTGAATATATCTTGGTAGGATACTTCTATTGTTGATAAGGGAACTTGAGGCTCTTCTTGTGAAGGGAGAACCCATGGGTTTGTATATATACAACTGTGCATATGTTATTCCCTACACTCGTCGAACCTAAGTAGTTTATAGGAGCAAGCATGTCAAAATTTACCATCAACGATGTATACATCCCGACTTTGAAAATTTTATTCGTCGGGCATGACTGATCAATCAATGGTACATTATAATATGAAGTATCCATATAACCCTTCCGAGTATATGTCAGTTGGTCGACGGTCACCAAATTTCCTTCGTGTGGAAACACAAGGACTCAGAAAACAAATGATGGAATAGTGCACATCACATAGGTCCAACTTCTCACCAAAAGTAAATTACAGTACAACAAGGCATATAAAACTTTCATTTCTATAGAGAGTGCTTTTCCTGCCAATTTTATTTCAAAATACGGTAGGATACCATGTGGATGGAAAGATCTTTCATCAAAATTGGTTGACAAAGTGTTAGATGGGACCAACTCATGGGATCCCAAAGCCTTCCAACATGAAATTGACATTACACATGTGGATGCCCTTCATCTACTACTGTTCGTCTAATGATTTTTATGCCATGGACTACATCGATAAAAAAGGCCACATGGTAAGTTAGGCGTGGTTTTACATCAGAAATATTAAACTTAGCCATTAAGCTCACAAATTCCATACTACCCATGGCTGCGAAAAGTGCATCTCGCTGCGAAGGACAACTCCGGAGCACTTCTAAGGCTGACATCACATAGGCTGTTTTCGCTAAGTCTTCCACTACTTATGAGTTAGAAGAATCCCTCATGTTAGGGTTGTGAAATGTCTTTTTGAAAATATCTTTTGGTATTTTCATCATAGGATCAGTCGGTTTATCAATTGAAAGTGGTGTTGAAGTTTCATGGTTTGATTATCTTTCTATGGAGCCTCCGTTTCATAATTATTGGCTCTGGTCTGTAGTAAAGTATTGGACCAGACCATATTGATATATGATTCATTAGTAGTAAGAGCATTTTTTCTACCCCCAACATTATTTAGATCACTAGAATTTTCATTCTTTCCTTACAGGAACAGATCCTTCAGGACGACAGGTTGTTGTTGTTTCACCAACTTATGTGCTTGATCAATCAAGGGGCATTGATAGGTCAGGTGATATTCTTGAGAAATATTTTAAGGAAACTTTAATTTATTTTTATATTTCTTACCCCCTCAGCATTATTGTCATGTTTTTGCTTATTCTGATTTTCCCCACACTTCTTACCCTTGTTATTTTTCCTGTCGGGATGTTGAGTTCCCTTTTGGGTAGATTGTGCAAAAAAAATTCCATTCTATGATGAGGGAGTGACAAACTTAGCTATATCCACTACATATTGTTTCACTCAGAGTTCATGAATCTATTTGTCCAGTGATTCTACAATCAGTGTCTCAACTAAAGCTACCATGCAATCGACATGTGGTCTAGGATTTGGCTTAGCAAATTCTATGTCAGACCTTGGCACCTCATTAATTATCTCATAGAGAATCCCATACTGGGCATAAATCAAGTCCATATGTTAGGCCCTAAGTATGGCCTCCTCCTTCGAGGCCACTCTTGATGTCGAAACATACTTTGAAATTTAAGGTAGTAAAGACTTCAAAAACCATTCCAAAGGAATTCAGGAGGAATATTTTCATTGATAAGCCTCTTCCTTATTCTCCACTCCTGAATATGATCAGATATGTGAGTGTCCTTATTATGTTGAATGGTTTATAAAATCTTTGTACTTGCATTATACTGAATAGGAAGTTGGAAGTGGTACAAAAACATGGTTTCTAAGTCAAGAAAATGGTCGTAGGTGGAAGACATAAGTTCAATGTACCATTTAGCCATTACACTAGCCAGAGTTCATTGAAATAGCCTCAACCAAATCAAATCATCGTTCATCGAGTTAGAGGAGCACCACAAATGGAACATCATGACATGGTCACCAGGGTGCTCTCCAGTTTTCCCTTCGAACTTAGGGATGTTAGAAGGTAATTTAATCAGTACCAGTGGCCAAGTCGTATCATGGTGCACAAGTTCATTCATGAGTTTTGATAAGTATAGAAAGTTTAAATTTTCCATAAAGGGTAATATTGGCCTAGCCGGAGTTTTCTATTGAGGACTCTAGGGTGAGGAAGTGCCTGCACCAGGTCTCCCCAAAGAGAGGTTGGGTTTGCCCCCATCCACCATCTATGATGAAGTAGCAATGTTTTTAAATTGATTCCATCCAAAATCCAAAGTATTTCTAACTTGTGGTGTGTAATATTATGTTCGACCAGTTCCAGTCGAAGTTGGAGTTGCATATATAGGAGGTGAGATTCCCCCACTAAAAACTAAGAAGGGAGAGCTTCCAAAAGGAGAAATCAGAACTTGACTATAAGTCTGAAAGCTGAACCCTAAAAAAAGGGTTCAACATTCTAGATGACACACCAACATAACTAGGTTAAGGGCCTACATAAGGTGTGAATGGAGGAATGTGCCCTCCATACCATGGAAATCCTTGAACAAGTGAAGTGGAACCTCTAGGACCAATTTAAATGTTTGGAAAAAAGGGAGAAGAGGTAAAGTGTGCACTGGGTATCCAAGTAACAACCCCACTAGACAAACTAGAAGTGTTTGAAGGTGCCAAGGGACTAACCACTCGAGCACTTGGAGAAACCAGAGTTGAAAAATTCAATGAAACCACAAGTGTAGTAGATGCATTTGGTTGTGGAGAACTCATCAGTGAAGGAGAGAATCCACTAGCCATCATGGCTGAAGTGGGGGAAGAACTGCCCCCTATACCTTCTCCTGAACTAGACATAGAAAAATTCAAAGGAACACCAACTCCAGGTGAACCAAAAGGATGAACTTGTACCAACATAGGATCTCTTAGGTCAGTAAAAGATGTATTTTAATTGCTTGCAAATCTTTGATCTCTACTAACAAAAGATTGGTCTGAGTGTATCTAAGTTTCAGCTTGCTTGGATCTTCACTGACACCACTTGATTCAAAATAATCATTTTTTTCTAATCTCTACCTTTGAGGTGGTGGAGGAAGCTTGACTATTGAAAGCGAAGGAAGGTTTTGCAACCTTCTAGACCTATGAGGAGTTTTATCGTCCACAACTAAATATTTAATCACACAAATAAAGGTTAGACTAGATCACAAGCAAACAACAGAGCATACTACTAAAAAAATACTTATTATCACAAACACAGGAAGGTAAATATATACCTTCCAATAGAGCATCTAGGATGATTAGGGACCAGAAAAAACCAGTGAAGATCAAAGAACAATTCCTTGGGGTCTCGTGATAATGTTTATGGGTGCAAGCATTTGAATCACCAAACTTCCCCCCCAAATTGTTATCCAGGGTTTCCTCCCAAGTCCTCCCTAGGTATAGTGGAAATAGCGTTCCACCGTCACCTATGAAAGAATCCGAAAGTCTGGATATTAAGGCTACCAAACTTACAACAATATTCTAGCATAACAGTCACAGATCTGACTTGTGTGCATGGGTAGGGTAGCTAAGACTGAAATTCAAACAGTAGAGACACCTCATGGGACCCAAGGTGGTACTGAATGAACCCTCATATGCACAACAATCTTGGTATATGCTCGAAGGAAGTATTGGAGGGGTATCTCCACAACTAAGTCCTCACACGACCTCATGCTTAACTCTTGTGTTAGAGGATATTTCTATTTTATCCTTTGCAAACTTGGATTTACCTAACAATAATCCATTAATTCTGAGTTTAGACAATCTTGGATAGTTAAATCTTACCTAGTCCAAGATCCTAGCCTAAGCTAGTTGATGTAGACCCTAGAAAGAAAATGTTACTAATAGATTTTAATTAATAGCATTCTTTTTAAGGTTATTATTACTCAAGGTAGTGGAAGTGAAATGTGTAGTGTTATGACTCAACTAAAAGCAAATATGATGTCAACAAATTTCAAATACAAATGCTATTCAAAATGCTTTATTCTTTTTCGAAACAAATGTAATTTGCTTAAGAACTTTGAAAACAAAAGAATTCCTTTTTTTTACTTTTTTCTTATTGAAAATAATTTAAAAACAAGCGTCCAGCGAGCCTAACTAAGACTGGAAATGCAACTACAATGCTTTGTTTTATTTTTCTTTTAAAAAATCAAATGATAATGCAAACTAATGCAGCTAAGAAAGTAAGAAAATATGAGCATGTATAAATGAAAGAAAGAGTATTCAGATCCTATAATTACTAGCTTGAAAGACTCAACAAGGCTGAGACAAAACCCTACTTGGGTTGAACTAGTGACTTTGGAAACCAAGTAGATCAAAATATTGGAAAAAGTGAAAATTTTAGACCACTACTAAAGTAATCAGACATAGGAAAGCGGATCAGAGAATTAACATAGGTCACAAACTAATAGAACCACTTACACTTTATCCAACAAATCTAAGAGGAAATACCTAAAAAAATTCTTGTACATGTAACCAACCTAACCTACTCAATATTAACCTTGTAAAGACAATTTATAATGAAATGCACCAGACCAAAGATCAGCACAAACCTAGGAAAAATCCCTAAATAAGTATTCAAATGCCAAAAATTCTTAAAAATGGACAAACCCTATAGCTTAGACATTATCCTATAGGAAATCATGAGTGTCTAGTGGTAACCTACGAGTCACTCACAACTGTTACTAAGGAAACCCATGATTTCAACTAAGAACACACGACTGTTACTACAACAATCTGCGAGTGGTTGCAAAAATTTTCAAAAGAAAATTTCCAAATGCTAGGAATCCTAAAGGTATAGAAGCATTGACTGAAGATTAGATAAATGCAAATCACAATAGAAAAAAATAGAGAAAAACTAGACAGAAAACTTGATTGGAGAGGCCCGAACACAAACTGGACTCCACAGTGGAGTCACTAATTCTGTTGTGAGGGATTTCTACCTTATGACTTGGGGTCCTAGGGTCACCAGCATAATAGGGTGTGGCTTACAAACATCAATGTTTTGGAACATAAACATATAGAATAATGGTTAGTAGGACAAGTACCTGTTTTCATATGGTTGATCCTAGATTTCAATCCCTTCTTCAAATGCTCCAAAGCTCTCTGCACTTCAATACCTGCGACAAAGATTGATGATTTTCTGAATTATCTCTTATTGTTATATAAAGAAACATTAACATATTACAATTACATTAGAAATAAATGACAACATAGATCATGATTCATAACAACAAAAGCATGCATTAAGAAATATATGGAAGAAATGAATTCTTTATTAGTGAAGGTTCATGAAACATTACAACCCTATATGAAACAATCCTTCTTCTGTAGACCAAGAAATGAGTCCTCCTTTCTCCTCTCTCCAAGACATTTCTCCAGCATAATATTTCTCTCCAAAGTTTCATCCCCTATCCTCTATTTGTCCCCTTTATTTATACTAGCTGATGAGGATAGGTTACGAGGCCTAGGATGGTTAAGGGAGTTAGGGAAGTTACCATTTCGAACCCAACTGCCCCTAAACTAATAATGTTTTTATTTTTTAAGTTTTACTTAAGGAATTTGTAGGTATAATTAAGGAAACTCGTGACTTCTACACAGGAAACTCATGAGTGCAATATTTTAGGGATAACTCGTGTGTTGCATAAGGGATTACCCATGAGTGACACGCGAGTTGCCATAAGGTGACCCGCGAGTGCAAGAAAATATCATGTATAAATATTGGCAAGGTTGAAGAAACAAGTATGTATCAAGGCTTCACTTCATCTATAATGTTTAGGCTACTTCAATCCACTTTTTCCTTTTGTGTCCCAATACATTTGGTGTCAATACTCAGACGGAGAAGTGTCGTTTCATGGTATAACATAGGGTTTCCATGGAATTCCTTTGAGTTTAATTTACTTACATTCTAAGGATAATCTCATAAAATATTTTTGCAAAGTAAGAGCCATTGTTCCCAATAATTGTAACCATTGGACTTCTAGTATGACATCAACACCCACTTGGATTACAATAATTGGACTATCCAATAAATACTCCCCTATAGTAAGCTTAATACTATGGAACTTCCTTGGACAATTTATGTTATCTTAATATGGAATCATTACTTGAAACTTTGGTGTTGGATATATAAAACAATTGAGAAGCTTGGATAATTTGCAATCAATGAAGTTATGGGAATTACCCGAAGCAATCAACAATGCTACTTTTTTATTTTTTATATTTCCTTTGATCTTTATAGTTTGAGGATCGCTAATGTTAACCATGCATGCCAAGATATGGTTGGAGTGGTATCTTCTAGGTCTACATTTTGATACCATTCCAGTTCTAGGTATTCTTCCTATTCACTATCTATGTAGAATAATTTATTCTCACTACACTTATGCCCCTAACTANGGGGGGGGGGGGGGGGGGGGGGAGGTGTACTTTCCCTCTCTATATGTGTTAGTGGTATCCCTTCTATTAACCATACTTTTACTTCCAATTTTCCTTATCAAACTAAATGTATTCTCTAATGATTTAGGTTCAAAAATACATACCTCATGCTAAATTCTCTCCTTTAAAGTTTTCATAAAGAGATCCAACAAATTATCTTCTGAAATGTTCTTCACTTTAAGACTCAAATTTTAAATTTTCTTAATGTGTTATGTAATTGGTCCTATTTTACTAGGATTTATCAATTGGGTAAAGAAGGCGTTTCTCTTAATATCCCCTTAATGTGCTATCAATTCATCAATAAATACACCAATATACAACATATACATTTTTACATTCACAAATACATTAGTACCACACAAATTGATCAAGTTCTAGATACAAGAATGTAATAGTTACCTTTTTTAAATTCAACACTTAAAGTATATCACAAAATTGTTCCATTTGGAATATCCATATTATGGGATCATTACAATTAAAAATATTCACATATATATTAGGATCAATGAAGTAGTTACTTGGTCACAAGTTTAACCCAAAATGATGTGAATTGTGGAGTAACAAATGATTAAGTGTCGAAGACTCAAACCTCTTATTCTCCATTTTTTTCATCTTTTTCAATATGTGACTAGGAAACGTTCCTATTGTTATCTATGTCCTCTTCTTGAGGAGATGAATTAGGAATAAATAAATGTCTAATCTCATTCAAAATTACCCCCTTCATAACTTTGATATCATCTTTATTCGCCATCTTGAGATACTTTGTAATGGACATATTTTTCATCTCACATTATATATCATTTTTTGTATTGATCAATTGAACATATATCTCCGGCCTATCACTCAATATCTTAACCTTTCCCTCCAAATTGGATAGCTATTTATATATTTCTTCATCTTCTTCATGAGTGATGGTTGAGCTTTCCAAAGTTTTAATTGGTGTAGAATTTTTTAGAGAACCCTTTGCCATGTTAGTAAAAAATAATATTTATCTATAATTCTTATCTATTTCTTCTTTATCACATGTTAGAATCATAAAAATAGATATTCCAATCAAAATTTATCTAAGTTTCAAGCTAACATACCTTTAAAAACCCTAGTTTGTAGTTTGTTTTGTAAGATGACCTTTCTCCTAAATTACATATAAAATTATGTCTCGCTTGAGTATGAAATTCCACCCTGTAGTAGCATGATATGTATTCTCTACAATGCCATGGGTTTTAGCAAATTTTGATGTATTAAGAGAGTTATGGTAACTTTTCCAAAACTTTTTCTTTGTCTCTTTCAAGAAAGTGAACTTGTATGAATTGATATGTGTCTGAATTTCCTTTTATGCTCTTGATTTTTTAGCATAAACAATGTGCTCTATATTATTTCTAATACAATAGGTGGAATTTAATTTGGATTCATCAAGATTTATATATAATAGTTTTAGCAAAGATACATATTTGAGACTAGTAAAAAACCCTAACTTTTGCATACTATAATTCCAAAATTATAATGAACCGGAACATGAAATTATCATAGGTACTTCGCAAGTTCTTCTGAGATACCTTAAAAATTTTCTATCTGAAATATCGCAAAAAACCGTTATAAAAAATGGCTCTGATACTAATTGTTATGCATCTAATTCCCAAAACAACATAAAATCGGAAAGAGGGAGTAACTTGACACATTGATAATGAAATAATGAGATGAATAAGAAGCCTATTCAAGGTGGTAACCTACTTTTACAATGTATAGAATTCACAAGAAAATATGAAAATATATCTAAAATAGGTCTCCTTTGTATATATGTGAGACAAATGTTATAATTAAGGTCCTAACCAACCATACAATTACAATTAAGGTCATATCCAACCAATAAATACAATACTAATATAATAATAGAAATGTAATGTCACATTATAGGAATTAATAGTTTCTCAAGGGAATCATATTGTTTTCTTTAGTTTTATGACTTAGAATTCACCTCTAAAATTTCTTGGGATCTAGCTTAGAGAGGTGCAAAAGCTTCTCTTGTTTTCTATGTATCAGATAGTGTTAGAAAACAAGATTGTGAAGCAATAAAATAAAATAAATACATAAATAAAACATATAATAGAACAATACAAGAGAGACACCAATATAGATGGTTCACTCTATATGGGATACATCCATGAAGAAACAACTATCCCATTGTTTTATTATGTCTAGCAAAATGAAGAGATATAAACCACAACACATCGGCTTCAACCTCCTCTTCACTCTCTCATAGTCTCTCTAAATTAGTCACAATTATCTTTCACTATACCCAACCATAATAAAATTCCCTCTTTAAAATAGGGTTTCCTTTTAAGAAAAAATTACCTAAACACAACCTCTACAATCAGATCTGTAACCTAACGATGAACTGTCTAGATTGACTATGAAATTAAAAAAATTTACAAGGCCATTTTTTCAAACATTTATCTTCATGGGAACTATCTCCAAAAGGTGTCTCCAACCCCCTGGAACCCGTTGATGACAAGTGGGGAGGAAATCCCCCCCACACGCCCTTGTTCGGTAATGTGATCCAAACATGGTTGAAATGATCCTCTAACTTAGGAAGATAATAAGGCTCCACAACCAACAATTAGTACCATTTTTTTCCTTTCAATTAGCCTTTGTACCTATATATCTTATTGGATTTTAATAAGTCGTTATAAGCATCCCTAATGGATTTTCTAGCATGCTTTCACTATTTATCATACCAAGGGTTGGTTGTTTATTTCCCTTTTTACACAACTCCTCGATAGAGAAGTTGATAGATATGGAAGTAGAGAGGGTTTGTTGTAAAATTATGATAGAGGTCTTCAATATTGTCATTATTGATTTGACTCATTGTTTAAATCCCTCGAAAAAAAATCAGTTTTATTTTTATAGAAGATAAAATACTTTTGGTTATTAGAATTCTTTGTTATGTGGCTTATATGCCTTGCATAGTTTAGAGTTAGAGTTAAAGGTCTATGGCCATAGTAAGTCTCATGGTAATGTAAGATGACAAAATTTACCATGTGTTTCTATAAATATATATCATATATCACATAATTTGTGACAATACCAAACCCACGAAAACAAGTCACCTTGTTGGATTTCAACCACTTTACAAGACCATTTCAAATTATTAGATATTGAGAATTGTTAAAGCTTGATCAAGTTGGCACCAAACAAATTATCAACCAAGTATCCACAAGTTTTGTTTGTATCTACTAGATAAATCAAGGTCCTCATCTAGCCATAGAGGATTAGGGTTGGAATTAATGCTTAAGATAATTGCTTTGTTGGTTTTAATTATAGCATTAAAGTCTTCTAACAAGATTATATTGCCTTAATTTCTTAGATTGTAAATATCTTGTTCGAAGCCATAATTAGGGAAATTTTTTGTAATGTCCCCATTTTGTCAGCACCACGGAGCAACCAATGACCCATCAAACCCCATGGATCCTAGTGGAAATAAGTTAATTAATTAATAAAGGGAGGGGATAACATTGGGAAAGTACTATAGGCAATTAAATTAACTAATTTGTGTTATAGTTGTTTTTAGTTAAATTAAAATAAAGAGGCTAATTAATATTTTGTAATATTTATTAAATTAAGTATGAGTTAGGCATGCTAAAGGAGGCCATAAGGGTGCATAAGGAAAGAGGGATATCCCTATGATTTGTCACTCAAAAGAGGAAATTGGAGGAAAGTAGCATAAATCAAGGTGGCAACAAAAATAAGGAAACTGGCAAAAGCATGCACAAAAGTAGTTAGCCAGAAAAAAACATGCACAAGAAGGGAAACTGTAGGAAATGCATGTCAGCAGAAAAAGCAAGCAATTTTTAGAAAGAAAAGAGGGTGCAGTTTATAAAAGTACTAAGGCATGTTAGTTATAAAAGCAGGCACAAGACAACGCAGTTTCCAATAGAGGAAAAGCAGGACAATTGGAAAGTCGGGAAATCTAGGGAGACAAAGCAAGGAAGTTCCTAATTTATTAATGAGCGTGCATTGGGAAATGGAAGAGGGCCACCTATTGATCCAATTAGACCTTTAGTCCTAAATATTCTATAAAAAAATGATAGAACATCACTATCATGGGTTTTGGTCATTTGAATTTTGTCTTGAGAGCTCTATTACTCAATGGTTGAGTGATGTGCCTCAACTAAGATTTGGGTGATGTGCCCCTTATAATTCATGTTCTATATTTGTTATTGAAGTTGGTGCAGTCATTAATTGATTTTATTTGTAGTTCCTGAATTCATCCTCAATTCTACTTCAATTCCCTTGCAGATCTGGAGAGTCTCCCATGTGAATCTTGAAGACTATGTGATCTTCTTTTCTTGTATGAGAAATGGATTTGGAGTTAGGAGTGGTAATTAGTGGTTTTAAACCATTAATGATACTATTTCAGGTGTATTTATCATATCCATAAGTTTATAGTTCTTGAATACATATGAGGGTTCAAATCTCCAAGTCCTTCATTGATTGTAACTACTTATATTGATGTATCTTGTTAAAATAATGATATATAAGCATTTATTGAGAGTTATTTTGAATTATATGGATGTTATTTTATGTTACAAATATTATTTACAACTTTCATAAAAATATGAATCTTTATGACTGATTTTTACATGGTTTTACTCAACCTTGTCTAGATTTGCACCTAGAATTGACTAGTTTTATTGTATGATGCATAATTTGACCTATGTGTCTCTAAATTCAGTAATTATTATTCTGATATGTTATTAAAATTTTTATATAAGTATCGAATGTCTTAAATAAATAATTTTTATCCTCCTTCCCCTCTTTGTAAAATCAAAAATATGAAACTAGTGAGATGTCCTAAGAGCTAGTTTTGCTCATGAGACCTTTAGGATTTATTTTGGCTGTTTTTGTTCTATTATAAAGCTAAAAATTATGATTTTAACACCCATAAAATAGTTCTATAATATTCCTAAGCTTCTATTAGCCACCAGTTGCTTGGAAACTGCTTTGTAAAGGTTTTAATTTACACCAGTTGGGACTCCCAGATGCCTGGTAGTATACTTTATCCTGGATGATGTTCAAAACCTAAAATGGACCAAAATATAGGTTTTGACGAACCTAAAAAATAATTATCCTTCCTTTCCTTACTGATTAACCTAAATCCTAGTTTATTCCCTCACTCAACTTGCTAAATTCCCCACTTGTTAGCTAATTCGTCTTTAAGTCTTATTGCATAGAGTTAGTGAGCCTGAATTCTGATTAGGATCATTACAGTGGTATCACATTTCTTTCATCCACCCCCATGGAAAGAAATCTTGGTTGAATAAATTTTTTATCATGAGTTTGGTACCTTTCGTGATTGAAGAAGAAGGCTATGAAGAGCCCTCATGCAGTTCCTCAAGTAGATTCATTATGGATGATGTTGATGATTCAAGGATCCCTACTGCCAAGCAAATGAAGTAAGGATTTATCAATATGATTGATATTGTGTGAAAATAAGTGGGGTTAGCATAACAAAATAAAACCAAAGTAGATGCACAAGTGGACGCCTATTGTACTAGCCAGTGCAAGGAGGAACCGAGTTACTCCATCTCTCCAAGCAAGGAAGAGGAAAATATCAGACACAAGTATGATGAGAATTATGATTTTTGAAATATACATGTCTAATTGAACCCACATGATCCATTATATGATGAAAAAATTTCACTTGCATATGAGGGCTTCCAAATTACTGACAACTATGTGGAGAGGGAATCACTACAAAGTGACTGCAATGGAGAAGAAAAGTTCCATGAAAAGGACAGTGAGTTAGACGAAAACAAGGAGGAGGATGTTGTCAATGGTGGTAATATATGTCTTGGATCAGATCCAAAAGAATGACATAGATCATATCTAAAATCATCATTTGGGATTCATAATGAAGCAGAAGACGAGCATGCATCAGTTGGATGCAAACCAGAATATTTGGTGGAAGATCAAGCTACCACAACTCCACCACATGAAGAGAAAATATGATGCAAAGGGATGAACATGGTTCATATTTTTGTATTCCCTTGTATCATGATGAATTTGCATACAAGTCAGAGGAGATGCTTGATATGAGTGAGAAGCCACATCCCACTATCATCATTGAGGAGAGCCATGAACCACCTAGTCTTGCAGGTGGGAAAACATAACAAAGATACATGAAGGATATGTTTCCCATGAGCATAAAGATAAATATATTTCAGCAATGAAAGAATAACAAGGATCATCCCCTTAGTCACCACCTAATATTCCTCATGAAATTGATCCTATGATGAAAGATGAAGAGAAGGTTCATTTGCAAAGCACCCCATTTTCTTGCAGGGTCATTAAATATGGATGAACAAAAGATTCACGTTAGAATATAATCCATTAGGGATTATAATATTGTAAATAAATAAATAAAGAATAGGAAGCTGAACAGTTACGTAGGAATATGGATAGGCCGGTCGGAATCTCAACCACCGCCTGAAATGTATAAATATATGCATTGGCATTGGAATAATAATCAATTGGGAGTTATTACCTAACAAGTGGTATCAGAGCCAAGTTCATAACTCTTGCCTGCATGCCTGCCATTCTGTCTGCCTGTTGCCAGTCTGCTCTTTCAGGCTGCCTGCTCAGTCAGTCTGCCCCTGCGTGCATTCATTATGTGCGTTTATTTTCTGCTCATATGTTTGATGTATACCTAACCCTAAGTTGTAACCATGCTCTCCATTCATCTTCTGTTATGTATGCTGCGATATATGTCTGTGTTTTTATCAAGAGACTGTGAAATTGTTGCTGGTTGTCTCACGGCCACAGTCCCAAGTGCTGAGTCTCAGCAAGAATGTCTAGCCTGTGTTGTCTCTGCCTACGTCCCGTTTAACTTTTCAAACAAATTTCTGAGGCACCAATTTTGTCTTGCAGTTCTATCTCACATGGATTTCACAGTCCCCGACCTTTCATTCTTTATACGCTTTCATATTCTCTCAATTCAAGTCATATTGCAGTGCTGCAGCCTCATCTCTTATCCGCCATGGCTGACTCGACTCCAACCTTCAGACCTCCATCTGACTTTTAACTTCGGATATGGTATGACTGTGATTAGATCACATGATCAAATGATCTATATGCCACTTACTATTTATTAGGGTTTCCTTTCTTGCCCCCTTGTCTTAGAACCAGAGTTTGGAGCTTCGGCGATCTCTAGGCTCTGGATGTTGCTGCAGCAGCATAGAAACATTATTATTATTATTTAGTATTATTGCGTTGAAGGCTACGTTGGAGTTGGGAGAGCATGGAGTGCTGATAAGCTACGACCTGTGATTGTTTTGAAACTGTGCACTGGAGAGATAATATAGGGCTGCGACTTCATACAAGGATTTGGTGGTGTGCCTCCTATGCTGCGTGAAGGACTGCTGCCTTCACTGTATTTACAACATTTTCTAGAGTATTGAGACATGAATATGATCAGCAGGTTTGCAAACATATATGTTGCTGTGTGAAAGAGTTGCTGTGTGAAAGAGTTTCTTTGTGAAAGAATTTTGGCATCATTCCTTTGCGTGGAGGTAAATGCATAAACCCTATTCTTGCCCTATTTTTTCTGCGTGAGTTTGCTGTGACACTGAAGTATACCGGGCATGAGCTGAATGGGTCATATTTGGCCCAATTTTTAATGTATGAGTTCATTCTTGTGACTGCCTACGTGAAGAGCCTAAGAGCCTGCGTTGGAGATTGAATACTGCACTGTGAAGACTGCGAAGTATTCTTGCTGAGCCATGATCGTTGATGAGTCATGCATGTTAAGTATGGTCTACATTATTAGGTGGTGCCATATAACAGTTGTTATTACTATTCTGAGCGTGAGTGGTAGAGTTGGCTTGATATTTTGATATCTGGTATGTATTATTTCATAATGCATAGTATCGACTTGTTAGTCAATACTGAAGGATTGATGTGATTAAAGCACTAGAATGCAGAAGTGCAATGGAAGTTATCTGCAGTTACGAAAATAGTGTCTATTCATTTTAATTTTGTACTATATACATCCCACTTGACATTTGTATTTGGAGAAAAATCCTGAGTAGCTTTTCGGATTGCACAATCGCTGGTATGGTAAGAAAATAAGGCCTGATAAAAAACAACAAGAATTTTGATAGCACCCATGTACCCACTCATCTCACATTGAACCCACGTCTTTTGTTGAGTTGAACATACCAAGAATAACACTCTTCTTTGTTGACATTTGGCACATTGAAGACAGACTGATATATTGAAGAATATATATATGTTGACTGATGCTGAATGGTATATATGCGTTGAGTATATATACTGCTTGGAGTCTGGAAACTTTTCTATGATTGCTGGTGTATACATGCTGATGTCTACTTCCTGAAATGCTATTGAACCTATGGAGCTGCCTACGAAATCAAGAGAGCCTGTGTAAATTCTGAATACTGAGACTGATCTATTA
>LPNX010995695.1:22085-37649 GCA_001517045.1 Pseudotsuga menziesii | reverse complement strand
CCCCCCCCCCCAATAGGTTTTTTTGGTACTTGGGGCGGTTCTTAAAACCCCCCCTCAAAATTCCTGAGAATTGGAATTTTGGGCGGGGGTTTAAACATTAGAGGAAATTTGGGGTATAAATAGGGCCTTATAAGAAAAAGCACCAACAATAAGTTCTTGTGAGTTGGATTTCAAGAACTAATAGAATTCCAATAAAATGAGTCAACCATAATGATTGAATTGACATATTTGTCATTAAAAAAAAACTACTTTTTTTGTTCGTATTTTCAACATATCTCCCTGTGTTTTTAATCAAATTTCGATCGGGAGAGCTCGTTGGATGTGTAATTTGATTCCACATCCAAGGAGTACCCATACTGCATACTTTTGATGGACCTCACTACCCCAAAAATAAGAAATACCTGAAAAAACATGATGATGATGTCATCATCACATTTTTTCAGGAATTTATTTTTTTAGGGTAGTAGGGTCCATCAAAAGCATGCAGTGTGGGTACTTGTTGGATGCAGAATCAAATTCCACATCCAACAAAATCTCTCGATCAAAATTTGAGTAAAAATATAGGGAGATATGTCAAAAATATGAACACAAAAAGTAGTTTTTTTCTTTTTTCCTCAAAAATTAATAAATATTATTTTATTATTTTAACTATTATTTTATTATTTTCCTTAGGAGGCCCATTTTAGACCTCAAAATTACTCTAATGAAGACCCCCCTAAAGGTGTTTTTGAAGGCATTTTTTAGAACCCCCCTGCAAAACCTGCCTCCAATGGTTAAATTCTCATGATGTTTAAGGGGGGGTTAGAAAGGATACTCCTAAATATATGTTTAAAGGAGGTTTTTTGAAAACCCCCATAAAAAGCTGAGAATTTTACTTTTGGAGGTTTTTTTTTTAACACTGTTGCCAAAAATTCAATTCTCATGACTTTGGGGGAGGGTTAGAAGGACCGCCCCTAAATATATTTTTCAAGTATGTTCTCAATATCATCCTCTCAAACAATACTAACATTTACAATTATTTATTGTATAATTGACCCCTAATTAACCTCATAATTTACCTCTAATTACCCCCAATTATTACTCATTGCACCAAAATGACCCCTACTTGATCACTAATTACCCCTAAATAATCCACGCTTACCAGTAATTAACCATTGATAACCTCTAAATTACCCCTACTTTTTTCCAAGGAAAACCTCATGGAGAAACCCATTGGATTTTTCCAAATATTCATAGATGGCATATTCCCCAGTAAATCCATCGATGTATACTATTATGCCTCACACACGAGGATTCAAAATGGGCACATGCCACAATGAACCTAACTAAATGCCCCACATCATGGACAACCACTAGTTTAGCTAATCCCTTCTGATTAAATGGCCCCTACTTACCCATAATTGACCCATAGGTACCATTAATTGCCCCTAGTTAACCCATAATTAACCCCTAATTAGCACTAATTAACTCCTAATTACCCCATAGTTCAGCCCTTATTAACTAGTTATTACCCCTAACTAATCCATGATTACCAGTAATTAACCCTTGATAACCTCTAAATTACCGCTACATTTTTCCAAGGAAAACCTTGTGGAGAAACCCAATGGATCTTTCCAAACATTCATAGATGGCATATTCCCTAGTAAACCCATCGATGTAGACTAGTGTGCTTCACACACAAGGATTCAAAATGGGCACATGCCGCCATGAACCTAACTAAATTCCCAACATCATGGACAACCACTAGTTTAGCTAAGCCCTTGGGCTTAAATGGCCCCTACTTACCTATAATTGATCCATAGGTACCATTAATTTCCCCGAGTTAACCCATAATTGACCCCTAATTATCCCATAATTGACCCCTTATTACCACAACTCATTCCCCAAAAATTACCCCTAAATGACCCTTGATTACCCATAATTGGCCACAAATTATCCCTAGATTATCACTAATTAACCCCTAATTACCTTGCATTTACCCCTAATTACCCATAAATGACCCATAAATTTGTGCAGGGCCTGAGTCCATCACATAGTCCTTATAAAGGGAATTTTTGGCTTATGAGTGGGATATAGTGGCAATTTTGGGATGTATAACACCATTGTTAGTTTTTTAAAACCAGGCCATGGTTTGAGATTAACTTCTAGGGCCTAAGTTCATATAGTTTCATCTAGGTCTCATGGGTCATGTGTAGCACCCCAAATGACCACACATGCCATATAAAGGAAATGTACTTTTGGCATTGGACCACTGAATGGGCAATGAGAACCACATTTAGCATCGCAAATATTTCAATTAATGAGCACCATATCACTCTCACATTCCAAAGTATGGTGTCTTAATAACGCCCCACACATGGCCCATGAGGCTCAAGGACAAATTTTATGGCCAAACAACCTATATATTGGCACTAGACCATGTATTAGGTAGTAAAACTAACCTCTATAGTGGAAAACCTCAAAATCACCACCATAATGCACTCTTGGGGTGATATTTCCTACTAATTTCGTGTGTGGTTGTTGTGGGCCCATGCATGTACCATGATCTCTTAAAAAACGTGTTACTACTGAAGATCTTGAATTTCAACCCTAAATTTTTTTATGTTTCCTAAAGACCATCCATGGTGTGATAAACCTTGAAATAAACACCATATTCCAAATACTTCCTTTGTAGGACTTATGTGGTGGTCCAGGGTCCCATGTATGGACCATGAGATCCAAAGACAAATTTTATGGGTGAATAACTTGTATTTTTATATCAACCTTTGGTTTGGACATCAAGAAGTTAGTAGTTACATCCCCATTATAGGACCATATCTTGTTGGCATGATGAAGATTCCATTTGTAAGGTCTATGTGGTGGTTTATGACCCCAAAAATAGATCATAAGCCCCGTATATGAATGTTATAGTGTATGCCTACGGATTTTAGCATTGAACCATGACATATGCATTGAGAACTATGTCTAGTGTTAGAAAGAGGAATATATCTATAATATCTCCTTTGTAGGCTAATGATTCCCTATGGAGGGTATGTGTGGTGGTTTGAAAGCTTGAAAATGGACCATGAGCTTAAAGAAAAATGTTACGACCTAAGACCCTTATTTAATCTTATATCATAACATCAGCCTTGAAAATCATCCCCGACATGCCCTTTCTCAAAATGGTGAACATATCTCGCATATATTCTAAGATTCCCCATGTAGGCCTTGCATTATAATCTATGCCTCCATTCATGAGCCATGATCCCTAAGGTAATCATCATATGGCCTTGTACCCTAAAACCTTGGTCCATGGCCTAGGGACTGAAATCCATACTTGGCGTATCAAACCTCAAAATGGCCAACATATCTTACTCATTGGCTAAATATTACCTATGTAGTATATGGGTCCTTTGAGATGGTCTAGGGAATCACACATGAACCATGAGCCCCTTACCCTTAGATGTTATGTTTTGACTTGATAATATGGCCCAATCAATGATAACCATTCTTGGTCACATAAAGCTTGAAATGACCATTTCTTGCTTGTAATCCAAATTTTTCACACATAGAGATGACATTATGGATTAGGGACCCATCTGTGCACCCCAATCCCTTAAGGAAATTGTTATGGCCTAGGACTTTATATGTTTACTGTATAACATGGACTAGGCCATGAGATCCATCCTTAGTGTGCCAAACTTGAAATGAACATGATATTCCACTTACATGATAAATATTCCCTTTATAGGGTTTGTATGGTGGGCATAGGCCTATTAATGTCACATGATCCCTAGAGACAAAATGGCCTAAGGTAAGGTTGATGTAGAATAATTAACCTTACTTACATGGAATATTTGGATGTGTGAGGTTTTGAGTTTAATTAATGTGTCCTCCCACCTTGTAAATGGCCACTTTTTTCCTTATATTTGTCCCTTATCCTTGACACATTAGTAACATATTACATTATTTTACTCCCTCAAATTCCTCACTAGTCATGTCTTAGAAAAATGAAGGTCAATGTCCAAACTATGATGATAATATTAAAAGGCACCATGATGGAATTCCCTCACCGTTTGGCAATTTTTGTTGGTAATTATAACTGGTATGTCAAATCTACTCCAAGTATCTATTAGGTCCACATAAAGAAATGACAATACCAATGTAAGAACATCTCTCCATGCTTGAAACAATGCATCTCTCCATTGTAGAATTCTTTTAAACAATTTGTGAGCCTCCTTGATTTTCCGATTTTATATGCAATCCCAAATCACAACATTCCATGAGACAACATTATTCTCAAGCATGTTATTAAACATTGTTGAGATTTTTCCATCCTACCATTATGAGAATATTTCATAAGCATTATAGTCCACAAAATGGTGTCTCATTGAGACATTCTATAAGCCGCTTGATGAGCATATTATAATCAACCCTCCACACCAATTGTTCCAAGTGAATATGGCATTCTTTGGAAATACATCCACAAATTATCAATGCTCTAAAATGTCCCAGACAATCTAGCTTGCTGCATCCAACCTTTACACACATCCTTTATTTTCAAAGAGGGACTTTGTTTTGGTTAGGTTGTATTCTCTAATGATTCAATGTTCCTAATTGGGGAGGACCTTAATCCTACTTAAGTTTTCCAAACATTATTATATAATTTGTTAGTGATCAATGAACCCATATACATTAGTTATATTTCCCTTTTCCCTTGAGTCTAAAGTATAAATCACTAGTCATCTATCAATAGAAGGTGAGTTGGTTTTCTAGATCCATGTTTATGGGATTCTCAATCATTGCCATAACTCTTGAAAATACTCTCAATCCTCTAGTCAAGCAATCACATCCTCCCCATATCATTTTAGTGAATTTATACATGCTATACATTTTTCATTTTGTTTATTCAATAAACACTAAGTCTAGTTTTTCTACTCTTATTTTGTTTTTCAAAATGATTTGTTTCTTAGGTGCATTATTGCCCCTTATGTTCCACAAGAGAATTTTCATTTAGAAGGCCTAGGCGTTTGAAGAAATGTCTCCTTAAGTGAGGTTGTTTGTCTTTTGTTAATTAATTTCTCCCCTTTCTCCTTCAAGTTATCATTAACAAGTTTCTCGCCTCGTCCCAACTTAGATTTTGTCAACTTTATGGGATTTGTGTCTATTCATGATTGTTATAGCTGATTTTACCACTCCAGGTGAATCACACTTTGTATGGCCTTCCCTTGTCCCGCTGCAGACTCCTTAGACCCCATGGACCATTTTTTGTCCTTTGATGTTTCCTTGATCATCCCTAAAAACATGTGAAAATTTCTATACACGACTTTTGATCCCTTAGTCATGTATATACGTGGGTTTGACCACTAAAACCATGTACATTGGGATGTGTACAAAAATCCAAATCCTTTTGGAGTTTTCCTTGACATGGATCCAAATCACTTGACTCTTGGCCTTCCCTATGCCTTGAGATCACTCAGATTCGACCTTTCATTACCCCTTTGAAAATCTATATAATGAACTCTATGGTACATTGAAGGCATATGAGAGAATTGAGAGCAAAGAAACTATAGTCCATTGTTTTCGGAACTTATGCTTGAGTCTGCATCCCTTTGTCCCTTGGAGCACTAGTGTGTTCTTCCCAAGCTTGCCTTTTTCTTGTGAGATTGCTATCGAGATATGGAGGATTGAGGTGGTGGAGGCCCAAGTGGGGGATTCAGTTTCTCCAGTTTGCAGACATGCCGTCAGAGGTTGTATCTATTGTAATCTCTGATTTATATTAATAGAAATATATTTTCCTGTCTAATAATGTGTGTTTGAATGAATATATTATCCATGGGAGTATTTCAAATGCTTATAAATTGTTGATTACATATGCTAGAATAGATCTAACACCATGATATATAGTATGCTTGTATTGTTTACTTGTTGTTGAGGAAGTAATTTATCAATTCAAGCTGAAGTTGGAAAGCTCAACATGGATCTACTTCAACCGTCCAGAATAAGGTACGAGGTCTGATCCTTTAGTGTTAGACATTTACTTTCTATTGCATATTGGAAAAGATTGATTTCTGGAGTCAAGCTGCCTATTGTGGTACCCCAATTTATAGGAATTTCTCTCCATAACAGAATTGGTGACTCCGCTGGGGAGTTCCTAGTAGTTGTCCTTTGGGGGTTGTTCTATTGCCATTCAATGAATTTGAATTGATCTTTCTCTCTTATTTCTGTGTCACGTATGGGGACATGTATGCCTGGTAGTGTCTTATTGGTGTGAATTTTGTCTTAGCTTGTCTATTTGCCTTGATTTTATGCACCTTTCTTCCTATACGTGAGTTTTTAACCCACAGTCGCGTATACACACGGGTTTCTCTGAGATTTCCGCATATACACGCGGTTTTACTGTGAAAAGTCGCGTATGCCCTTAGTTTTTCCTTTTTATTGAAGTTAAATGGTTGCTGGGTGAAGTTTGATGATTGCTGAGTCTCCTTTGGCACTCCCCTAGTCTGTTTATACCTCTTTTTCTGACCAGAAACATTTTTTTTAGGCTAATTTTTTTTTTAAGAAGGTTCTTGTCATGGCATTTTCAATTTTTTGTTTGGAATTAGTGCATTAGAGTTCTTTTACCTTAGTTCTTTGCTTGAGTGATTTTTGAGTGTGCTTGCAGCGTCTAGGGGTTGTAGAATGATACTTTTACTTTTTGTGTCTCATTCTATTTCAAAAAATCCAAAAACATTTGCTTATCATCATGCATTGCATTTTGCATTTTGCATTGTACTTGCACTAGATTTGCTTTGGAGTACTAGTTAGGACTTCATATAGGAAAACTTGCATTCATCATTTGAAGAAAAATTGTGCATTTCACGTAGTAGCATACCCTGTTTTCATGGACACAATGCATTTGCATTGATTGTTAGCTGTGCATTTTACTTCATGTTGTGTCATAACACCATTAGTTTCACGGTCATATCCCTATTTTGAGTAATAAATCCAACTAAAATCAACGCTAAATTAAAATGAATTACACTCTTTTATTTTCTAGGGTGCACCAACAAGCTTAGGTTTTAGGGTCTTGGAATAGTTCATTGTGAGTAAATTCTCCAAGACCACTAAACAACAACATCTATGTGTCTGTCCAGGTGAGTGTGTGAAATCATTGGTATAACCAGTGTTTCTCAGGATCCTCCTCTCAAAAGGGAGTTAAGCACAAGGCAGTGTGAGTGGTTATTGATTGGGATGACCCCTAGTCATAACTGAGTAGCACCGAAGATATTTCTAGGATTTTATTCGTATCTGGGGGCTCTTTCGAGAGTTTCAGGCTTTGCTACCCTGCCCATACGGTCAATCCCACCTACGACTGTCCGCCTGAGCATTGATTATATTGAGGTGACCTTAGTGGCCTTACCTAGGATATTGAGGGGGTACTTTGCAGGGGTTATTCTGCAGGTGTCCCGGCCAAGTTGGGGTCGGACAGCACAGTCTCTTTACGCGTTGAAGCTGAGGGCCACAATAATTGGTTATGTACCTCCACTTTTTGTGTATGGGAGTCTCAAGCCTCTCCTAGGCAAGACATACCTGCTTCATTTGGGAGCTCACTTATCCAGCCCTTGTTTGCTTGCATTTGGCTATATATTTTATTAGTGATTATTCTGTGTATGATAGCTTGCCTAGGGTTTTCGTAAATAGAGAGTCTTTTTAATATTTTGAGTCATTGTGGATTCGGGTGCAGTTCCTCGCTGTTCTCGTCATTTAGCAGGACTTCCACCTTCTACTTCTCCTACTCCTTTGAGAGAGAAACCTAGATAGTCTAGGTGGACTATTTCACACATTGATTCACACGACATGGGAGACCATATGGAAAGTATTCCTAAACCACCTTCTCCCATTCAAGTGGATGATGGGGAGTTTACTCCTACCTACGATCCTTTGCCCGACTTGGCTGAGTTAGGGCCTGTGATTTCTAAGATAGGAACCTTTCATGATAGACCTACTCACTCTAGGGTTGATTCCCCATTGACGCATTACCGGTATGGAATGCTGGAGGATTCCGAGACTCATTTTGAACCCGCAAGCACTAGCTATGGTAGTTATGCTACGTCTGGTTTTCCCACACATGATTTGGCATTTCATGTCGAATCTGAGTTTGAGCCTAACACTATGCCTAGGGGCACTCTCATTCCTTACCATGCGGAGAGGTTTGGGAGCACTAGTCACATTGCACCTTCCATCCCAGTGGTGGAAGTTACATCACATATTCCTCCTAGGTCTAGGGTTAGTGATCCTATTAGGATACCAAACCCGAGATGGGTAATGATAGGGAATAGTACGTACATTATTACTTAGGTCCCTCTATCCTCGATCCCTACTCTTCAAATGTTCACCCTCCACCTTATTCACGTGGTCCTCTGGGCCGAAATGTTGCTACGAGTTATGTCCGTACTGTGGTTACTATACCAGTTGTGTCTCAGCTTCATGTACCACCTGTTGTTTCAGGAGGTCATGCCCATACTTCTAGAGGTCACATCCCTACTTCCAAAATGTACATCCCTACTTCCGAAACATGTGTTCCTACTTATGGAGTGTCCCATGGGACATCTTATGCAATGACTTATGGACCCTATTGTGGGACGCAGTATGGAAAGGGTTCTTCACCTTATGGGGGCAGGCATCAACAACTTACTTAATCTCCTAATTATGGCTTCATAGCTCCTACTAGTCAAGGTCCACCACACTATGGTGCTTCCACGCCACCCTATATGGGTCATATGGGAGGAGGGCACTATGGCCAAGGCCATGGTGGTAATCAGACCTATATGAATCAGGGAGTGGTCCATCGACCTCATCATCCTAGACTCCCTTTCCTTATGACACTAAATATTCCTGACATGTCGAGATTAATGAACAATCCTATAGCTCATGACCCGGCTTGGCCAGCTGTCCCTACCAAGCTTCCCTTAGACATACCTAAGTTCGAGGGCAAACCGGGAGAGGATCTGAGCGAACACGTTACTAATTTTCACCTATGGTGCTCTTTGAATTCCTTACATCAGGACTCCATCCGTTTGAGGCTATTTCAACACACCCTTATAGGGCCTGCCGTGAAATGGTATATAGAGCTGCCTAGCGGAGCTTTCACTTTGTTTGATGACCTTGCGATGAATTTTATTAACCACTTCCAACTACCAGTGCGTTATGACGTTGGTACTGAACTCTTGTCGACATTTTGGCAAGATAAAGCCACAAATATTTCTAATCATATTCAAGAGTGGCATAGACAGAAGAGGTTAATTAAATCCTTTATACTACTGGAGTTCCTCCTCGAATGGTTCCTCAAGTCGTTATTGCCATATATAGCGAAGGATGTTTCTACATATGGAGTATAGAATAAGGAACAAGCGATTTTTAGGGTGCAGGAACTAGAATTGATCTATGCTCAGTCTGGTTTGTTATATGAGATTATTCCCAATGCTCCACGTTCCAGTTTCAACCCCAAAGTCAAACCTGGACCACACACCGATGGCATTGTGGGTTGTGCAAGTGCGAAACCTATGGATTCAGTTGTAAAACAAGTTAGTCAATTGTCAATCAACTAATTTGCTTCAGGACAAGCTACGGATTCATCTCAACCCGCCTAAATGGCGAGTGTACTTTCATTGTAATCATCAAACCAGAAGGGTAACCAACAGCCCAGACGGAATAGAAAAAAGGGTAAAAATAATCATAAGGGTGGGAATAAGAATGAGAATGCTAATAGTAATGACAAGAATGGCCGGAATGCTGGGGGGGACAAGCAAGCTAAACATAAGGTTAAGTTCCCTTGCAAGTTATGTAAGGATGATCACCTCACTTACTTGTGCCCTCGTATTGAGGAAGCCTCAAGATTCTTGGCATAGGGCCCAGCTATGCTAACTAACCCTTTACCACACAATCAAAATATGAACTTGAGGTCCCATGACCAGTCTGGTGGTGATCAAGATCCACCAGAGGGTAGTGGTCATGGTTGCATTAACATGGTACGTGCTACGAAAGTTGTGACCCCTGCGAAATATTATGGTTTGTCACAACCCAGCCCAAGAAAAGAGCCTAATACACTAGGGTCCCCTTTGCGTATTGAGAAACCTATGAATAAACTTGAGACTGCACCTCACATTCCTAAGGGAGTCCTTAAGCATTCGGGTCATAATCCAAATGCCTGAGCCACCCAGAACTATTCAGTTGTCGAGGATTTTGGGCCACACTCCTTGTGCGATGTCTACATTGGAAGTGCTTCAAAGTTGTCCTTCACAAAGGAAGGCGTTGTTTTCTGCCCTTGTTGTGAATAATGATGGTTCTTCCTCCGTGATCAAATTTGAAACCACAGGACTTCAGCCTCACTTGCCCTACTATGTGTCTCTTTTGATTCACGTAGAATGTCTTAATATGACCGTCAAGCGCACTGTGATTGACGAAGGCGCTACTGCTTCTATGATGTCTTTATCATGTTGGAAGGGTCTGGGTTCCCCTGAGCTCTCTAAATCAGTGACCATGTTAACTACATTCAATGGGAGATCCTTTAGGCCGCATGGCATCCTTCCTTCCCTTAAAGTCTGTTTGGGAGGGAATACTGTTGCGATAGAGGTCGAGGTGGTTGATGCACCCCTTGAATACAATGTCTTGTTGGGTAGGAACTGGATGTATATTATGCAAGCCATTGCTTCTTCCCTATTTTGCGTTGTATGCTTTCCATATAATGGGAAGACTGTAACAATTGATCAAACGACATTCAAGAATCCATCTGTTACCGCATCTTCGGGAGCTTCGATCCTGATCGTTGAACACTCTCAGCCGGCAACTGGGAGTGTGCGTGTAGGCATGTATCCATCCCTCATGGGAATCTTTAGTTGTCCTGCACCGATCCTTATGATAGGATATAGTTCTGATGAGGCTTCAACATCTACGAGATCGGTGTCTTTTCGCACGAGTCATATGGAAGATCCTTGGATTCTTCCTACACCGAGTACTCTGAGTGAGCCTGTTGTGACGAACGTGCCATTTCCTACAACTATGATAGCTTATCAAGCTAATCTCAAGTGTGTTACAGAGCCTAGTCATTCCTCTTCATGGACAGAGGAGGAGTACCCTTATGTGCTGCCAGCATGGGCAATACAGTCTTCTCATGCACATGGCTGCCTTGATATAGTTTTCCCTTCAGATGAAGCAATTTTTGAGACTATGTTTGGAGTTTATCCGCCATGGGAGGAACTCCATCATAGATCATACTTTGTTCCCGAGCTTGACCGCTTGGAGCATGAGGATTTTAGGGAGGTTCTTAGTCAGAGAGTTGGTAGTCCTATGGTTCCATTAAGCCCTCCTAGTCAGATGGCTGATGGAAACATGGCGAACATATCTTCAACAATTCCTATAAACATCTCTCGCAATCCTGGCATGATAGAGAATGTCTATATTGGGGTGGAATGTTCCCATGCT
Source organism: Pseudotsuga menziesii (assembly GCA_001517045.1). NCBI lineage: Eukaryota > Viridiplantae > Streptophyta > Pinopsida > Pinales > Pinaceae > Pseudotsuga > Pseudotsuga menziesii. The sequence goes on along the minus strand of LPNX010995695.1, from coordinate 26,207 downwards.
GAGATTCTAGAATACACCAAGCCATTTAAGGAATTCCATGATATTTTTCTTGGTCTTACGATGAGATGCCAGGTATTGACCCTCATATTGTTGAGCACGAGATTAACACTTACCCCAACACTAAGCCTGTTCGACAATGTTTATGTGTGGTGAATCCTAGGAAAGCACCCGCGACTAAGGTAGAGATAGAGAAGTTATTGAACGCTAGTTTCATCTATCCTATTCCCTTGATGGAGTGGGTTTCAAACCCCATTTTGGTGGATAAGAAGCAGGGAGCAATCCGCATATGTATTGATTTTCATGATTTGAATCGTGCCTGTCCTAAGGACAATTTCCCCACACCATTTATTGATCAAATTTTGGATGAGTGTGCGGGTAGCGAGGTTTTTTCCTTCATGTACAGCTTCTCTGAATATAATCAGATACAGATTAAACCTAAGGACCAACATAAGACTGCATTTATTTTTTCTTGGGGAACGTTTGCATATCAGAAAATGCCTTTCGGCCTTAAAAACGTCGGAGCTACATTTCAGTAGGAAATGACCTTGACCTTCCATGATCTCAAGTCAATTATCGAAGTATTTTTGGATGACCTAGCTGCTCATTCTCGTATGAGAATGCGTCATCCCTATCACTTGAGATTGGTATTTGAAATATGAGGGCACTATTCGGTTAGATTAAATCCTCATAAGTGCATATTTTATGTGGATTCAGGTCAGTTGTTGGGATTCATCGTGTCTAAAGAGGGTATAAGAGTCGACCCTTTGAAGGTTGAGGCAATACTTTAGTTGTCTCCCCTGAAGAATATTCATCATATTCAATGTTTGCAATGCATGGAAAAATTCTTACAAAGATTTGTTGTCAACTTTGCCAATTTGACTAGAGGCTTCATGCGTCTCTTGAAGAAGGACACCCCCTTTTATTGGGATGAGCAAGCCCAGGAGTCCTTCGATGCACTCAAGCGAGCCCTAGCATCATCCCCGGTGATTAGTCCCCCAGAATATAGCCGTGATTTCCTAATTTATGTGGCCGTGTCCATGGAGACGATTGGTATGGTTTTTGTTCAAGAAGATGAGGAGCTCCAAGAGCATGTCATATATTATCTGAGTTAGAACCTTATTGACACAGAGATTCATTATTCTCATGTCAAGAAGCTTGATTTAGCTACCGTACATGGGGTTCAACGATTGAGACATTATATTCTCCTTCGCCAGACCTTGGTTGTAGCCCATGTCAATCCATTTGAATTCATCCTCACCCGAAGGATATTGGGGGAAAATATAATAAATGGATTGTCATTTTGCAAGAATTCGATCTTGAGTTTGTTTTGGGAAAATCGAAGAAGTCTTTAATTTTTGAAAAGCTTATATTGGATTTCCCAAGCGAGGCCGAGGATTTGGTTTGTGAAGATACGTTTCTTGATGAAAACATCTTCTTAATCTCAAATTTAGACACATGGTATGGGGATATCATAATATATTTGCAAACATTGGAGACCCCTACTCACCTCTCGCGAGATGAACGACGACGATTACGTCACGTCTCTAAGAACTACCTCATAGTGGATAACACTTTGTACCGCCGTGGGGTAGATTCCATTTTACGACGTTGTTTAACTCATGAAGAGGCTGAGGTAGTGCTGAATGATTGCCATGGAGGGGCGTGTGGTGGTCATTTATCTGGGCTTTCTACAGTTCAAAAGATCTTAAGAGCAGGTTATTTCTGGCCATCGATCTTTAAAGATTGTGTTGATGCGGTCAAGAGGTGCCACCCTTGTGAGGTGTTTGCATGTAATATGCACTTGAAACCTACCCCGTTACATCCCATTATCACCTCCGGTCCCTTCACTAAGTGGGGGTTCAATTTTATGGATTGCAACCCAGCTTCGGCTGGGGGGCACCATCATATTATAGTGGTTGTTGATTACTTCATGAAATCAGTTGAGGCTATGCCTACAGTAAAATCTGATGGTGAGACAGCCACTCACTTCGTATTCAACCAAATTATTACTCGGTTCAGGATTCTGAAAGAGCTTGTCACTGACCATGGCTCGCACTTTCAGAACCGTATGATGGAAGAGTTGGCATTAAAGTTAGGATATAAGCAAGAGCATTCCTCTTCTTACTACCCCCAAGCGAATGGATAGGTAGTCTAGGCAGTGAATAAATCACTCAAATCCATTCTCCAATGAACCATCACACAAAGCAAGAATAATTGGCACATCATGTTATATCCTGCTTTGTGGGCATATCGGACCACTGTTAAGACTACCACTGGTTTTTCTCCATATCAACTTATACATGGAGTGGAGTCGATATTTTCGGTTGAATGTGAGATTCCTTCTTTGAAGCTAGCTATAGAACTCTTACCAGACACTTCACCATTGGAGGAGCGTTTGGTTCACCTTGAGCAACTTGATGAGCAACGTTGGGATTCCTTGGTGGCTCTAGAAGTCAATAAACATCGCGCAAAGGTCTAGTACAATAAGTCTATCCATCCAAGGTAGTTTAGTGAAGGAGACTTGGTCCTTTTGTGGGATCAACTAAAAGAACCCTTGGGGGCAGGGAAATTTAATCCTATGTGGCGGGGTCCATATGTGGTTAAACGTTTGTTAGAGAAGGGTGCTTATGAGTTAGTGGATTATGAAGGAACAGCCTTGGCAGAGCAGAGCCTAGAAATGTGCTCTATCTCAAGAAATACTATGCATAATTTTCAGCCAAGACTGCTTATTGTATATTAGTGTACAATTTTTCCTAGTTAGGTCTTTTTCTTATCATGATTGGGTTTGTGATGAGTTTTTATTTCTTTTGGAAGATGTCAATGGAATCTTCCACCTACATAGGATTTGTGGATGGTGCGGGACATCACACTTAACACTCAGCCTCTGTTGCTTGGGTGATTTATACTCCTACGAGTCAGGTACTGTCTTCAGGAGGCGTATGTTTGTGGCCATCTTCCAACAATGTTGCTGAATATAGTGCCGTTATTGAGATTTTACGGGATGCCATTTTACATGGAATTATCTCTCTTGAGGTACATCTTGATTCGGAATTATTAGTGTCACAGCTTAATGGTTTGTACCATGTTAGAGATTTGACGTTATTGAGAAGATTCTTATGTGTGAGATTGTTAGAATGACAATTTGACAATATAACATATATACACATTCCAAGAATTAATAATCAAGTTGCTAACTCATATGCTAACTACGTGTTAGATTGGAATTTGTTTCATTCACAGTAAATTCATCACAAACACAATTTTTACACATGTAAATAAATAAACCAATCACCATAAAAAAAAATTATATAAAAGCCAAAATGTGATAATACATAGTGTCATGATACAAAATTGGGGCTCTCAAGCCACCAGCATATAATACACTGTAGTACAAAATATATACACTCCTAGGTGTCTAATCCTATGGAGGAGGAGGAGGGTTGTGATCATGGAAGGTCACTACGGCTCTAGGTAATCGTTGAAACAATCGCACCCATGCTCGTGGTACACCCACCACCTGGCGCTGCATAGCCTCAGGCAAGTCCTTGACTTGCACCATGGGAACCCTATGTGTCAGCCTGATAAAATTGGTATGAATGCTCTGGAGCATTCACTTCGCATCCACACCCGTGATATCATCTCCTCTTCCCCTCCGTCTATGATGAGGGAAGCCCTTTGTCCGCCGTGGTCCCACATCTGCACACAAATGGTAGATGTCACTATGCATTGTCACGCAAAAATATATCTTTTTGATTCCATATAATCAAGAAGAAACAAAAAAAAATTAAATAACTCAAAAAAATTTCAAAAAGAAAGGTTTGAGATTCGTTACCTATATCGCCATATGCCGATCCTGGTGGTAGCGACATGTTCAGGTTCCCTCGGAAATCTATCCCCGCATAGGGGTAGTCATTGATGGAAAATATCTATTGTCACCACCATGGAATGAAGTCTGCTGGATAAGGGTTGGCCACCATACCACCCCCCATTCTGCGCATCGTATCTGCCCAACACTGTTGGGCCGGATCTCGAACCCCGTGAAGAGGAACGTCCACTCTGGGGCTCAATCCTGGAACAAACATGCTCAGTATAATACTGAACCCGAAGTACTGTACTCTATCT
>LPNX010995695.1:0-22029 GCA_001517045.1 Pseudotsuga menziesii | reverse complement strand
AGTGTAGTGCTCCAGTCATAAATTGTGGGTCTCATGCACTCCACTGCATAGAACATCAGAGGCCGTGAGGCCTGGTGGAGTGATGCCAAGCCTGCTATCCTACCCAATGTCAACAGTATGGCCTTTAGGCCTAGCACATGTATAGCGTTGGTAGGGACCTGACTCCCCACCTTCTCTATGTCTGGATAGCAGTACACCACAATGTACTCGTCGATAGTCAGGCCACCTCCTGGCCCACCACGAGAACGAAGGATCACTACTTCCCCTCATCTAGAAAGCCCTGTAATGAAGTATATGTCCTCCACCTCTATAGTGAGGGGCATCCCATCTATCTGGAAGGACTTTGAGTCTGGATCCTAGTAATCCACCAGCATCTGTAATAGTCTAGGTTTGGCCCTCAAACCACCAAGACACCAAAACTTGTAGATTCCGCATGCACGTAGAGCTTGTTGAGCCATTAGATCGGCCCTTACTGCTTCCTCTACCTCACCATGTTCATGCTCTCTCCACTCTAGGACCATCTTGCACAAGAAATTGCAAATTTTCCCATTATACTATTGAAAAAACCTTATGCACGGCCTCATACGTGATTATTTTCAAAACAGCCATGTATGTACGTGGGTTTGGGGGCATTTCTCGGGTATATCCAGCCCTATATGCAAAAAAACCCTTGTTTTCTTTATGGGATGTAGTGCCCATTTTAGTTTGGCCTAGAAAACTTAATTGACCATGGAATTTCACAAAAATTGCATCAAAATGAAAGAGAAGAGCATGGGTAAATACCTGGAAAAAACGGTAGTGGATTCCACCGGCTGGATCTCCTGGAATTCACTGTGGAAAATCTGAGCTCAAATGGGTAAAAGTTTCAAATGTTTTATAATATTTTGAATTTTTTACTATTTATAGAAAATTTTCAAATATTTGAAAATTTTTACCCCCTTTCCTATAGTTTCGACATTTTCTAACCATTTTTGACCATTTTTGACATAATTCATGATGTAGAGGACCTTTTTCAGTGTCGTTTCAGCCATTAGATTGATCTGTTTGTTCCTATCTCAGGTATCATTTCTAAACTGGCATATAGGTTAGGTTTCATCACCATTTGCATTTTGCATGACCTTATGACCATTTCATAATGACCTTAGGTATGAACCCACTCTATTATGTCACGAAACCTTCTTGCTGCTTTAGAAGTGGCATGATATGAGTGGTAGAGCTTCACCTTACATGGGTACCCTAATTAGCGCCTTATTTGCATTTGGTGCCCATGCTGACGTTTTCTCCTTTAGGGTGTGGGGGTTCGTTGTATAGTACTGCCATGACATTTTGCAAGAGCCTCATACTCCTCTTGATCTTTTGTTGTCCTATTTCCCTCATGACTCCCTCATGTCAAGTTGTGAATGTATTATCTTGAGCTTTGCCTACCTTATTGAGGCTTATGCCGGCTCCCCTGACATTGCGTTTCATCCATATAGCCCGAGCTTATCTCATGTCTAGCCATGCAGAGCCATTTTTTATATCCTTCACAGCTTATTTCCCTTTTTACTAGGAGGGGATTTTCCCCCGAGTGTCGATATCCTACACACGTATCCTTGCATTGAGCATAGGTATGTTCCACTGCTTGGAACTAGTTTGTTTGCCCTTATGGCACTCATCTTTTCCTATTCTGTAACTATAAAGCCATTTTATTCTTTTTCAAGCTTTTTAAATAACTGAAAAAGTCCAAAAAAATCAAAAAACCAAAAAGTCGGACAAGGAAAGATGTTCTCTATGGCAGCTGTTGAGTCGTGTCGCCTTCGAACAGAGCAATGTATATCACATCCATTGGTTGAGTTATAGTTTGACTTTAGGAGCTGTACTCATTTATCTGAGTTTATCTCCATCGACTAGTTAAGCTTCCAGTCCTTATGGAGCCTCTATCGATGCCTCCTGTGTCACAGAGATGTCCCAGTTTGTATATCGATTCTATGCTGCCTTTATTCAGTCACCATACGTCGTTATTCTCTTGTTCGAAGGAATTTGAAACCTGAGTCAACCATTCCTCAGTTATCTTGACTTTGCATGTCGGCCATTTTCGGTACAGTTAGTGGTTCGTGCACCTTATGATCGAGTCCTTCCACATTATATAGCTTTGCTAAGTACCTCGTGTTGGATGATGGGGGATGCCTTAATGCCCTCCTTCCAGCGGATTTCATCCCATCGACTTCAGATCATTTATTCTGGGATTGGAATCTAGAGTCATTTTGAGTGCCTTGAGACTTGCAGTCATCAATGGTAGGTTCTCTCGCCATTGACAGTCTATGGGAATACATCAATGTCCCCTGATCAATGGATCCTCTCAATTGTTTGACCTCAACACATTTATTCACACTTGTTAGTTTTCACTCTAGTACCTTGATTCCCATTTTCATTATCAGTGGGTGATCTTGCGTCTATTAATGGTATACATTAATGACCGATAATTAGACGATGGACTACTATGTTCGACCTTGACACCTATATTCGCATAGTAGGACATGTACTCATAACAGTGTGTGTAGAAGACTTTCCATATTGGTGGCATCCCTTATATGCTACCTCCTTGATCGTGCCATTGTTCATGAGATTTCATCTCTCATGACTTGATTCCAGTATATGTCAGACATTTCCAGATATTATGGAGATCTTGATCTATTATATATCTTTAGCCATTATGGATATCATGGTCCTTTGTATATCTTCATCATGGAGAGTTTGATATATGTATATTATATGTGGCAATGACAACTTATGTGATATCTTGTATCATGCCTATTCATGGCCATTGTACTCTTATGTATCCATGACTGCTATATGTATTTGCAAGTATATGTAGAGTTGTACTATTGTACTATGCTGATTGGGTGTCTGGTCTTCCATTTGGGATCCTTCATCACTCCACTTCTGGGATGGACTTATAATGTATTTCGACCATTGTGTGACCCCTATGACCTCACACATTAGGGGGCATCTGTTATAGTTGATTTTACCACTCCAGGTGAATCACACTTTGTATGGCCTTCCCATGTCCTGCTGCAGACTCCTTAGACCCCATGGACCATTTTTTTTCCTTTGATGTTTCCTTGATCATCCCTAATAACATGTGAAAAATTCTATACGCGACTTTTAATCCCTTAATCGTGTATATATGCGGGTTTGACCACTAAAACCACGTACATCGGGATGTGTACAAAAATCCAAATCCTTTTGGAGTTTTGCCTGACATGGATCTGACTCACTTGACTCCTGGCCTTCCCTATGCCTTGAGATTGCTTGAATTTGACCTTTCATTACCCCTTTGAAAAGCTATATAAGGAAATCTATGGTACATTGAAGGCATATGAGAGAATTGAGAGCAAAGAAACTATAGTCCATTGTTGCCAGAACTTATGCTTGAGTATGCATCCCTTTGTCCCTTGGAGCACTAGTGTGTTCTTCCCAAGCTTTCCTTTTTCTTGTGAGCTTGCTATCAAGAGATGGAAGATTGAGGTGGTGGAGGCCCAAGTGGGGGATTCAGTTTCTCTGGTTTGTAGACATGCCGTCAGAGGTTGTATCTATTGTAATCTCTGATTTATATTAATAGAAATATCTTTTCCTGTCCAATAATGTGTGTTTGAATGAATATATTATCCATGGGAGTATTTCAAATGCTTATACATTTCTTATGTGAACTTGACAATCTTTTAACATTTCTATCCTCCCATTTCCATTTATCATGTGCTAGTGTAGATTCATGAGTTGCTAACCTAGATTGAAAGGGAAATTATAAATGTTTTATTATAATGCAAGGATAATAACTCCATGTCCACTTCTTCCACATCCTCCTCCTCCTCTTGTTGTTCAGGAATAAACACCCTTATAACCGAGGGCATGGGGTTACCAACGTACTTCTAAAACTTGCAGACAATCAGCTTTAAAGTACAGAAAGGAAATAGGAATATATGGTGGACTCACCCGATTAACGACGGTTGATTCAAGATTTGTCTTCTCCCACTCTGCTCCTCTCCAAAGCTTTCAAGGATGCACCTCCTTCACCTGCAAAGAGACAATTCTTCAAGTACAATCTTATACATGTATATATGACAAGTTAGATGACAATATATAGAGTGCTTAATCAAAAATATTCATCAAACAATGATACATGAAAGAGACTCAACACAATGTTGGAATAAGAATTCTCTTTATTAACAATAGTGAATGAGATAATTGTACAACCCAATTCCTGAAACAAGGACTCCTCTGCAACCAAAGGATTCTGAGTTCTACTGCTCCAAATACTTCTGAAGATATACCACCAGCATAACTTTGATCTCCAAGATTGATTGTATTAATTCCCTCCCTAAGGCCTTTATTTATACTTTAGGAAATAGAGCAATTTCAAAGGTTGAGGAGGTTGAGACAGTTGAGATAGTTAATGATTAGGGCTCAACAAATCTCCATTAATCGTTTTTATTATTTTTAATTTCGAATGGATGTGTACGTGAGTATTGATACTGGAAACCCGCGTATGACACATGAGTGTCTATAAAGGAAACCCACATACAGTTCTGTATGTAGGTTGCAATGAAGATAGTCGCATATAGTACATGGGATGCTGTGGAGATAGTCGCGTATGTACGCGAGTTTCTTTGGAGATAGTCGCGTACAACATTCCACATATGAAAAGGTAAAATGCAAATATGGTTGGATAGTGAATGCATCTCATGCCATGCCCATCTATAGTTTTTAGGAGACCTTCAATCCATAAGTGTCCTTTTGTGTGTCAACATATGAAGTGTCAACACTCGGACAGAGAAGTGCCATTTGGGTTGATAACACCTCTTGCATTCAATTCTAATTTATATATCTTCTTTATGCTCTCTTTTCCTTTTTAGTATTAAGGTCATTTGCAATATTACTATTTTATCATTGCACAATCTCATTCCTTATCCTTTGTTGATTCCATTTCTTTGGTGTGGTTTTTATCTTAAATTCATTTAGTTTCATGTATATAGCCTCTTATTTGGTCTCTTAGTTATTTTTTTCTTCCTTCTCCCCTCCTTGGATATGATTTTGATCTGTTGTTTGATTAGTGTGTATTGATTAGTGAGGAGGCAGATTTACAATGGCCTCTACTTTTAGAGACAATGAATCCAAGCAGTCTCCCTGACTCGACACAGAATATGCACTTGTGGGGATTAAACAGATCTTATAGTATCTGCATCACTCAAATATCAACCGTAGGTGATCTGGATGGTAAATCCTCTTACGAGAATCTGCAGGTAGATCATCTAGGTAGGGTTCGATAATGGCTTTGATATCATGGAAGGAAAATTTCATTGCCCATTGAAAGGTTTCCCCAGAAGTTTTCAATCCAAAGGGAATTTTTTTGTACACGAAGGTAACCTAAGGACAAATGAAAGCAGTTTTATGTTGGTCTTCCGGTTTTATTTGAATTTGATTCTATCTGAAGAAACCATCCATAAACGAGAACACTTCACTTCCCACATAAGCATCTATAATTTGGTCTATAAATGGCCTAGGATAGTTGTCCTTAGGATAGGATTTATTCAAATATCGAAAGTCAGTACAGACGCGTATGGTCCCTTGCTTCTTATCAATAGGAACAGGGTTGGATACCCATTCTGTCAAAGCTATGGAATAAATAAAACCATCTTTCAACAGTTTTTCAACTTCAGCCTTCATAGCCTCTGCTTTACGCGGGTTAACAGGTCTTAAATTTTGCCGAACAGGTTTCTTGTTAGGGTATGTTCAGATCTGGTGCTCAACTATCGATGGATCAATGCCTGGAATCTCCTCATATGACCAGGCAAAAACGTCACAGAATTTCTTGAAGAAGGACATATATATTGCAATCTCCTTAGGAGATCAGTTTGCACTGATATGTATATTTTCCACAACGTCAGGATTTACAGAGATGTTGATAGGGATAGTAGCGGAAATATTTGCCATATTCTCCTCGGCAAACATTCCTTCCCTTGGTAAGGGATTGATGGGTGTATCAACATGATCTAACAGTCTCATATGAAACTCTTGATTCTTTATCCCACTTAGCTCTAGAAGAAAATAGGATCGATGATGAATATCTTTGCAGATCGTATCACGTCTGCACATGGCTTCCAGAATGGCTTCATCAGAAGGTAAAACCATATCTAAACAATTCGTACAATACAAAGAGTTTTCTACCCAAGCAGGAAAATAGACTTCTTCCAGGTCCTCTGAGACTGTGAGAGGTTCTGGAATGGGATCAACAATGGTTTGAGTGATAGCTTGGTAAGCCACTTCCACTACTGATAAGGGCACTTTCAATTCTTAGGGGGAAGGGAGAACCCAAGGATCAGTCCTATCAACAACTCTGGCTATGGACTTCCCCACACTAGTATAATTTATATAGTTAATCGGGGCTGGAAGATCAAATGTGCCCATTAGTGATGCATAAATTCCAACCCCCAAGATTTGTGCAGCAAGTTTGTCCTGATCAACCAATGGCACAGCTGACTCATTAGACTCCATGTGGCCTTTTTCGAGTAAATTTGAGTTGGTCAACAATAACCAAATTCCCTTCATGTAGAAATACTACCACCTGAAAGACGATTGACGCAATACCGGACATGGCATAAGTCCATCTTCTTCCCAAAAGCAAATTATAGTCCAAAGGTGCATCAATAACTTCCACCTCAATAGACACTGCTTTCCCTGCCAGCTTAATTTCAAAAGTCGGTAGGATACCATGCGGACGGAATGACCTTCCATCGAAAGTAGTAAGTAGAGTGTTTGATGGGACCAGCTCTGGGGATCTGAGAGCTTTCCAACATGACAAGGACATAATGCATGTAGAAGCACCCTCATCAACAACTACCCTTCCAATGGTGTTTCCACCATGGATGACATCTATTGATAAGGCTACATGGTAAGGTAGGCGAATTTTAACATCAGACAAGTGAAATTTCGCCATGAGACTTGACACTTCCATGCTGCCTAAGGCTGCTAAGAGGGCATCCCGCTAGGTGGGACAGCTCTGTAACACCTATAAAGCTGACATTACATAAGGGGTTTGGGATAAGTCTTCAACCATGGAGTAGTTTGAAGCAGCTCTAGCATTAGGGTTATGCAAGGTCTTCTTAAAGACACCTTTTGGTATCTTAGCCATAGTTTCAATAGGCTTCTCAATCGTGAGAGGGTTAGAAGTTTCACCTATAGCCTTACCCTTCTCAGAAGTCTCTTTTTCATCATTTTTATTCCTAGTATGTATCAAAGTCGAAGATCGAACCATGTTGATATAATTGGGGTCAAGGGAATTTGAAGTGCCCCCTGCTACATTAGAAGTTGAAGCAGAATTTTGCCCTTGGGGAAAAGGATCCTTCAGGACAGCCAGTTGTTGATCTTTTAGTAGCTTCTGGGCTTGTTCCATAAGGGGACAAAGGTGAGTGAGGTGATCCTCATGGCACAACTTACACAGGAATTTCACCTTTCTCTTTTCTTTCTTGCCCCCATCAGCACTATTTGCGGGTTTCTGCTTATTTTGATTTCCCTCTCCTTTCTTTCCTCTCTTCTTCTTCCCATCGGGCTGTTGATTGCCCTTCTGAGAGGTCTGTGCAAAAACATTTGCATTTTGGGGTGAGAGGGAAGCCTTTGCTACCTCCACCGTAGAATGTTTGACGGACAACTGATGGAGCTGTTTGGCCCAAGATTCTACAATGGGAGAGTTTACGGACCCAACCACACCATCGACATGGGGTCCAAGCTTAGGCTTCTCTGCATCATGGATAGTCCTCAATGCCTCATGGATAATATCATATCATGATCCCAGATTGTGAATAAATCAAATCCAATTGCTGGGCCCTGAGAATGGCTTCTTCTTCATTCGTCACTCCTCAAGTGGATACGTCCTTAGATATGTAAGGCAACAGGGATTTAAGGAACCACTCTAGTAAAAACTCAGGAGGAATAGTGGCTTTAATAAGGCTCTTTGGCCTCCTCCACTCTTGGATGTGATCCGAGATGTGGGTAGCCTTGTTCTGCCTAAAGGTAGATAACAAGTCCGTTTCGAAGTCATATCGAACCAGAAGCTGAAAGTGGCGAAGGAATGCACTAGCCAAGTCCCAAAAACTACTGAACGCAGTAGAAGGCAACTCAATGTACCATTTTGTTGTAGTACTTATTAAGGCTCTTTGTAACATCCTTAACCTAACTGAATCTTCATTCAGTAAATTAGAAGAACACCATAAATGAAAAGTGGTGGCATGAGCCCCGGGATCTTCACCAACTTTGCCCTCAAATTTTGGGATGTCCGACGGAAATTTGGTGGGAACAAGTGGCCACGAGGGGTCATGCCTCACCGGGTCGTTCATCAATTTAGACAAATCTATCAAGTTTAACATTTCCAGGAACAAAGGCTTGGGTCAAACCAGAGCACTAAAAGTGCCAATCTGGGGATTAGAGGGAATTGCCACCAAATTCCCATATGTAAAGGTGGGGTTTCCCCCTACCACCGGTTGTGAAGTGGATGGATTACTTTGAAATGGATTCCATCCATAAGCCATAGGATTGTGGGTGGGAGGTGTAGTATAAGAGGTTTGGGTCATCCTAGTCAAAACTGGGGTTTGAAAAAAGGGAGCAGGTATCCCTCCGCTAAACAACGAAAAGGGAGAGCTCGTGAACATGGCCAAAACTGGAGTTTGAAAACCTTTCCCATAAGAGGTAGTGTTTCCAAGCTGCACTCCTACATAAGAAGGTGATGGGCCTACGTATGGAGTGGATGGGGGAATATGCCCCCCATTCCAAGGAAATCCTTGGATGAAAGCTGAGGATCCTATTGGACCACTTTGGGCAGTGTGTGTGAAGGAGGAAGGAACAGTAGGTGTACTAGGAATCCCAGTAACCATGCCACCAGAAGCACCTGATAGGCTTGTGGGAACCAATGGTTGAACCACCCATATTGCTGGATTTAATGGCATAGTAGGCATACTATATCTAGGGGAACTTACCGAGGGAGGTAGTACCCCTTCAGCCGAAATGGCTGAGGTGAAAACAAAAGAAATTTCTCCTGCATAAGACATTATCCTTCCCATAGGGACACCTAAAATAGGTGAATCAAAAGGCCTAACCTAGACGATCACATGATTGTTTAATTCATTCAAGGGTGTATTAAAATTCCTTGCAAACTCATCAGCCTGCAAGTCTTCTATCTCAACTGTATTAAAATCAGAGCGGTTAGCCCTAAGTACTGGTTCACCCAGAACTTCACTTACTCCTATCGGTTCAAATGAACCATCCGTCTCCGATCTCCACCTTTGAGGTGGAGGTGGAGGTTCCAATGTGATGAGAGGAGGAAGGTTTTGCAACCTTTGTGACCTTCTTATAGGTTGGTCCTCCACGATTGTAAATTTGACAATTCAAACCCTAAGGTTAGCTAAACACAGACAAACCACAAAACAGTCACTACAAAAGATCCTAAAGTCTCAACAGTCAGCAAGGGTAAAATATATGCTTTCCCGAAGAAAGCTAAAGAACAGTTACTTGGCATCCTTGAAGAGGTTCTTAGGCACAAGCGGAGGAATCACCCACCACCCTCCTACACTTTCAACAAGTGTTACCTTCCAAGCTCGTCCAAGGTGAACCAGAAATAGCCTTCCAGTTTACCTATGTATGAACCCTAGATGTCAAGAGACTAGAGGCTATCTTAAATATACCAACAGTCTGTAGGGACAGTCGCAAGCCTGACTCGTACGCATGAGCAGGGTAGCTGAGCCCAAAACTCTGTCTAGGACAGAATGCCCAAATGCGTAAAAGTCCTGATTTACATTTTGACAAGGAATCAGAGGGTTGTCTCCTCAGTATAATTCCTCCACGTGGCCTCATGCTTGACTCTCGTTTGAGAGGAGCTTCCCAGATACTATCAATAAAGAGAAGGATTTACCTATCAATAAGCCCACTATGTCTGAATTTTAAAACTTATGGGAAGTTTACACTTCCTATCCCACAAGTCTATCCTAAGCTAGTAGGTGTATGGCCCTAAAAAATAAAAATGACTAATAAATTTTAATTATTGCGTTCATTTTAAGGGATATTTTTTACCTGGAAGTGGAGTGAAGGACTATGATGTTTTTTGACTCAATAAGAAATATAAAAAGCAAAGGTGTATGTTTCCAAAGCAAATTATCACTACTAAAAAAAACAAGCTTCTTTTCTTCTTTTTGTAAATATAAATTGATGAAAATGCAACAATAAAGAGAACTCTAAGACTATATTTTTGTAGTTTTTTGAGCTTATATTTTAAAAACTGAAAATAAAACTACTCTATGCAAAATCAAATGCAAAAGCTTCTAAAATGTTTTATTTTCACTTTTTAAAATGCTCAAAGACTACTATGCACCTAAATGCACAAAAACTCAAGTATGCTTGAATTAAACTAACTGTATAAAGTAAGCAAAGTGAAGTAAACATATTAAAAGACCAAGGATCAACCACCTACGGAAGACTTGGAACCCTAGCTTGGGCGGACACAATGAAAGAAAATCACTGAGATCACACAAAGGCAAGCGGCAAACAAAATACTATCCGAAAATAGAAAGGATACACAGTGCCTAGAACCCTGATCACTGATTCAGACAACAACACTTGAACCTATAACCCAAACAGGAAAATCCACTTCAAGTTGTTAACAGAAGACAATCCAAACAATAAGAACTCAAGGGCTTCACAAGAAATCACAAGGTGTGGCCAATAAGGTCATCAAACTAACAATACAATGCTTATAAGGAAGACCAACTAGCAAACAAACTTCATAAAGGGACAGGGACAAACAAAACCCTAACCCAAAAAATTGAATACTCAGGCTTGTACGCGACTGTGTACAAGGGAAACCCATGTACTGTACATGGCTGTCCTAGAGAGAAACCCATGTACACAAGCCTCTGTATGCGACTGTATGCAAGAGAAACCTATGTACAAGTATAAAATTTTCAAGGTCTTCAAACACTACCTTAAGCATGAACCAAGACAGGAGACCACACATACAATCAAGGCAAAGACTGGGCAATGGTAAACAGAAATAACCCACAGCAGTCTGGGCTCCCTAGTAGATTCGCCAGTTCTATTGTTCATGAATAAATACCCTTATAACTGAGGGCCTGGGGTTACCAACGTACTTCTAAAACTTGCAGACAATCAACTTTAAAGTATAGAAAGGAAATAGGAAGATATGGTGTACTCACCCGATTAATGACGGTTGATCCAAGATTTGTCTTCTCCCGCTCTGCTCCTCTCCAAATATTTCAGGGATGAACCTCCTCCATTCGTGGGTTGCAATGAATATACTCGCATACAGTACGTAGGATGTTGTGGATATAGTCGCGTATGTACGCGAGCTGCTGTGGAGATAGTCGCGTACGACACTCAACATATGAAAAGGTAAAATGGCAAGCTGGTTGGATAGTAAATGCATCTCATGCCATGCCCATCTATAGTGTTTAGGTGACCTTCAATCCATAAGTGTCCTTTTGTGTGCCAACATATGAAGTGTCGACACTCGGACGGAGAAGTGCCATTTGGGTTGATAACACCTCTTGCATTCAATTCTAATTTATATATCTTATTTATGCTCTCTTTTCCTTTTTAGTATTAAGGTCATTTGCAATATTACTATTTTACCATTGCATAATCTCATTCCTTATCCTTTGTTGATTCCATTTCTTTGGTGTGGTTTCTATCTTAAATTCATTTAGTTTCATGCATATAGCGTCTTATTTGGTCTCCTAGTTATTTTTTTCTTCCTTCTCCCCTCCTTGGATATGATTTTGATCTGTTGTTTGATTAGTGTGTATTGTATCCTTCATTGTTAATTTCTCTTTAGTTTCATTATGATCTTGATTTTCTTCTTTATTTATTCTTTGAGAGTTATATCCCTCCTTATCCATATTCTCATGGTCATTCACCTCATGAATGAGTTTAATGAAGCAAGGGACCTTGGTTTGGGTTTCTTAGAGGCACCACCTTCCCTTTCCTCTAAACTACTACCCAAACATCATAGTT
The DNA here is from genome assembly GCA_001517045.1 of Pseudotsuga menziesii. Lineage (NCBI taxonomy): Eukaryota > Viridiplantae > Streptophyta > Pinopsida > Pinales > Pinaceae > Pseudotsuga > Pseudotsuga menziesii. Next base: position 9,978 of record LPNX010995695.1, on the reverse strand, counting down.
CCTATTTCCATTCTCCTATGCTTGCACATGTTTAACATTAAGGGATTTGTCCCATAGTTAATGGCGATTCTAATTCCATTTTATGTTAGTGAAAAGGGATATTCTCATAGTCTATATTTTGGACCCATCCATTGTCCATATAGTCTATATTTTGGATCATTACTTGATAAAGTTGTCTCCTTCAAAGGTATACTTTTGAACTTTAAGAATCCCTCATCCTAAATGCCACTCTACTACTTCTTTTTAATGGTGGTCATCCCATTCATCTTGATAGTTTCTTTCCCCATCCTTTTCTCCCAAGGTATTGAGGATTCTAAAGGGTTTGATTGAGAGTTTTTCTTTAATTATAGATATAGGTGCCATACTAATTGGCAATTCCATCCATCACTGAAGGCTAAATTTGGATTAAACCTAAGTCTATCTATAATTTTATATCACTTTATTGAGTTTTTCCTTGATCCTTCTATCCACATATAGTAAGTAAACATTATTTCCTCCCTACCTACCTAGATCATAATTGATCATCTTCAATGGTTCCCTACCATCAACAATTTATCATCTACCGAATTTACCAAGCATCACCTATGGAATTTTAGCCTCATAAGTTAGAAGCATGTGCTGAATTTAGATACCCATTTCTCTAGACAGTATGAAAGTTCTCTCCTATGGCTATTAGAGACTTGGAGCTACTAATTTTAGTGAGATGTTATTTTCAATTTTTCATAAATTTGATCATAATCTAAAAACAAATTTTAATGAAACTCTCCCATGTTTTTTCTTAAACATGAATTTTTTTTTGTTATTTTAATATTGATCTAGGTTTTAACACTTATGAATGACAAAGGCATGGGTTTAGACTCATCAACAAAGGAATGGAAACAGGGTTTTGTTATGGGAGGCACCCAATCCCACTTTGTACACTTCCAATACTTTCAAGTTATAATTTATAGGTCTTGTTCCTAAAATATTTCCAAGTATCTTTTCACATTTTTTTGAAAAATATTTATTTGATATTACTCATGGGAAAAAACGCTTCTTAACAAGCTTAAATTATTATCCATTTATAGCCAAGGGAAAGTGAATGGCCAAATGAAAGCAAGAACCAGGAATTGGTTGGGAATTGAAAAATGTATCACTTCAGTGTCTCCATATTAAGAGAACTTGTGTCCAAAAAATAGTGTTACTAGAAGAATTTTATATATTCAAATGTTTACATTGTTCTATTTTTATGAACTTAAAATAAAACAAATTACCTATATTAGGAAACTAAATTATTTTCTTTATGAATGAAGTAAAACAAAAGAAAAATATTTTATCGAATTCTCTTCAAAGTGCACCATGGATAATACATAGAAAACTCCACTTTTGTGAAGGATTTGTTGTAGCTTGGTATGTGCAAGTCCGGGTACAATAATAGTTGAGGAATCAAAAACAATCCATACCTTTGAAAACCAGCCTTATTATTCTTTTTTTGACAGAGGAAGGACTGAACATCATAGTACAATGTTGATTGCATTGTGTTTTTTAATGAATCGCTTGTACAAATGGCATATTATATTTATCTGGCCTTTTAACTCAAATCCTTTGGAACAAAATGTCACAATTTCAATTACACCATTGATGCGACATGTTAACCTTGAAAAATTTTGTATGTTGCATTACATGTGGCCTGACACTAACCGCTAGAAAGGATTTTATGTTCCACCTTTTGTTTGTTTCCTAAGTTTATCACTTAATGTATGCCAAATGCATAATGTCACCACATTTACTTTTGAGTTGTGTGTGCCACTATTAGTAGTTTGTTTTGTTCCACCCTTGATTTTCAGAGTGCATGATTAATGAAAAACATGAGTAAATGAGTCTATTGTTATCTTTTAATCGAAAATTAATCTCCTTAATAAAAACACATCTTTTAACTGAAAACTAAAATGTCATGATTTCAATTACACCATTGACGTGACATGTTAACCTTACAAGATTGTGTATGTTGCATTACATGTGGCCTCACATTAATTTCAGAAATGATTCTAGGTTCCATGTTTTGTTTCTTTCATAAGTTTATTCCTTAATATATTTTAGATGCATAATGTTGACACTTGTTATTTTTATTTGGAAATTAAATTCCTTGTAGATATATATTAAATGAAAATTAAATTCTTTGACAAAAAAATTATTATTGAAAGGTATTTTTTAATAAAACTTGATAGTTGAATAGTTATTATTTAGCATAAAAAACTAAACAAAACATAAAAACAAAAAATTATTTGAAAGGGCAGAGATGAAATGAACTAGCCCTTCAATTTTTCCCACATCTACCAATTTTTCCCACGAAGATGAAATGAACTTCATCATGTTGGTCTGTAGAGTCTCCGCCGTGCTGGTCTAGAGCTTTTACAGTGGTTTAGGGGAAGGGAGTTGTGGTTGACATAAAGCCCGAGGGGAATTGTAGTTTTGAGAAGGGGGGGTGAAGCAGATACAAATGGAGGATGAGGGTATGCAGAGCAGAGATAGAATCCAAGGCTTCATTTATTCCTTGGAATATTCATGTATTGTAATTTTTTTATTGCATTTGTCTTTGGGACTCAATAGTAACAGGTTTTCACTTCTCATTGAGTGATCAATTTGTCCTCTAGACCACCGATATGAAAAAATATTTTATTGTAGAACAGATCCGAGAAGGCTTGGTGGTATCAAAAATGGTTTCTAAATTTGGTGGTGTAGGATCATCAAACTGTAGGTGGAATGGTTGCACCCAAAACAGACAGCAGGGAGACTGGTTGATGACTCTTCTGAGTATTTTTCACAAGCTCTCAGCATGGTGAAAGTTAAATTTATAGAATAAAATTAGTTGAGAGGATCTGTGTTGGGAGACTTAATCAGAAAATAGATAACGCCCAAACACCATCTTGAACCAACTCTTCAATATTTCCTTGTGTATTGCAATGAATCAGGTCAAACTCAAACGTTCTTGGCAACCCCTTGCACAAGATGAAAATTGTGTGCCAATAGAATAACGACAACTCCAGGAGGTAAACAAAGCACAATTTGATTTATCTTCAATATTTTTTGTCATGTGTCTTATTGATGTGCTCAAGGAAAGACTTTATTGTATCTAAATATTTTTAAAAATAAATGAAATATTTCATCTTGGTATCTTTCGAAACCATTGGTATCTTTGGAAACCATTTTGATTGATTCGATTTCACACAACCCGGTCGAACATTGTTTTTAGTTCGATTAAGTAAATCTCCTTTTATGTCGCCTTCTAGTAAAATATCCTTTAGACTATGGCTTGGACCGGAAAGGCCCCTGTTGTTATCTCGACAACCAATCCTGCTTAAAAACTCATTTCCCCCAAAATCAGCGACAAATGGATTTTGGTAACCTTGTATCTCTATAAAGGGGGAATCAGGGTGCCCCTTTGCAATGGGACAATTCTTTAAATGCTAGTGTTTACATGTGTGAAAAATTAATTTAAAATTTAATAACATGGATTGTAATTATGATGCCCCTGTGGTTGCACAGCTTATTATGACCATTGTTTCTCTTAGAAAGTGTAAGGCAGCAGGAAGTAATTTTAGAGGGACTAACCCTCAATTATTTCACTTCATCTCTTCATATCAAAAGACTGTAAGATAATATTTGGAATTGAGCATATTCTGTTTGACATATTAGAGGGGGACCAATTATATTAGATGACTAAGTAGGCTCGTGTCCTTGTCACTTTGTAGAAATTCACATTCAATTCCTTTGAAGAGAGGTGTCATTATTGATTCTCATAAAGGGCCTTAACAATCATAGTGTGGGTCCAAAACTCCTAATACATAGGTTCAAGAGTACTAAATATTAATGTAGATGTAGCATAAGGTTTGATTTGCACATTCAATTCCTTGAAAGACATGTGTCATTATTGATTCTCATAAAGGGACTTAACAATCATAGTATGGGTCCAAAACTCCTAATACATAGGGTCAAGAGTACTAAATATCAATTTAGATGTAGCACAGGGTTTGCTTTGGGGAATTCCATTGACGGCTCTGTTCTCTGAGCTGGCTAGCCAAGTAAAAATTTGATAAAATTCCTAGTTACAATTGATAAGCTGTGATTTTACTTTTGGTCAGTAATTTAAAAAATATGTATATATGTTGTATGAACATTTTTCTTCCTCAATTATAAATTGGAAAATTTCATGAAGAATATGAAAAATCTGTCAAAACTTCACAATATTGTAGTTGCAACAGAAATGCATGCTAGTAAGGGATAATTTTGTAGATTTTCTTTGAAGATAAACATTATAACTAAAATTTTCAGCCAACTATCCTACAAATATTGAAGAACATTTATTTGGATTAATCATATTTTCTATGATTATGTTTCTATATTTAAAAATGAATATATATACATCAAAATCCTATAATCTCCAAATGAGCCCTAACTTGAGAAGTGTTCTGGGATATGCTTGAGTTGTCTATTTTATATGTAAAGGACTACCAAAATGACAAAGAAAAATATATTGAGTACCATTTCCATTGAGATATTTTAGAGAATGCTAATTTGGCTTGAAAAAATTGAGCTTTAAACCACTGTCAACCATGCTCCAGACTCCACCAAATGAAAATTCCAAACTAAAAAGAATCCCAAGTATACCAAGACCCCAGTTCAAGTATCAGCCTGAGGTATATTTTTTAGGCTTCTTGATACAAACCCACAGAAAACAGGGGTATGGAAAAGTCAATGGAAGAGTCAAACCTCCCAACTGACCTGCAAGGATGGAAATAAAGGGAAGTTCAACCCCAATGAAGAAATAATTGAAGCCATAGAACACACAAAACCCAACATGAACCCAAGGAGGGAATGACTTATTGGTACGGCTAGTATAACTTGCTTCAAAGTTGTCAAAGACTAACATAGAATAAATTTGAAAGCTGCTAAGACAATTGAAGATGACCAAAAGGAAATTTATTGCCAAAAGACCCCATACAATATCCTGGTTGTGAAAGGCATACAAAGTATTCAAAATTCCTCCAACAAGCATCTGCAACAAGAGTCAGAGAATGAATTTAGGATGTGGTCCCAAAGAGGCATTCTAAGTTTGTTGGTCGCGGTGGAATGGAAAACTCAAGATAAAACCAGCTTAAAAAGTGGTAAAAGTGAAGAAGTATGATTAATATTACAAAAAAAATATGGGGGGAATTGGGTTACAATTATTTAGGAGACTATTAACAATAAAAAAAAATTCTTTTTTGCATGAGAGAGAAAGGCCTATGATAGTAACATGCCCAACAAAAGTAGAGAAATGGAATTGTCAAGCATAGTAGATTCTGTAAATATAATAGAGTGATATGAGAGGAATCTTATGTGTCTTGTGTGATAAAGTAGGTGCATTCATCAACTCTTGACCACGATATCAATTCAACAATCCTTAACCTAAACAACACCTGTTTAAAGGAACCATATTTATCCATTACAAAGAAACAACTTTAACCATGGTTTTCTTGAACCTGGTTTTCTTTTTGTTGTTAATGTAGGGAAGAACAAACTACATGCAAGTGAAATATGGCTACAGAAGAGGATCAATTGAGTAACAAATGGAAAATTTCAAAATGATGCCAATTAGAGTAATTTCATAATACTCCATAAATTATAATGGTAAAAGTATTATGTTTTTTAAGAAAAAATGACATGTACAACAATATGAATGAGACCAACCAATTAACAACAAAATTGTGAATGATGCAGGTTCATAAGACGCTGAAGGAGAATATATTATTGGCAACTTTGCATGACAAACTAGGAATAAATAAAGCAGCGACATGGAATTTACTGCTGTAAAATAATTCAATAAAATATGCAAACTCAGGGAATTTATAATTTTACTCACATACAAGTTTGAGAAGGGAAGTAATTGGTACTTACAAAATATCCATAAACCCAGTAACCTCCAATTGCAATGGGGAACAAGAACATCGCCATGAGTAAATAAGCAACCTTTGCTCCTCTCCAAATTGGTACAAAGGAAGGACGCTTGAGACTAGATGGCATAGTGGCATGTATTCTAAGATAGAATTTTGTAGTCAGTCTCACAGGAAATAAAGATCATCGATAAGGTAAGCTATCAAGTTCCAAATTGTAACATTTTCTAGAATTTATAGACAAAAATACGTAATCAAAAGGAAACACAAGTCTACGCTACTACAAGACTACAATACGTGCATTTCCATAGCAAGATTATGACCCCTAAAGGAAAAAGCAATAATCCCCAATGAATTCAAAACTAAGAATGTTGTTGCAGTGTCCATCTTGGACTTTAGGTTTTCATAAGATATGCCCAAGGGTCAAGGCTTTCTTATAGACAAAACCCAGACCATAGTGCAGTAGGTAATTGTAGTTATAGCTCCTATGAGAGAGAGAGAACCCTACTATGGAGTTAATATTATGCAGCTATGATAGAACAATGCAAAGTGATACAAAAACAAAATACCATTCCAATGTAGTAAGTGGATTGGATCCACAAGTTGGGCCATAAACAATTTGGAAAAACAACTTCATTGTCTCTCTACCGATCAATATCAAGGAAGTTGTCGTCCTGGAAGATAAATAAACTGTTGGAAATAGAGTCAAACATACACCAAGCCTCTCCCCTTTGAAGTTTTAAAGACAAATCACCAGTCATCCATTCTCTCCATCTAGGCCTATTATATCTAGCATTATTACTAATTTTATTGTCTTTTATTGAGTGCATGTTCCTTAATTTTATTGTTTTTTATTGAATGCATGTTCCTTAATTTTATTGTTTTTTATTGAATGCATGTTCCTTAAGTTCCTAGATAAACCTAAGACTAATTCAGTTTGCTTCCAACTTCTCAATTATCTTGCATGATCCAAGGTCTCTACAATATATGAACACTGAACGCCTTGCTTTCTGAGCAAAAATTGACTGGATATTTAGTTACTAAGTAAGAGTTTCATTAGTACTAGCTACATGGTGTCCACATTTATTGAGCGCTTCACAAATCTGATGTCTCACATAGGATGCAATGATTTGAATGACAATGGCTTTCCATTCTTTTCCAAAACCAACAATTGGTTCTATAAAAGTTGACTGAACCAAATCCTTCTCCTAATTCGAATGAAACAACCAGGAGATAGCATACCTAAATCAGAGATATACCATATAACTAGGGATAATAGATTATAGAACCTAATAGTTTTAGGGATAATAAAATTTTCCATAGATAGTAGAGCCCAACCACTAGGGTTCTAGGGATGATTTGAGTGATGGGAAGAGAACCAATACCAAACAATCTTTCCTTTTTTTTTAATAGAAGAAGTTACTAATTGTATTGAAAAAAGGATGGGGATGTGGCCTAACTGTCTAGCCGAGTTACAAAAAAAGAGAGACTAATTAAGAGCCATCCATTCCAATTTACAGTTTTTTCAAAAACTGTTCCTGTCATCCTGAAAGCTATTAAACTACTATGAGGATTCAAGCTATGTCTGGTGCATAGCTTGACAAACTGGCCTAAAATAAACAAAAACATGCAATACATCATAAAAGTCAATCACATTTTATAACAATGCAATGAGCGCAGGTTAATATAATGTTAAATGTATTATGCAACTTAATATGGTTGTCGTGAAGATGCAAAGATTATTATTCTATTTAGGTAGAGATATATATTGTGTGCTTTCTAATAGAATATATATCGAGCTTGCAGTTGTTGTCTAATCGTGTTTAGTCTCTTTTGAATAGCTATTATTTTTATCCCTTTTTTTCAAGATTTCTCCCCTTCTAAACTGGATGGAACAATAAATTCTGCTTCATAAAATAGGTATATAGAAGAGTAAATCAAACCCAAATTTGTCCTACTATAAAGAATTTGTAATGTACTACGTTCCATTAGCATTCATGGTGGCTAGGAAAAGTATTTGTATACTAATATTCAAAAGATCTTTATTGCATATATACATCCAAGGATAAACAACTATGCTTTATCCTTTTCCAAAAGGCCTACTCCACAGAACCATTACAAACTTCCCAGAAACTCTAGTAAACAAACTTCTATCCATTGTAGTCATCCTAGCTTCTACTTTTAAAAACCCAAAATAGATCTCGCTCGCCCTTCTAATATTGAAAAATTGGAACTGTAAAATATCTATACACACACACATTCTACCACTAAACTTACCAAAACTAAATCCATGAGGAATTTTAATCATGTCCAAGATTCAGAAGGTTATTCATTTAGTAGTGAACAAAGTGAAACAACGCTCCATTTGAATTTTAATTGCATTTTTATTATAAAATTTGAGAACATGGTTGATTGAATTGTACAATAGAATCTTGTTTTCTACCTTGAATGCTTCTTAGACCTAGTTTATAGTGTTATTTGATTTAGAGTGTTATTAGAGACTATCAAGGAATTAACATGGCTTGTTACTTTTTGTAGGTCGTCGGCGGCGTTGACATGATGGAACAAGCAATAGCTTTGGCCAAAAGGCCTCATATTTTGGTAATTTCCAATCCTTATTTTAATAATTGTTATCAACTCTGAGTAAAAATAATCTCCATTAGATGCAAAGCTTATTATGCTATTTAGGTAGAGATATATATTGTGTGCTTTCTAATAGAATATATATCGAGCTTGCAGTTGTTGTCTAACCGTGTTTAGTCTCTTTTGAATAGCTATTATTTTTATCCCTTTTTTTCAAGATTTCTCCCCTTCTAAACTGGATGGAACAATAAATTCCTCTTCATAAAATAGGTATATAGAAGAGTAAATCAAACCCAAATTTGTCCTACTATAAAGAATTTGTAATGTACTACGTTCCATTAGCATTCATGGTGGCTAGGAAAAGTATTTGTATACTAATATTCAAAAGATCTTTATTGCATATATACATCCAAGGATAAACAACTATGCTTTATCCTTTTCCAAAAGGCCTGCTCCACAGAACCATTACAAACTTCCCAGAAACTCTAGTAAACAAACTTCTATCCATTGTAGTCATCCTAGCTTCTACTTTTAAAAACCCAAAACAGATCTCACTCGCCCTTATAATACTGAAAAATTGGAACTGTAAAATATCTATACACACACACATTCTACCGCTAAACTTACCAAAACTAAATCCATGAGGAATTTTAATCATGTCCAAGCTTCAGAAGGTTATTCATTTAGTAGTGAACAAAGTGAAACAACGCTCCATTTGAATTTTAATTGCATTTTTATTATAAAATTTGAGAACATGGTTGATTGAATTGTACAGTAGAATCTTGTTTTCTACCTTGAATGATTCTTAGACCTAGTTTATAGTGTTATTTGATTTAGAGTGTTATTAGAGACTATCAAGGCATTAACATGGCTTGTTACTTTTTGTAGGTCATCGGCGGCGTTGACATGATGGAACAAGCAATAGCTTTGGCCAAAAGGCCTCATATTTTGGTAATTTCCAATCCTTATTTTAAGAATTGTTATCAACTCTGAGTAAAAATAATCTCCATTAGAAACAACAAAAACATATTTAAATAATTTTCCAATGCTCTTATTTACGAGCAAGGATAGTTATTCTTATACAAGCCTCATCTATCCAAGTAAGATAAGTTGATAATGGTTGTCTAATTGAGCCAAGTGACTTGGTAGGATAGTTAAGAATCTGTTGTCCGCCGATTGCACACCAGCAGCATAAATCTTCCGAAAGCTGTCTCCTCACTTGAGAAAGTGGGAGAGGTGTGACCTTGGGGGCAAGCACAGAGCTAGGTACTGTCACCTACTCCTAGCTCCTCCGTTTAGGCTAACTCCTAACGAAGCCAAGGGGGGTAGTCCCTACAAAATAGTTTCTATGGCTCTTAAGTTGTTAAAGTGTTTTGATTAGTTACGGATGTGGATGGGTGTTGTTTAGGAGTTATTACGATTTGAAGTGTTTGTTTATTATGAATATGACACTAAATCAAAAGCAATCCACGTTGCTAACAAG
>LPNX010995683.1:0-30130 GCA_001517045.1 Pseudotsuga menziesii | reverse complement strand
ATGACTAAATTAGTGACCAATAATTGAGAGATATGTGACCAAACAATGAGATATAAATGACAAAAAAAAATGACCAAAATTCGCATATCAATGACCAAAAAACACTTTTGGTGGCTAATTTACGGTATTTTATTACGCAACCAAATTTGGTCATATTTTAGCTTGTCATGTGGTCATTAATTTGGTCATACATGTGGTCATATAATTGGTCATTGATTCAAATACATGACCAAATCAATGACCAAATATATGACCAAATTAATGACCAAATATATGACCAAATTAATGACCAACCGACAAGCTATAAATTACCAAAATAAAAATGACCAATTTTGGTCGCATAATAAAAGACCGTAAATTAGCCACCAACGATCGCCAAACCAAAAGTGGTCATTGATATGCAGATTTTGGTCATTTTTTTGGTCACTAATCTCTCATTTTCCACTAGTGCTTAGTGCAGGAACTCGAGACTCCACTTGCAAATAGTGAAGAGGACAATGCTGGCTGTCTTCAAATGTCATGGCTACAATTTGGTACGCCTTGGGTTCGACAATTGGGTTTTTACCTTGCTTGTGACAGAGTTGTTCGGTGGTGAAACCATGAGCTTGGAAGCTTGTCCAGTTTCACCATTAGCTACACATTGTCTTTTTAAGGTTGTTGTTGGTTTTATTAAGTCTTCAAACCCTCGCTAAGTTGATGGGTAGTCCCGGCCGTGAATTGGGTGTTGTAAATAGTTTAAATTATAGCCTTACGGACTGTCAATGTAATGTAATAGTTTTTAAGACAGTTTTGTCTTCGAGCTTAGACTCGTTTTGTAGTAAATACTATTTTGTGACTCTGTGTTACTTAGGCTTTTACCATATTCGACTGGAATACAGAATTTACTGTTTATTATATTTTGTAATGAATTCTTGTTAATATTTAAGACTATAACTCAGTCATAGTGTAGTTTATTTTGCTTTTATACTCAGGAAATACGAGCTAGGGTTTTCTTGAATGAAACCCTGGTTTAAATAATTCTTTTTAAAAACAGGTTTTATTACTTGTTAAATTTGTTTTAAGTTAATAATATTACAGGTGTGTATTGTAATATCTTAAATTGTATCCTTACATATATTTGCAGTAAGGACTGTAACCAGTCTATAATAGTTTAGTTTTTTATTGATAAGATAATCCAAGTAATCGGATTATAGCTTAAATGTTTGTCAAATGTAAAAAATAATATTAATTTAGGGTTTCGACCCTGTAGTTTACCTTTACAGGTATAACCTATTTGTTAAATTAAAATAGTTCTTTTCATAAATAGATATTTATTTTTATGTTAGTTATTATAATATTTTTATTGTTTTGATTAAATAAATGACATATAGAGTTTACTCAGAGTTCTTTGAAACGATAAACATAGTCTGTGCAACTTAGTTTGTTCTTTATAAATTAAATACTTTAATAACACCCTACTTGGTTTATAGTATTTGTTAGACTTAGTTTAGTTGATATTATTAGTAAATAAAACTAAGTATTTGTAGTTTATTTCTTTATTTAACTGAATGTAATAGAGTAGTTTGACTGTGATATTTCTACTACATTGCAAATAGTTACTAAATATTCACAAAGTAATATATCTATAATATAACATAGTTTAACCTCCAACATATTTTACCTGAATATAAAGAATAGTTTACTATATGTAAACACAACATCTTCTCTATTACGGTATTTTCTTAACATAATAATCCTTCTACCTTAACTAGATTACTGCTATTTATTTTCTAGTATATTTACATAAATAAGCTTGTAAAACAATAAACATAGATAACCAAATTATTGTTCTTTTTAAAATACCTACATACTAAAATAAATTACTCTACTATTATGAAATGAAGAATCACATCTATTCAATTCAGTCTCTTATCATTTTCTTTATGTACCTTAAATACTCTATCTGTGCTAAAGTATGGCCTGGTCATTTGAGGTGTGGAAAAACATAGATTAGAATTATTATCCATCTTAACACATTACTATTTCAGATTTAATTCTTCAATATTATAAAGTATTACTAACTCTAACATTTTACAACTAAATATTTAACATTCATTTAACAGTCAGATTCAAATTTAACTATCTAACACAAAAAAACAAAATAATGTAGAACCTGATTAGGATAGACAACAACAATGTTAGGAGGCCGTTCCTCCCTACCAACTCCTGAAGAGCGCTCAAACAACGCTTCCTCAGGACCCCTGGACCTATTCCTGGTCTTCTTGGCTGAGAACTCGTGGAGCATGCAAACAATAGACTAGTCCAATAACTCAGTAAACATTGTGCACTTAGGAGTAAGATCCTTTAGCTGAAAAGTTGCACTAGATCACTTAGTAGTTATCCCCTCAAACTTTTTCCACAATTACCTTTCATTGAATTTCTCTTAAGTACATTCACCTGAATGATCACTTCCCTAGAATGAGCAGCCTCAGCTCTCTTCAATGGGCATTTTTATAAAGATTGCCTAGGTCTTTTGGGTCAGTTGTCATTAATTGAGCCACCTGCTCTGATTGCACTTTCTTGGGGAATCGTGACCCCAAATGTAGGGAGGTTGCCACCTGCAATAGTTGGAAATGGTTTCAGGATGCTGCCACATGTCTGCTTGCTCTCCACCCAGTCTCCTCCACCAATTTGACGAGTAAACACCCTTCTAACACCTCTCCTAAGCTATTGTCTCCACCTTTATTTATTTATAATTAAAATATTCAGAATTACATTAAATATCCTTGACTCTGCTGAGTCATCAATTAAAAGTTAGCATAAAATTTAACATATTGTCCTCAAATAAAATCAAATAAGATAATATTGTTTTTGCAAAAATTGGGGAATGTGACAGAACAAGCAAGAAGTTTATCAAGATGGCGAACTGCAAAATCGGTAGGCCTGATACGATTGGACATCATAGATCTTGGTGGATTTGTAAGCAATGGTCAGAATCAATTTCACAATGGGAATAGGTAGGAAGTTTATCAAGTTGGTGGATTGCGGAATCGGCTAAAGGTTGCATCGTTGGACGGTTAATATTTCTCATAGATCAAGATCTATGGTTGAGTTTGATTTCACAAATCGAAAGTGCATGGAGGAATTAATTCCTAGATTCCTCAGAATATAGTAGATCCCACACTCTTCAATGGTTTAGATGAATATAGAGTTTATATCAATGGATGACAATGATTTTGCTAATCCAAGGTGGAAGGAAGGAAAATCTTGATGATAATTTGGATGAGGCCGCATGATCCAACGATTCAAATCATATTCTATTAGTATTTTGAGATGATCTAAGTCATTCAATCTCTGTGTGGTTTTGGACTATGAACCATTGGGGAAACTGAGAAATCATTAGAGGAAATTTGTGGTCTAAAATGGGCCTCCTAAGGAAAATAATAAAAAAAGCCACATCACACTACAAATATGCCATGCCAGATTAAATCTAATGAAAATCTAATGAAATTCAACCTAAATTGTCTCATTAATTGTAGTTGACAACTATATTGAGTTAATGTAGAGTTAAGAGATATTGGTTAAAAATATTAATGAAATATTTAGATTCATGTGCACACATAATAAATGATAGGAAACTTTTGAATTTTATATTATTATTTTGTTAAATGAATTTTCTATCTTTTATTTAGTATTTCAAGATAAGTCTATTTAAAATTAAATATTATTTAGTTTTCTTTTTTAAAAATTGATTAATAAATGTTTTTATTATTTCAAAATGCTTCCACTGCAATTTTAATTAATGTGAAGGTTATGTTTCAGAGGAGTTGGAAGTAGTGATCAAATAAAATATTCTATATTTATTAGTTAAAGTTTATTTATCTTATTTCAAGGTGATCTTTTCAAGAACTTAACCAAGGTGAGGTTGATATGGAGTTAGCTATTGTCAAATAAAAATATGACACATAGGCATTATGTGTCCAAGTCAACCATAATGGTTGACCAAAGATATTGAAATTCTATTGGTTTAGAAATTCAACTCAATCTAACTCATCTATGGCACAGTTTTTTATAAGGCCCATTTTAGACCCCAAATTTCCTCTAATGCTTCCTCTTGAAGCTTAAAATAAATAAAATTGTTTGCATAACAGGGAGCTGGTCATTATCTGTTTTTTGTTTAATAATCGATGCATATCATTAAATTGAAATAATGTGAATTATGGTTGTTTCTAGATCAGATATATCTCTCATGATGTTTTCTTTATATATCACATGTATTATTGTTCTCCAAGTTAGGATGGGCGAGTGCAAAATAGGGTAAAGGTTGCTTCTTTGGATGGTTGAGTTTCAAGGTAGGTCAAGATCTACAATCCTGAATAATTTCATTGTTTTAACTTGCACGAATAAAATAACTTTCCAGATTGGAAAAATTTTGTAAGACCTGCACTTTTCAATGGACAAGATCAAAGGTGGAATCATATCTATGGTGGAGGTGAATTTCTCTAATTCAACATGCTCGTGGAAAATAACTTTGGAAATCAGTGGAATTGGTAAAAAGGATACATTTTTCAATGGAGGAGATCTAATCGGAATTAGATCTACAACGGAGAAAAATTTCGTTGTTTCAACATGCATGGATTAATGAACAATTGAAATCCACAGAATGTGGTAGGATTTTAAAATTTGAATGACAGATATTAAAGGAGAAGTTGGATTAGAAGCTGGAAATAATTTCGCGAGATGAACTATCATGGAGAAAGTCAAAATGGAAATCTGTGAAATTGGATATAAGCTGCATCTTTCAACGAATGAGATTAAAGTGTGAGCTATTTCGTTGTGATAACTAGCGCAGTCGAAGAAAAAAGTAGTTGGTGCGATACTTTATGAAATCCACCCCATGATGATTGAAGTCCACCATCGACCCGGATCTCAGGGTCCTTCAGCCATTTCTCCATTGAACTAGAAAGGGAGATAATTGTGCGAGATCGGAGTGAAATACCTTATGAAATTAGGCTGACTGCGGATTTGAAATCTTCTCTTTATTGAGCACTGGAGGGACCTTTAGCTACGTGTTTTTCTAGCTAGGAAAGACTTGTATAATTTTTTATTTGTTCGTTTTATGAAACTATTTGTATTCATACAGGTGGGTGAATAAGAATCTTGGGAGTTTCCAAGGTGATGGATAGAGATAGTATAAATAGCTGTGCAGAGCACCATAGAGAGGGTTTTTTTCAGGCCTGGTGAAAAGAATGCTCGAATATTTTTTAAAAGAGCTAACTCTTTGCTAATAAGAAGGATCATTTTGTTGGAATAAAGGCATGCATAGGGATTTACTCAGAAATTGTGGAATGCATATTGTAGAACTATTTCTTCTTACTTATGTACATCATACCGTGAGATTTTTCTAACCTCCTAAAACTATTTATTTGTTCATGAATGGTGTAATGTCTATATAAATGTTTGTGTAATGACAGGGTAATAAATGGTTTAATTATATAATAGCAAGATATCGTATTCTTTATACTGTGAATGTGATTATTGTGTTGGAACAACTATCTGTTAGACTTATATGAACATTTGCAGTATATTACTCTAAACTCTAAATTTGCTCCATGCATGGATAGAATAGATTAGTTTTAGATTTAGAATCATTTAGCTTAAGCATCTACATTTCATCATTTAAACAAGAAAATTACATAAGCGGTGGACTCGACCATAACGAGTAAAAGATTAAAACAAATTAACCTACGGTAGCTGGAACTATGAACCCGATGGATTCCCCACACCAAATGGTGGAAGATCTGATTGGGATTGTTTACCAGGGAGGATAAATATAGTCTAGTACCTAGGATTTTTCCAGGCATCAACAGGTTGATAAATATGAATTTAAGAAACTCATTAAGTCATATTTGGATTATAGAACCAAGTAGCTTATGCAAGGGTCGAATTCATGGCTAGCTAACTTAGGTTTAAGTTGGAAGCATGTGGTAGTAGTAGTTTCTATAATGGAGAGACACCTAAGAAAATTATTTTTGAATAATTTTATGATTGTGGATGGATTTAGATGCAATAAGGAAGATTTGAACTATTTAAATAATAATCAACAAACCACAAGTATGGATAAGACCAAGAAGTCAGCAAGTACTTTGGGTGGTAAAATAGAAAAAGTATCACATCAAGAGGATCGAAAGTCACTTACAAGTGAATTTGAACAATATGAGGAAACATCACATGAGAATGAAGAATATTACCTTCAAACTAGTGAATATCATTCCAAGACACATTATACTATGGACATGGACCAACGGGTATCTACTGATGCATGCTTGAATTGTAAAGAAGTACCTACTGCTGGGTTCTCACAATGCTATGTTGGTGACATGGAGATCAGATTTGAAAATCTTGTTGCAATCCAAATTTATCATGATCATAAAGATGAATACCTTGTAGCAACTAATGAAGAACTAAGGTCAAATTCCCCATCACCACTTAACCTTCAAGAAGTTGATCAAATCAAGAAGAAAGAAGAAATGGAGGTTCACTCCCATGAGCCATCCTTCATTGAAGGGTCTTTGAAGATGAGTGAAATGTTTATCCATGAGGCCCTTATCATACTCCATTACACTAAAGAATTGGTATCAATTTCTTGTTAGAAAGTTTATTCATTGGAGCAGCCATCCTTCCTTGAAGACGTTGAGAAGATTCAAAGAGAAATGTGCACAATCGAAGGTAATTTCATGTCTTTGATTTTTCATAGAAACATTTTAGTTGAGATTAATGAATGGTTACATGAAGCATACTTGAATAATAACTAGGATATTCATAAGCACAAAAATCAAAATGTGCAACTTCTTAATAGGTTGCAAGATACTTGTTCTTCTTCCTATGTTTTAGATTGTCACATGGTAAATTGCTTGGAGGATTCTCATGACATCAGGGATGATGAGAGACATTGAAAACTGTAGGTTCTTGATGTGTTTGAAGATCATATTGATGATATCCAATCACGTGTTTTGTTGGAAGATGAACTTGAGTTTCCTCTTGAAAATGGTTACACACTATTTGGAGAAGTGCATGTTTCCACTACCTTGGAACCCACCTATGAGGAAAGTTTTGCATTTTTGAGGGAGGTGCATGTTCCTACCTGGATGGATCCTTCACATGATGAAAATTTTTCACTTTCTAATCCTTTGGGTGCATTGGTTCTTTCTCCTACATCCTACATTTCCACATTTTGTCCATTCATCCTAATAAAGAATGGGTGAAAGGTTTATTTTTTATGGTTCGACATTACAAGTATGGGATTCCTATATATCCCTTTGATGATGGAATGAATAAAGTACCATTTTATTTACATTTATAGTAGCATCCTTTTTTACATTATAATTATACACGTATGCATGGATGCACCTATGATGTTTACATGAGTCACTTGGAGACTTGCGATTTTCCTTGCTCTTTGCATAGTCCATTTGATGTTGGAGTAACCTCATCCAACACTTGGGTGAATAAATATATGATTGAAGAAAATTATTATTGGAAGCAACATCCTTGGAATTTTCATGATGATATACATATTCATTGGTGTATTGATGAGAATTATTTGAGTCACTTGAAGTCTTCATGTTTTTTTTTCTCCTTATTTGGTTCAGATTTTGGTGGAGGTTCTTCGTTCAGTTCTTGGATGAAAGAACACATGGATGATTATTATTTTTATGCATATTACATTATTTTGGACCAGCATTACATGACATGGGATACTCACCTATGTCATTGGAGTTGATTTGATACAATACTTGATTCTTGTGTGTATGGGCCACATAATGATCTACTTACTTGGATGTACAAGCACTTTCATGATTCTTTGATGATGTAATTTTGTATGATGTTGTTATGTACTTTCATGATCTATATTTTGTACTCATGATATTTGGAAGGGTCTAATACAAGCAATGGGGTCCTGACATTGCTTGGTTTCATCTCACTTGGAGTAGTAGTTTGATTATTTGTTTGAGAAAGAAAACCAAACTTTAGATGTTTGAGTTCATCTTTGCAGAGAAGTGTTCAAATTTCTTATGTGAGAGACATTTTGAGAGACACATTCAATTTTCACATGCTTGGTGTTCATCAAATTTCATCATAGAATTTTCACACCATGCATGTATTAGGATCATATGGGACCCTTGAACCATTTTTTCTCATTGGTTTAAATCTTTGGGGCAGCAAGCAACATTGGAGATTTAGTCACCGCTTGATAAGATGATTGTAATCAGAGTAGTGCAACAAAAATCACAGTGGTTCCTCTCTAAAATTTTCTTGGAATATTAAGAAACTCAAATTTTTGTAACTCAATACCAACTTCAAAGAATTATACAGACGCAAAATGGGGTGAAAGTTCATAAAATATTTCCAAAATGTGGAGGTAAATATTATTTGTGCAAATTTGGTTTTTATGGATTTAATTAATCCTTTTGGTTTTAGTGGTGATGTTACATGATATATCAATATGTACAATCCACATCTCTTTACTTTTGGGAAAAAAAAATGCAGTACATGAGTGCCACTACTCAAATTGCAGCTAAAGAAAATTAATAAGCAGAACCATAAGAGAGAACTTGGTGAAAAGGAAGGAGTACCAAATGATGATGCCACTTGGGAATATGAATAAATTTTGCAGCATACAAACTTGGAATTTCTTGAGGACAAACAATCTTGAGTGGGGAGGAGTGTCTTGTACCCAATTAAATAATTTCCAAACAAGACTATTTGCAAATAATGTTTCACCAACCTACTAGTTCTATAGCTTGACTTGGAGACATAAATTTTGGAATAAGGTGATATGGGACCCAAAAGGAGTTTAGTTTACCATATTCGCACCTAAATAGGTCACATGAATGATAAATACTAAGAAAATAAGGTGGCATGGGTTCATGAAGACAGCTCAAAGCTTATGGAACCTTTGGGTGACTAGATAATCTCATGTACATATGCTTTGTAAGTTGAAATATCAGAAATACATGTATGAAAGGATTGCATTCCCATGATCTTGAATAACTAGTTTTCATGGATTTGACTTCAATATTGAAGTAGCTTTATATGATATTTGTAAGAGGAATTTTCGCTGAGTTTGATGGTTTTGGAGAAGCAATATACTATGTAAGACTCTGTACTTTTATTACCATATTATATTCAGCTCAAAATCCAAGAAAATCCTCTGTAAAAATATTTCATTCTCATGTCATTGTATCACTAGTTTTCATGGATTTTGACTTTAATCTTGAAGTAGTTTCATAACATATTTGTATGAGGGATATTATATGATTTGGATGATTTTGGGAAATCCATATATGATGTATTACTCTGTAATCTCATGTCCTTATTCTTTTTGTCTTGAAATCGAATAAACTCATGTGTGAAAATCTTGCATTCATATGCCATCGAGTCACTATTTTCCATGACTTTGGCTTCAATCTTGAAGGAGAATTGTATCATATTTGTATGAGTGATGTTAGCTGATTTTGATGGTGTTTTTATAGCCATATATGATTTTTTACTCTGTAATTTCATGTCCCCTATTCTTTGAGGGTCGAAGTCCAAGAAATCCATATGTGAAACTCTTGCAATTCCATGCTACTAATTCACTAGTTTTCATGTATTTGACTTCCATATTGAATGAGTTGTGTACAATAGATGTATGAGGGGATTTATATGGTGTTTAATACTATTGGGGAATTTTTTTTTATGTTTTATATGTTCTATATATGTCATATCCTTATCTGAGCCTTTAACTCTCCCTTTCATATGTCAAAATCAAGCTAGTTAAGCAATTTCCCCATAAGCAATTTCACTGAAAATTTTCAAACGAATGTGGAACTCTATAACCAATTTGAAGAAATAATAACCATGTGTATTGAAAGTCCACAAGTTCTTATTTCAGTCCCCATACTATGCTTACAAATTTGGGAGGTTTTTACATGAGTTGGGAAGCCTCGTTCGCCTACACCCTACGAGGGATTTCATTACAATTTCCTAGTAATTTTCTCATTTTTGTCAACAACACAAAACAAGGTTGCATAGGTATAAAGTATGATAAAAATTATCCATAAACCAACTTTTTATTTTATAAACTCACCATACCCTTACATTTCAAATTTGGGACCATTTGTTGAAAGTCGGAACCCTCTAGAATCATGACTACTTAAGCTCGAACAATTTGTAATTTTCTCTAAAACTCCAAAAATGGACATTGCACAGAGAAAAAAAGTACAAGTAAATACCTAGAGAGAGAAAGAGATGTCACTTTCTCTCCTCTTCTTGTTCATATCTCTACTCTAGAGTGAAGAAGACTCAGCACCAAATTCATATTAATGAAATACTCTGTCTTTCCTTTATTTATAAGAGAGCTAAAGAATACACACAATACTATGTGGGAACAAGCCCTTAAAACCAATCTATGTGTCATTATGTCTTACAAAAGTGAGAGCTTCAAATATAGAGTATTATATAAGTCAATCCCAAATGACTCCATCTTGAGCCTCAACAAAATCCATATAAAAAACTACTCTATTGTGCAAGAACATTGTTGAAGGATTATGTATTACAGAGTCATCCTTAATACTTTAAATATGAACCCAATATGCCATGTGTTATCTAGCACCCGAGTCCCTCCCCAATAATGTGCAATACTCTGTGTCACTTATAGTTAGTTTTCCCACAAATTGAATCAAGCTCCATGTGGCCATCATGAACTGTGTTCACCATACACGAAAGAGACATATAACACCAAATGGATGAGCTCAAACATCAAGTGAGAAATATGTCTCATGTATGCATATTCATCAGTGATCATTATCCCTTGATATTGCATGAGATATCGAACACTGAATCGAAGAACACTTAGCCAACATTTAGTTGGGGTCAATCATCAACTAACAAATATATCTCATGAGTGCATGTATTCCATAGACTAATACCCCTTGATATTGTGAGGATTACATTTGTTATATTTTCACAAGGACCAGTCTTCTAGGATCACATGGTGATATATTTTTATATATTTATCGTTATGTTAATGGTATGATGGTTTGGTAGGAGATGTTGGATGGTGTATGCATGTGCTAATGGTAAATATTTTTAAGGATCGTGTAATCATCCATTTTCTTAGTGGCTGGATGGATAAATTAATATTTCCTAGATTTGATAAAAGTATTTAACACTTAGTGCATTTTATGTACTTGGAACTCATCAACAAAGGTTTTCTCTAATTTTGAAGTGTTAATAATTTCTTAAAGGTGTTATGATAAATTAAAAGGGGTTTTCTAATGGCCATGTTTTTACTTCTTAAAGTTGTTATGAAAAAATAAAAAGGGCTTCGCTATTATTTGATTTTTATGTGCTAGCAACCTAGTTCATTTGAGGGTGCTACATTCATTTATGCATTCAAAAAATAATTTAAGGTCTTCGAAATTACGATTGTACCCCAAAATTTACAACTAGAAAGTCCAAAACATAGAATATATATATTTTCTCCTATTCTCATATATGGTGGTGGATTATTTAGTTGACCTAGTATTTAGGTGATGGTACTTTTTCCCAAGCCAAGCTCTTAAGTCTTTCATTAACAAAAGAAATTTAATATTTACTACTTCCACATGTGTGAGTGTGTTCCACACTTCTCTAGATCACCTTCCTCGTGTGTATGGTTTTGAGAAATAAACAAATAATTTTTGAAATCCATCAATACAGTTTTCTAACGCATTGTATAATGAAAAATAATAATTTGTTAAATTAACAACCTTTTCACTTTATCTATATATCTACTTGTGAAAAAATAAAAATTGTTATTTTATAATTTGTTAACCAATTAAAATGGCTACACTACATGTTTATAAACCTAGAGCCCCCTATGTTGGCCATTGGGATGAAGAGGGGTTTGTCGTAGTGACTTTATCTTATTGATATGAACCGGGGTTGGTCATAGTGACTTTATTTTATTTGGGGGTTATAGGTAGGAGCGTTTAACAATTATCCATTTATAGTGTAATATTTAATGTTGTTGTATGGCCAATATGAATCATGGAATTAATTCAACCAATCAAATCCACTCACAATACTATTACAACATTAAATGCCACACAAAGGAATGAATATTGAAAGCTATAAATAAGAAAGTATAGGAAACGTTAGGAAGCTAAAATTAAAGCAAGATTTAATACCACAGTTACTGCACACAGTAGGCCATTACATGGTTGACATCCAACCTTTCCATTAAAACTTTCCCAACTGCCCGTTATTGATCCCCGAAGTTAGAGACCAAGAAAAATAGGGTTTTAATTTTGAACACAGTGTATGAGTTAAAACCTACCCAAAAATAAAGTCCATGACTCTTATGTAATGGTCATTCCATCAGAAGAGGGGTTTTTTTTATTGGCTCTGCCTAGAGGGGTTTCATCCAGCAAGGAGAGTTCCCATCTGAATAGCAAGCACAAATGCCCCAGACCAGATGTTTGTCACGGTGTTACAGGATTCCGCAGTCTAACCGATTTCTCTGCCTTGCAAAGCCATTTCCGGTGAACATATCACGATATTATTGTTATCACTGATATGCTTATATGACGCAGAGGTAATGGGTGGACGCCGGGTTCCTGTAACGCCCTGAGCCGCAACTGTTGGGCAGGATTCTCATACCTGTCCTCTTGTGTACGCATTTGGAGGTTCTTTTCATTTTCATTACCCTTCGAGGCATTGCATAGCCTTTTCAAAGAGTTCATGAGAAGTAAGAGTTGGAGTAATGGAAACCCTTGGAGGCGTTGCTAATCGCTGATCGGCGGCCTCCTGTGAGAAAAATCATATTAAAAAGGTATTTATCGATAATGCAAACTGGAGAAAGTATTGTAGCAATACCCCTTAGTAAGAGAAACAATAACCCTCAGTATTGTTTTCGTATATGTGTTAGCCAAAGCTGAGACAGAAAACTTGAGTTTACTGCTTCGTTATAAAAATTCATGCGGGCCTCTTTTCTTTTCACTTGTCGGGTGAAATTTGTTTAACTCCCGACTAGACAATTCTACCAAATATGGTCCAACATACTTTTTTACCTTGACAATTTCTTACTTGTCGGTTTTACCTACAGGTTTTACTTCGACAACTTGTCGGTAACCTTCGACAACTTGTCAGTTCACAACTTAGACAACTTAATCGACAACTTGTCGATTTTACTCCACCTTTTTACTTAGACTCACTTGCTTGACTGGTTTGGTTTTAATCGGAATTTACAAATGATATTTCTTAGTCTAAAAGACTTAAGAAATTATAAATGTTTTTCATCTACAATAATATGAAGTAAAAAACAACACAATCAACAATTCCACGTAATCATAAAATCAGATAACCAAACATTTAGGAAGACTTCTGTCGACCACTCTCCTGTAAGGGTGAGAAATTTATGGATTCTTTGATCTTTCATGCAACCCGTAAATGTAAAAAAAATTTACACATGTAAATCTAGAAAGAATGTGTTGTCAAATAAACATGCATTCAACCATAAAATATTTCATATATATAACTTGTCCGGAAATAACAAAAGGTAATACAAACTTGTCGGCTTTTCGACTAATCTAAACTTGTCAGCTCACCGACTGATCCTTTTACAGAGCTTCGGCTCTTTGACAGAATCACACACACAGAAGCTTGAGCTTCAACTTCACTCTCTACTCAGAGTTCTCTCTTTCTCTCTTTTCTCGCCTAGAGTTCCTAAAAAATGATTTACAAACTTCTTCTATTTATAGGCAATCTGAGATTGCTTCTTCGTGAGTCGACTGAGTCACCATTAAAGGGTGTAATAACTATCTACCTAACAACTTAGCTTTAGAAATTAATTCGACTGGTTTACATTGCCGAATCATGGACTCTTCACTCTTGTCAGATTGACCGACAAGATCTAGACTGGTACGAACTCTGACAGTGTCGGCTGAGATCAGATACGGATCTGCGAGTAATTAATATTTCCAACACTCCCCCTTAATTATGAGCAGATGGGGATTTTTTTTTAAATAAAAATTTACAAAATGTTTGAGAGCTTAGACTTTCTTTGTACATGACAAAGTTTGCTGTGTAGAATTTGTCATTCCAAGACAACTACGTAGATACTGAAATGTATCTCTTGCCAATGGTTTTTTAAAGATGTCTGCAAGTTGATCTTCAGACCTGTAAAATTCTAAACAAATTTATTTGTTGTTCAGTAACTCTCTTATGAAAAGAAACCTTGTATCGATGTGCTTGGTTTTCTTATGAAACACATGATTCTTTGATAATGCTATGGCTAAATTGTTGTCGCAAAAGATGGTTGTCAATTCTTGCTGGTTCTATTATAAGTCTTTTAACTTTCTTCTCATCCAAACAGCTTGGCATGCATCACTTGTCGCTGCAACATACTTTGCTTCTGCTGAAGGCAGAGTTACTATGGGTTGTTTGTTTGAATCCCATGAAACAACACCTATACCAAAATGAAACGTGTACCCATATGTGCTCTTCCTATCATCTATGCAGCCTCCATTGTTGCTGTCAATGTAGATAATGAGTTTAAAATTTTCTGAGGTTGAATACATAATGCCAAGGTCTTTTGTGCAACTTACATACCTCAGAATTCTTTTAGCTGCTTGCCAATGAGAGTCATTTGGTGACTCCATGAATCTTGAGATCAGAGTTACTCCATACATGATGTTTGATCATGTTGTTGTTAAATACATAAGGCTTCCTACAAGCCTTTTAAATAGCGTAGGATCTATAGTTGATCCTTCATCATCCTTGCTCAATTTTAAACCTGTTATTACTGGTGTTACGGCTGGCTTGAAATTAGACATGTTAAATCTTTTTAAAAATTCACCTGCATACTTTGACTGTGATATAAAATATCACTTTCAGAGCGCTGAACTTAAATTCCTAGAAAAAACTTCATAAGCCCTAGATTAGTCATTTCAAATTCACTTTCCATGACTATTTTAAATTCTTCTATGCCAAAGTCACCAATAAATATTAAATCATCTACATACAAGCAGACAGTTATCATCTTAACTTGCCCATCAACTTTGGTGTACAATGTTGGTTCACTTCACTTCTATGAAATCCATTTTGAGTGAGATAGGAATCATTCCGACTGGACAAAGCTCTAGGAGTTTGCTTCAAGCCATAGAGTGATTTTCTTAGCGTGTACACTTTGTGCTCTTGACCTGGAAATTCGTAGCCTTGTGATTGTTCCACATATACTTCCTCTTCTAGATAGCCATTCAAAAATAATGACTCAACATCCATTTGATAAATAGGCCATGTGTTTTGTACAGCAATGGCCAAGACTGTTCTTATCGTATCCATGCGTGCAACAAGTGCAAACGTTTCATTGAAGTCTATTGGAGGTTGTTGTGTGAACCCTCTTGCTACCATTCTTTCTTTGTTCTTTTTCACCTTCCCATCAACATCTTGCTTTGTCTTGTAAATCCATTTGATGATGATTACATCTTTATCTTTTGGTACATTGACTAGCTCCCATGCCTGGTTCTTCTCAATGAATTCTATTTCTTCATCCATGGCTTGTTCCCATACTTCTTCTTTGAAAGCTTCTTCAAATGTTAGTGTATCATATATAAGAGAAAATAATGCAAAGAAAGAGAATGAATTTGGTGTACCAGCTTCATATATCTCATGCAGACTTCTGGTCTTCACTAGTTCTATCGATGTCGACCTTGATGAAATGTTTGATGGAGTTTGTTGTCCTCTTGGTGTGCTTGCCGATGTAGCTTGAGCTGCCACTTGTGTCGATGGTCCTTGTGCTAAACCATGTCATGGTGTCATGGGAGTCGACGGTGCTGCAACCGGTTGACTTACATGTGGTGTTTAAACCATTTCCTCCATCATGTCATCATTGTCGACATTCGACACATTCTTGACATTTATGTCAAAAGTTGCATCCCATGATTCATTCTCGACAATTTGAACATCTCGACTGATTATCACTTTCCTTGCGACAGGATCATACAACTTGTATGCTTTTGCATCTTCAGAATAGCCAACAGAAATATGTTTCTGTCCCTTCTTGTCTAGCTTCTTTCTCAGCTCATATGGAACATGAGCATATGCGATACAACCAAAAACTTTGAAATGAGAAACACTATGATTCATACATGTCCATGCTTCTTGGGGAACTTTGTTCTTCACACTCTTTGTTGGACACCAGTTCATAGTCTATACAACAGTTGTGACTTCTTCACCCCAATATTCATTTGGAAAATGCTTGGCTACCAACATGCTGCACGCCATCTCTATGATGGTTTTGTTCTTTCTTTCAGCAACACCGTTCTGTTGAGGTGTATACCGTGCAATGAATTGCTTTTGTATTCCATGGGTCTTGCAAAAAATTAGAAATTCATTCGAAACATATTCACCTCCTCTTTCAGTCCTTAAGATCTTGATGCGGTCTCCACTCTGGTTCTCCACGAGTGCCTTGAACTGCTGAAAATAACTAAATGCATGAGATTTATGTTTAAGAAAATATACCCATGTTTTTCTTAAGTAGTCATCAATAAAAGTTATAAAATAGTTGCATCCAGCAATGGATGATGTCTGCATTGGACCACAAATATCAAAGTGCACAATTTCAAGTGGTGTGCATGCTCAATGGAAACAAATGATTTCTTTTCATTGGCACTTTTTCTATTAGTTGATCCCTTGAACGCTTGTCTTTAATCACACAGTGATTATCTTCTATGTAGACTCTATAGCCTTTTTGTATCAGCTATCCAATGCTCAACAAATTATGTTTCATACCTCCAACATGATAGACATGAGGTATATACTTACTCTCCCCCTATTTGGTTAGAATACGAACAGTACCTTTTCAAAAAACAGTAACTTGGACATTGTTTCCAAGTGTAACATCAGTTTGAATTGAATTGTCTAGAATGAAAAACAAATTTAAATTACTAGTCATATGATTGTTGTAGCCTGAATCTAAGTACCATATGTCATGTGGAATTTAATGGACTGCATTTGCATTCAAGTGGAGATGCATATTCTTTTAACATTTCACTTGTCAGAGTATTGGTGTTGGTCGATTGATTTTGGATTTTCCTTCCTTGTTCCTTGTCACATACCCCAATTTTGTAAAATTATGTAAATTGTTTTATTATATTTAGAGACATTATGTTAAACTTAATCCTAAGTAGGGATTGATGACTCAGGAGAGTCAACAGTTTTGGAGTGTAATTGAGAATATTTTATTAATAATAAATAAATTATGGAGACAACAGTAATGGGAGAGCTGTTAAAATAGGTTACTGGTCAAACTGGTTGATGGAACTAGGTGGAAAGGCAAAAAGACAAGTGGCAGCATCCTCAAGCACTTCCTAAGTTGCAGGTGGCAACTTTCCTATATTTGGGGTCATGATTCCCCAAGAAAGTGGAATGTGAGCAGGTGGCTCATTAAATGACAGTTAACCCAACTAAGACCTAGGCAATCTTTAAAAGTACTCAATGAAGAGAGCTGAGGCTGCTCAGTTTTTATTCCAGAGAGAATTCATTCAGCTGAATGTTATTCAGGAATTTCATTTGAGGAAGAAGGGAAAGACAGTAAGGAAGTGCTTTGAGTGAATCCTTGCAGTAACTTGATGCTGATAACAGCTATTTTGAGCTGAGGGAACTAACTAATAGTTCTGAGTTGATACTAAGTTGAAGACTGTATCTGTTTTGCTGCACCTAGTTCCAAGCCAGGGAGACCAGAGCAAGCTCGGGGGTCCTGAGAAGTCGCTGTCTGAGCGCTCTCCAGAAATTGGTAGGGAGGAACGGCTTCCCATTGCTGTTGTTGTCCACAGCATTAAACAGGTTCCTCGTTCATTTCTTTATGTCTTTCTGAGTATAAATGGATAGATGTTATAACTATTTATATGTCTGAATAATTGTTTAGTATCTGGAATGTTAGTAGCAAAAACCTGTTAATATCACTGTGTTTTTCCACATCTGATATCATCAGATAGTACTCTAGCACAGTCTTTCAGTGTTGAGAAGTAGTAAACTTCTGAACTGAGCCCTACTTTTTACTTGCAGTTTACACAACTGTTTTTCTGTCTAACTCGTTAATGATATTAAACAGTTTAAAATATTTTAGTCATGTAAGTAACCTTGTTTTAAAGTTAGTACAAGTATTCTTGCAGTTAAGTTATGATTTTTCTTCTATCTAGAAAGGAAATCAGTTTTATAGAGTTAAGATGAAAACATTACTGACAGAAGATTATACGCATGTTTTCAGAAGATTATACTCTTTGTTCCAACTAGGTTAAAGTATATATTTTCCTAATTGTTATTGTAGGTTTAAAATATGGTAAATAGATGCTATTCTATATACAAGTGTCTATACAGATACTTTATAAACAAATTACTTAAATTCTTAGTTTAGTATTTTACAGTATTATTCAAGCACTAGAAACATGTAATGGTTAAATCATATTAAAACCATAATTATAGAATATCAAGGAATAATATTATGTTATGATATTAAATAACAATATTGTATTAAATTGATATAATATAGTACCTACAATGTAACAGGATATTATACAATAGTATAATAAATTAAATACAGAAACTTAGTATATTAATTAAGTTTCTTAAAAGAGAGGGATTAAATAATAAATTATTTATAATTTAATCTTTTGATATGTTTATGTTTATAAATTAAATTAAATGTTGTTAAAAGACGATTAGTATTAATCGAAAGAATTCAAAGGATGAACATTAAAAACAATAATTTCATAAAACTACAGATATGGGTTAAGACCCTTAAATTATAACCTCTGCAACTAAAGTATGTTAATAAAAAAAAAAATATGGTCAAATATTCACTAACAGTCGCACAGTACAAACAATAATAATATATTGTATGAATTTTCAAAGCTAAAATAATCAAAGGTTGTCTCAAGACCAAAATAGAAGATTTCTGTAGAGATTGCTCGATAATCGAGCTTAAACATTTTAAGCTTAATCATTAAACTAACGAGACAAAGGCCTCTTCACACAAGCTTTTAAAATAAAACTATCTAATAACATTTATAGCCGGGTTTTTAATAAACACAGTAATATTCTTTTGTTTTATCTTTTCAATCACAGCATTTAAATAAATGCTAAAGAAGAACGAGATCTCTTTTTATTTTAAAACAAAGGGTAAAAACCCTAACCTTAATAAGCAGTAGTATAAGAACTAAAAACACTCCGTTCATTAAATAACCATAGCTGTAAATGTAAGGCTCACGGCCTGCAAAAACTCTAATACAGTAAACGTATGGCTCTCGGCCTATAAAAATATTTTAAACAGTATTAACGCAAGGCTTATAACTTGCAAGAGTATATTACAAAAAAACCTACAGCACTTTTAAAACAACACTTTACATCCATGGCCGTAGCCGGAAGACTCTCGCAAGAGTCAGGGTTTTACCCTTCAAAACAAAGAAAAACTAAAACTATTAACCCTTAACGCTGATGAATGACAGGTAAACCTCGGCCAAAACCTTTTTCTTATAATCATCGCAGGGAGTAACCCTATCCAAAAGAAGACTAATTAAAATAACCTACAGCCGAACGCTAGCAAAGAACCAAGAACTACAGAAGTGCACCCATTCTTCACAACCAGCAAGGAGAATGCCACGGTTGGGACAGGGCTTACCCGTGAAGCGTGAAGCCAAAGTGGTGAGCATTCTTTTATGCATCAAAGGAGATCGATTCTGCCATTTAAAAGACAGTTAAGAAGTTAAATAGAACCCTAAACAATATCTTATCTAACTGATTCGTTGCTTTTCAAAATATTGGGTTCAAACAATAAATTAATTTACCTATAATTGCTAAAGTCGAACAGCCACCGAAAGGCAACAAGTGACCTAGTACCGAAGTAAGTAAACCCTTTCTTCCTTCTGCAAGAATGGCTGACAAGGAACCGAGAGTCTTCTCCAAAGGAGGCGAAGCTGGTAAGTTTTGAAAGGTATCGTTGCATGCCATGACAGAATAGTCACCAGGGTTCATCAAGTAACCCATAAATCAGCAACCGACACAACGCTGTCAACAAGAGAACTACCAATACCTTCACAGAGCTGTAAGGGAAGCCAATGAAGGGTATGCTAAACTCAAACAGCATGAAGCATGGAACCGACCGCAAAAATCCACTAGGGTTTGCAGAGCTCAAGCCCGAAGGCGAGGGAAAAACTATGGCACGAAAGAGGGGAAATTCAACCATTTAAATGACCAGTGCATGACGAGGAGACAGCCACGCCAGCGTTTAAATAATTTCCAATTAGTGGGTCGACCTTGCTATGTCTCAAATCATTTGGAGGGCCAACAAAATCATAGCATAGAGATTTCCTTGTGGTCGTAACTTCGACCTCACCTACATCATAATTTATATGTTATAATGTTAGTACAAATCTAAAAACATTGCAATGTAAGCAAATAACTATAACATGACTACGATAACCGTAGTTGATGTTAGAGTATATCTATAATGTTATAACATGCTTTACATTATATTATAAGTAAAATGTTAGCCTTCAACATATAGAACTTTGTTTTGAAAACCATAAACTATATTATAACAATGATATCGATACCCTAGTTAGGTATTTATTATTCAAACCAGGCAATTTCATCTCAATGGAGGGTATACCTTTACATGTTATTAACCATTTAAACCATATGTTATAGAATTATAAGAATATGGATGTGAAGCTAGGTTAACTTAGTTCTTAAGTTTCAATGCCTTATGATCTCTTACTTAAGTCCACCATCCAAGCAATTAGTCTAATATTCTTTTTTTTTATTGAAGAATATTGTTCACTCATGATGGGACTTAGAGAGAGTTGTAGGATAAATGAAGGGATTTATTTAACACTGTATACTCTTTCCATTATTAAAAAGACTTGTTCTTTATAAACTATTAAAATTGTTTTAGCTTATGGTTAATAAGTCTTGACTAATGCAAAATCAAAACTTTGATAGAAGTTATAAGAACTAAATTCCTTTTGGATAAAGATCGTATGATGAATAGCATAGATATAACTATTGTCATATGCAAAGAATTACAAGGACTAGCAGGTGATAATTGGACAAGTACTTATGCAATTTTGCTGGTACCTATTTCTTGATATTCTTAAAAAAAAAACTTGAAATATTTTTTCCATCACTCCTCACCCTTGATTGATTTACTAAGCTTAGACTTATAACTAATAGGAAATGTTATAGCTGATAACGGCAAAGCATCTATGGACCGTTCTATTTACAATCTTTATCTTTGTATCTGAAGTCAAACACTTTGTACACTGGCCATAGCATGGTAAACAGTAGTTAGATATTTTAATGATACTAATGTAAATGAAAATGGCGATCTATTTTCTCTAGTGTCTCTAAGCTATCTCTCCTTGAATTTTCTTCTTATCGAAAATAAAACAGGAAAAGCTTTACCTGTAGGAAGCTGAATAGTGTGACTAACATGCGTTATATCTATAATTCTTTACTGAATGAATTTGGTAACAGCATATGATTCTATTGCTTTAAAAGATCTGTTAAGCAGCAATCCCAGAACTTTACCTGAATATCTGTAAGAGAAAGAAAAACTGTGTGCGTTAGCTTAGCAGCTAAGTAAGCCCAGCCTAACGTAGCATATCCCCTTGCTGTTGCAAATAGAAAACATTCAGAAAACTGACAAGAAACTCAGCTAGTATTCTAAACAAAAGTAAAGATCATTCAGTTACAAAAATTAATAGCATTAACTAATCAATATTTAATGATTGTATTAACGTATATTTATGCTATTATAAAAGTTTAAATTTTTTTGAAAATTTGGGGTTTTGACATTCCTATTGTTTCTTCCTGCATTCATATGCATAATGACCAAATTTCTTACAATAATGATATTGAAATTTTTATTTATCAAACCTCTAGCCACTTGGCTGACTTGGATTCTACTTCTCTCCTCTACCAACAACATTTGCAGGACTTCTTCCTCGTCCTCCTCTGAAAGAACTTCTTCCTCCTCCTCTGAATTTGTTTCTCCCCGTGCCTCTACCATGGCTTATGGATGATTGTGTTGCGAATGCACCTTCCAATGATGTTTGTGTTCTACTGAGTCTCTGTTCATGATTGATGAATGAAGCTTGCAACTCATCAATGGTAAATGCCAAGATGTCTATGTGTCCTTCCAAGATCACATCCAAGTTTTCAAATCTTGGGGAAAGAATTCTCAAGATTTTTTCAACCACCCTTTGGTATTTGATGGTTTATCGATGAGATTTAAGTTGATTTATCAAACCAAAAACTCTAATGTAGAATGTGTCTACAGTCTCTGAATCTTTCATTGACAAAGAATCAAAATCTCTTCTAAGAATCTGCAGCTTGGATGTCCTTACCTTATCCAAACCTTGATATGCAGTCTCCAATGTATCCCATGCTTGCTTTGCGGTAATTGATGCTGCTATTCTTGGGAGTATGCTTTCATGCATTGTTTGGTGTATGTAGAACGGATCCTTTCCATCTTTCTTCTTATGTTCCCTCAATAAATCTTTCTTACCTTGTGTGAGATTATTATATGTTGTCATATCTGCGAGTTCTGGATAACCATGCTGGACTATCTCCAAAACATCTTGGCCTCTAAACAAAGCCTTCATTGTTAGAGACCAATATTCATAATTCTTTCCTCTAAAAATTGGAGTTTGCAATGAACCAAGCCGACAAACTTGAGTTTATTGCTTAGTTATAAAAATTCACGTCAACCTATTTTTCTTTTCACTTGTCGGGTGAAACTTGTCTAACTCCCGACTAGACAAGTCTACCAAATATGGTTTGATTTATCAAGCCGATTATTTTACCTCAACAAGTTCTTACTTGTTGGTTTTATCGACAGGTTTTACTTCGACAACTTGTTGGTAACCTTCCACAACTTGTTGGTAAACTTTGGTCAGTTCACAACTTAGACAACTTAACCGACAACTTGTCTGTTTGACCTCTTCGACAACTTGTCCATTTTATTTGACCTCTTTACTTGGACTCACTTGCTCAACTTGTTTGGTTTTAGTCGAAATTTACAAATGATATTTCTTAGTCTAAAAGAATTAAGAAAGTATAAATGCTTTTCACCTACAATAAGATGAAGTAAAAACCAAAACAATCAACAATTTCACATAATCATAAAATCATATAACCAAACATTTAGGAAGACTTGTGTGGACCACTCTGCCGTAAAAATTGAAACTTTCACTCGGTGAGAAATTTATGGATTCTTTGATCTTTCACTCAACTGGTAAATGTAAACAACATTTACATATGTAACTGTGGAAATAATGTGCGACCAAATAAACATGCATCGACTAATCCAAACTTGTAGGCTCACCGACTAATCCTTTTACAGATCTTCGGCTCTTTGACATAATCACACACAAAAGCTTGAGCTTCAACTTCACTCTCTACTAAGAGTTCTCTCTTTTGTCACCTAGAGTTCCTAAAAAATTATTTACAAAATTCTTCTTCTTCTATTTATAGACAACCTGGGATTGCTTATTTGTGAATTGATTGGCTCACCATTAAAGACTCTAATAACTATCTACCTAACAACTTAGCTTCAGAAATCAATTCGATTGGTTTACATCGCCAAAGACTCCATCTTGGACTCTTCACTCTTGTCACACTCACCAACATGAAGTGGATTGATACAGACTCTAGCCGAGATCAGATACTAATATGCGAGTAATTAATATTTCCAACTATATGCAATTTTGAAAAAAAATTGCAGCAGCCAGCATTTTCCCACTAAAAGCAAAAGACTCTCTCCAACTCCACGAAAAAATACTTAGAAAAAATACGACTAGTGAGAGTAGTTGTAATTGAAAAAACAGAAGCCTTAGGGACTCTGGATTATCATTGTTGAGAGCAATCCATGATTCCTGGTTTATCTAGTCATACAATTGCTAAATATTTCTCTATATCAAAGGAGGCAAGTTCGTCTAACCAGGCGAACTTTTGTTGGTTAGAGTAGAACATTTTCAACTAATCTAACCAAGAACATTTTGCTTCTCCAAGAACAACTACTCTAACCATTGTATTCTTGAAGGAGCTGCCCAGGTTGTTTTGCTTTTTGTAAGCAAGGACGAAAAATGTTGGCAGTCTTTTTTTGTCAAAATTGCATACATGAAAACGCCTTGAAATGTAGAACATACTTTAAATGTGTGATTATGATCTACTCATATTGTATATTATAGCCCTAATTCATATCAAATAACAAGTGCTTCAGTTTCAAGGGGAGCGATGAGAATAAAATGCAAGAAGCGTCTAGTTGGGGCACCCAATCAATCAACTTAACATGCAATCTTGGATTCTACATATCAATTTCTGCCAATGAATTGGACATACTAATTTCAGGATTCCACTAAACATAATGCAGGAAGAAATTGCATGATAAATAAATAATATAACAACTATTATTTTGATTCTACACCATTTCATGAATGATTATAATAAAAATAGCTTGAATGTTTTGCTTAATTAATTCATTTCTTTTATCCTCTTGCAAGAATAAACCGCCACCCTAAAGAGAATCAAAACAAAGTCAATCGATCCTTTCGTGTGTCGCTTTAATGATGTTTCTTCAAACATCAAATCAATAACACGGGTGCAATTAGCAATCGTTTAAATAAAATAAACCTGATTGAGATTTAAACAAAAATTCAAATCTGGTAGAAGCAAAATAAAACAAAAAGATATAAAGATTTAAAATAAATTCTGATCGAAGCAGCTGATGCGCTGCGCTTTGTTGTGGCTATGGTGGCCGAGGCGTTTGCCATTGCAGCAACAAGTAATAGCATTATAGACATTTTTATTTGAGATTTAAGGTGGACTTCTATCTATGGTTTTTCATCTACGCATCACAATGACACAAGTGTGTCCAGATTGTTTATATGGTAGTAGTTCAAATTTGAAATAAACAATTATATAAAAATAATGGATAACTGGTAGCCCATGTCATCCATGAATGGATAACTGAGAGTTTATGGAAGACAAGTGAGATAAAAAAAATTGATAGTTGATAAATGGATAACATGAAGAATGTTGGTCATAACATGTCGTTAGGGATCAATAACTTAGAGTTGAACCTGTTTAACTAAAAGAATAAAAGGAATAGGAAAAAATTCCAAGTGTCTTCTTTTTCATGGTTATCTCTCAACCATTTGATCTCTATAGGCCTGACAGAGCTACAAACTATGTGGGTGTGCTAGTAATATGCCACTATCAATCATTTCCTTTGTATTATGAAGTTATTTGAGTGATTAAAAGTATTGAGAGGGATGGGCATGTGCATGTATTATGTCTTTTAATAGGTTTTATACCAACAATTTATTATGAATATATGAATATATAATCATTGTACTTAAGTGGACCTAATGGTTAAGAACATGTGTTATCTTTGTGGAATTACAAGTTCTTGTGCTAAGTCACAAGTTACACAAGTTTTTAATTCTACAAATGATGGAAGGATGTAAACTCATTGAATCAAAATGTTGGGAATTTATTAAATGGATTTATGATCATTATTTAATCATTCCTTTGTGAAAGTATGTAAAGATTAAGATAAGTTTCATCATGCTTCCAATGGTCATTTATTTATGGATAATTATGAATAAATTTTTTTAATTAAGTTTTATCAAGGTTTTTTTATTAAGGTGTATTTTGTTCATTTCACATTTTAGTT
The DNA here is from genome assembly GCA_001517045.1 of Pseudotsuga menziesii. Classification (NCBI taxonomy): domain Eukaryota; kingdom Viridiplantae; phylum Streptophyta; class Pinopsida; order Pinales; family Pinaceae; genus Pseudotsuga; species Pseudotsuga menziesii. Next base: position 4,386 of record LPNX010995683.1, on the reverse strand, counting down.
CATTAGCTAAGAGTGTAAAAACATTGTGTAGAAAAAATCCTTTTCACTTTACTTTAGAAGAAACATCTTTGGTATATTCACTTGACAAGGATCATGTCCTTTTCACTCTAGAAGAAACATCTTTGGTATATTCACTTGACAATAATCATGTGGCTTGCCAAGTATGGGTTTTTTGTTTTTTCCCTTAGTTTTCTAGGATAGTTGTCTAACCTAGGAGATATTTCTCACGAAGTAATCCATCCTCCCTAGATGCTCTAGGTTGGGCAGGGTTTTTTCTAGGGTTTCTTTCCTTTGTCTTCACATATTTCCATTTTCAAAACCTATTTTTTAGGGTTACTTCTAGGTTAGTTTTAGGTCTCCAAAATTTATAAAATTTCAAAAAAAATAAATATTTGGCCAATTTAAGGCCTCCCGAAATTTCCGACTCCTAAAATTTTGGACCCCTAAAATTCTGTGGCATAAACTTCCGAACCCTCCCTAAAATATCGGGCCCTAAAATTTTGCGTCCTAAATTTTTCAGGGACTAAAATTTTGGTCCTAATTTTTCGGGCCCTAAATATTTACATGCCCTAAATTTTGGGTCCTAAAATTCCATGCCCTAAAATTTCGTGCCCAGAATTTTTGGGCCTTAAAATTTGAGACCTTCCTTAAATTATCATAGTGCCCATCCCTTTTACATCCTCCATGGTCTTCTTCGTAGGTCTATAAGAGGCCTTTACTTTCACATTCCATACCTTGACCAGCCACCGTAAGGGTTTCCCTTATAGTGGAAGCCATTCCCTACACCTAGTCTACCATACATTCCCTCTTCCTTTTGTATTCTAAACCATGCACAAAAACAATTAAACATAGGTACAAAAGGTTAAACAAGTGTAGGGTAAATCACAAATAAAGGTGAGTTCCTCTCTACCTCATTTTCACTATGCAACCCCAATTTATTTGGTAATTTAATCAATGTTTGAAGTATGGAATTTAATCATTGTTGAAGTGTGGAAACACTAAAAAACTTCCAAGTATTGAAATATTGTAACTTCAAATGATATTATAAATGTATTTTACTTATGTAACCCAAGGGAGATGTTATTATTCCTCAGGCAGGGTGTTACTATTGTATTTGGTCATCATAGAGTCATGAGGTAAATCCTTCGTTGTTAGTTGAGTCATTAGTACCATAATGAATAATAAAATATATTGTTTTGAGTATTCCTAGGTGAAGTCGGCCGAGACAGTTTAGTGGGGACAACTTATTTAGGGTAAAAGTAAGTTGGCTCAATGTGTATAAATAGGAGGGTTTTGATTCTTATTTGAACATAGACTCACTGCACTTGAGTAGTGCATAAGAGAGAGACAGAGAGAGAGAGAGAGAGAGAGAGATTGAAACAAGGCGGAGAATACTGGTTTTTGGAGTTTATCTTATACATTTTATACAAAGGAATGCTTGGTGGGTTTTCATCCCTTGAGGGTTTCCCACGATAGATAGTATGTCTATCTTGTGATTGTGTTTCTTTCAATGATTCTTCATATGCTACTACTATGAATTTGAATTGAAAACTAATGATATATAGTCTAGAATATGAAATATTAACATGGTATCGGAGATACCCTCAAATAAGTCTTTGTGCAGCTGAAACACTGCTACCACTACAGCTATTGAAGATTAGGATTTGTGAAGTCTCATGAGCCAAAAATTTTATAGGAAAAAGATGAACTCCTCATGTACCATTTGTAAAATTTTCATCCTCTTCTTCGCTATAATATAGAATATATGACTCCTCCAAATGACGGTTCCATCCTCTCCCAAGATTAATCCTTAAACGTGTGACCTAGGGAGAATTGTTATATCTCAGGCTACGAATCTCCAAATAAAATTTTGCATGTTACAGATAGGGAATGGACTGTATTTTCTGTGGTAAAAGGTTCAGACCCCGAAGATCAAATAGTGACTCGTGGAAGTCTGTACAAGTTCACTATGGTGAACAGTACTGAAATAAGTCACCTTAGGAAAATTCTCATAATTCCCAACTGGTGAAATCAATTCTACTATAACTTGTGGGAATGGAAAGAAGGCAGACCATGAAACCTTAGTGCGAAGTTTCAAACCAAGAGGAGCCCTACTTTCAGAGATACAGGAGAAATACTATCAAGAAATTATGGAGAAGAAGAAATTGAAGAAAACTAGGGCATCAAATGCAGTTCTCATCACAGTTTTGAGAAAATGAATATGTTTCTCAGCTCGCCTTGAGGAGGTGCATATTTATATCCATTCGGATATGAAAGATACCTAAGTTTAAAAATTAGGGTTTCTTTGTTAAACCCTAGGTCCATGAGAAGCATCATTCCATAAAATATTTCAAGCAAGCATCATATTGAAGAAATCTCATTGGTAAAAGGAGAAGTTGTAGATCCAGAAGGAGATGAAGACAAAGCAAAAGAAATAATCTACTGAACAAACAAAGATAATTATTTGAATTTTCTTTCGTGTATGTGTTTTGTATTATGCATGATAGAATGTTTGCATTAATGACAGTATACTACTAATATGCATGTTATGGGTAAGTAGCCCATGGTGCTATACAACTCTCCATTACTACTTATCTAGAATGAAACCTCTTTGCTAACATATTGGATTAGTTTACAATCTCAATGATGTTATGGTAGAGATTGAAGACAACTCGAAAGTTTCTGTGAGATATGGATGAATATTTTATTGGCTAAAATAGTTGCATGATGCATAAGAATTTGTCATTATGCATATGCCCTATGAAGTGTTTCCAACCATGAAACTGGTGCATTTGAATTGTAGGAAACGCTATGTATAACTGCCTATAAGAAAATGAGGATAATACGTGTTCCAAATAACAAGTGATGAAAATTCAAGATTCACTCCAATAAACATGAACCTGAATCTCCCACGATCAGAGACACCATGACGAAAGAAAGAGCTTTCAAAGATCATAAAAAAGTGGTAGATCCACCTCGAGAGATGAAGACCATATTGGGCACGAGAGATAATTCAAGATGAATAAAAGTAGGGAGGGAATTCCAAACTAAAGTAAGAGGCCTCATATACACTCTAGTTATGTGGCACAGTTGATTAACATAATTGATGTAGACCCTTTCAGCTATGGAATAAGCTATGATCAAAGAGTAATAATTGATCACGAGGAATGATGTCTAGGATATGGTTTCAAGAACTGAAGGGAAATCCATAGTGTCTTCCATATGTATCTACAAGAACAAGTATACAAAGCAAATTTCATTGTTTGTCTAAGAAAGAATAGACTGTAGCATAACAAACTCTATTGACCAGATACACTTCTCTAGTGAAGTAGAAGTATATATCGAGCAAAGAAACGCTTGTGTAGAATAGGATTTGTACGAGCTAAGAAGGAACCCATATATAAGAACATCCAATTACATAAGGAGATTTAAGATCACCTAGAGTGATGCAGATCTTAACCTTTGCTAGGGAGCGCCCAGGAGCGTCCGAGTGCGCTAAGTTTTCAGCGCCTGTTTTAGCGCCCGGCAAGGTGCGTTCGGCAAGTTTTCAACGCTAGACAGGAGCGCTCGGTTAGCGCCCGGCAAGAAGAGCGCCCGTTTAGCGTCCGGCGAGCGTCCGGTGGTTTTTAGCGCTAACGGAGGTGTTCGGCAAGAAGCGCTTGTGAAGTGCGTTTCGACTGGTGGGTTCGGCAAATGGCTTTTGAGGGCTGGAGATGACAGTTCGGCAAAGTGTTTGGCAGAAACATCAGAGGTTTTCAGGAGGCACATTTTTAAGTGCTTTCTCATTTGGCAGTTTATGGAAAACGGACTTGGAGGCTGGAGAAGACAGCTGAGCAAGGTGTTTGTGCAGACGTCAAGGATTCTGAGGGCGGTTGGGTGAACTGTTCTCAGCAGCACAGGTGGTGCGTTTTCGGCAAGAGCTGACAGGAGGCACTTGAGGTGCGTTTTCAGAAGTATTGACGGAAGGCCCAGTTGAGATGACAGAGTGCCCATGAAGGGTGCGTTTCGGTCAGGGACCAACAGAGCACTCAGCTAGGTGCGTTTCGGGAAGTGCTGATGGAGAGCTCAGCAAGCTGCGTTTTTGCAGGTGTTGACGAGACGTGCGGCAAGGTGTGTTGCAGCATGTTTTGACGGGCGATCAGATTTGCGTCCAGGGGTGTGTTCGGGGGACCACTCCAAATCAGTGTGCCTAGGTGGCATGCTGCAGTTGTGCATCCAGTGAGGGGTGTTCAGCACAGACTTGTGACAGTCTTCTGGGTGTGCAGGAAATCAGCCTAAGTCAGAAATCTGTTAACACCCAAAAATGGTTAACTACCTCATCTACCCCATTTCATGGCTCATTTGTCCATTTACCTACCATATTTCCCTGAAAATCCCACTAAAAGC
>LPNX010995675.1:7626-19927 GCA_001517045.1 Pseudotsuga menziesii | reverse complement strand
AATGAAACTCATCTACTTGGCCTCAAAAGAGTTATCTTGACTTTGAAGTCTTAGTTTCCATTTCCTAAATAAGGACTATCATCAATGATTAAAAGTACATATATTTTCCATTGTGGGAATCCAGACATCTAGAAGAATTCAACATGTTGGTTTTATTGCTAAACAGTCTGTTACTTAAGGAAGAAATTATCCAAAGATCTGGGTTCAGCAGGTAGTCGCCATTTGTTGTAGCTGTAATGTTCTCCTAAATTTCTTAAAATTTTGGACACTCCTTTAATTTTTATCTTGCGTAGATTTATTGAAATTGCTTGATTCTGTTGCGAGTTTGATATTTTGAGGATGATTGCTGAATGAATATCTTTGTCTGCTGACGCTGCTATTTTGAACTTGGTTTTGACTTACGGATTATTTCCTTTGGTCGCTATTGGAAGGTTTTTGAATTATGATTCGGGGTCGTAGTCACCTATGCAGTCACCCTTGCGGAAGCCTTATAATGAATGACCTGATGTAAAGTCTGTTGTTCACCGATGCGTGTTTTTCTCTGTCATTTTATTTTACTGTCAGCTTTTTTTTTCCACTGTCGGAGGTATTTTGTATAGTATATCAGAGCCACAGTTCTCTATAGAGCCACCGTTACAAAAGCTAAAGGACGAATGTTTCGATGCATAGCCCCTACCTTGGTCGATCTCGCAGGTTTATCACTTTTCCTCGTTATCAAAGCAATTCATAAATGTGGGAGGAAGCTATGTCTATTTGATTCCTGCCATTGCGGTTCCTTAAACAAACTAACTATTTGATTCTATAATAGTTTCGACCTTCGATGTATCGAATCCCATTGTAATGCTTTGTTTTGCCGATGTTTTGTTTTGCGCCGGAGCACCTAAACCATGGGTCACCCGCCGTTGCAGCATTTTAGTTAACTAACCGACAGACGTTATGTGTTTCGATTAGCCGATGAAGTTTTTATCTTCGAGAGGTTTAGTTTTCCCGCCGGTGGGGTTTTTCTCGCCCTAGGTGACAGATTTCTTAGTTTTTTATCAGGATTGAGGTTTCCACGTTGAAAGCGCAGTCCCGGGTTTTTACTTCTGATGCTCATTTTTATTAGTAGTATGATTTACGTTCATTGAAAAGTGGTCTAAATAAATTATGTGTTTTTTGTGTTGATCACAGACAGACATGGGATATTTTCTCAGATCCAGTTGATGATTACTGCTACAAAGAAGACATAGCTGGAGGACAACTCATAAGTAAGTTGGCTAAATAAAGAAGCAGCTAAAGCATAAAGAAGCAAAGATGTTGCTCAAGGAAAAGAAGATAGCAGAAGCCTGAGATCAACGGGATCTCAAAAGTACCAATGGATTATTGAGCGTAATCATTAAGAACAGAGTCCCGGGCTTGGGAAGTTCGTCAATTACCAAGCCGGTCCCTTTTACAAAGTGCCTGTAAATCTTAATCTGCGTTTGAAATATAACGTTTGTATGAATCATGAGCGCTCACAAAAGTCAAAATTGTGAGATTAAAATGGTTGGAGGAGCCTAGAGGTCACCGGTGAGGCAACCCAAAGGTTTTACGGTTTTGTATAAATATAGGAAATTTAGAAGGAAGTGAGGGGGGAATTTTTCCTAGTTAGACTTGTGAGAACACATTGTAAGAGGAACTATTTCGTTTTGCAATAGATAATTACAATTTTTCCTGTTGGAGAAAGCTTTGGTGGGATGTTCAAATGTTGTGCAATGAATTTTGTTGAAGGGGAACTATTTCATTTTCAGATTTTATTCATTAACTGTGAGATCATTCTAACTTGTTGAACCTATGTTCTTGTATGAATGTTCTTCGGTTTATTTTATGATAATTTCCACTATGAGTAATGAATTTTTTCACAAACAATGAGCTATCTTGTTGTTCATCTATCTATTCATGTTTATGTGTTTTGAAATAAGAATAGGTACCTGTGATTTCTCTTAATACATGAACAGTAATACATTACTCATTAAATGATAATCTCGCTCCCTAGGGACAGCTTAGTTAGTTAGTTAGTTTTATTTCTTACTGTGTGTGATTTAGACGCCAGAGAGTTTAAGACGAGATGTAAGAACCTGTGCATCACATTGTGACTACTCCTCATACTCTTGATCAATCTGCATTTTTAGATAGGCACTTGCATATCACACTTAAAGCTAAAAAATACAAAAATATACACGGTGGACCGGGCTGCAACCGATAAAACATTTTATTTTTGTTACTTGACCTACGGTAGTCGGACCGTAAGCCGGAGGGATTCTCTATACCAAACAGTCACGGGCTAGTTGGGAATGTTAACTGGGAAGAATCCCTTACTGTTCTTGCCTGCGATTTTCCAGGACTCAACACCTTTCAATCGTGGTATAATTTCATTCAACAAATGATAAATTTCTACTGGCATATGCTATTGGATGATCCCAGTCGCCTTCACCTGGCTACGTAAGAACAACCCCCAGTGCAATAGAAGAAGCATCAACATGGAATTATTTATTCCAATCAGGAAAAAACCAGTATTGGTGCAGAGGCCATCTTGGCCTTCAGGGTATCAAAGCTTCCTTGACATTCTGGAGTCCATTCAAATGTAGCGTCTTTTTCTAACAGCTTTTCCATGGGATCAGTAATCGTAGTGTATGCTCTGATAAACTTGCAATAGTAGCCCATATGTCCCAATGTTTCCCAGAGCATATTTACATTTGTCGGAGGTGATAAACTGAGGATCAGTGCAATCTTCGTTGGATTGACCAACAGACCTTCTTTGCATACAATGTGCCTAAGTAGCATGCCAAACGGTGCACAGAAAATATATTTTTTTGAATTCAATGCAATATTATGCTGTCTACACTGTTCCAGCATCAATCACAGATTGTCCAGATGGTCTCTACTCAGGCCATAGATGGTCCAGTCATCGATATATACCTACAGGAATTTTTGAATAAAATATTTAAATACAGCGACAACTACAAGGGAGAATACAGTGGGTGCATTCTTCAGCCCAAATGGCATGATAGTATATTGGAAATAGCCCCACTCAATGACAAACGTATTCTTATGGCGATCCTCCTTCACAATCCGGATCTAGTGGTATCCTGAAAAGCCATCTGTGAAGGAATATATCTCCTAGCCGCCTACACCTTCTAGGACTTCATCTGTAAAAGGGGTTGAGAACAAATCATGTACACATGCATCATTCAACTTTCTCAGATCAACACAAATGTGTATTTCACCAGTCTTCTTGTCTTGGACCACCATCAGGATTATCCACTCTGATGCTTCTACAGATTCGATGATCCCAGCATCGAGCATCCTATCGATCTCAGCTTTCATGCAATCCTTGTGTCATGGTTTTAATCTATACGGCCTCTGGCGTACTAGTTTTGCATTTGGTTTGAGTGGAATCTTCATTTCCCCCAAGTCGTTGAGTATCCCATTCATCTTTGAAAATCGTGTTGGGAAAAGGTCATGGAATTCATACAGTAGATCTATGATTTTGGCCATCGTCTCTTTGCCCCAATAGTCTCCAACATTAGCAAATTTTGGATTCTCTGCCGACCCAATGTTAACTTTCTGGATCCTTAGCAACTGATTCATCGAGTTTGTCAGTACGTCAGGAGCTGCGACACCATGGCTTCCTTCAAACTCTGGAATATTAACATTCAGATGCTCATCATCATCTTCAAGTTCCCCAGACAAGTTGTAGCACGTCATCATGGATTGGATGGAGCAATTTGCATGTGGATCAACTAGGTATGCAACCGGGATGACTTCTAGTACTACGCCATGGATAATGTGTAAAGTGTTACATACCTCGAGGTTGGCATCCCAGAAGCTAAACGTCTCCACAAAGAAAACCAACAACTCCTCCCAAGTAGCAATTGTTCTGCACAATTATGCTGCCACATACTAGGATCTTGGTATCTCTTCTAGAGTATGAACAAAAGCATGAACCCACTCATCTTTGGGTCATGATGTCCATAAATTTTGACACTCGATCAAATGATTGCTGGGGTCATTTCATCCATTAGATCTCCCAACATGATAGACCTCTACATCACCAAAGCGGACCATCATCAATCTATGCCACTGCTCCCAGTCACGGATCGTCCGTTTGTGTGTCGCCCACCATCAAGCCGAAGTAGCCTTCAGTGCTACATCAAGAGACAGTATCCTTTGCGGTTCAAACACTTTCTCTTCGAATACCTGAAAGAACTTTGATATCCCCGACAGTCCTTCATAAATGGGAAACTCGACAGTCTCAGTCGGAACATGTCGAAGAGACTGTGTAATCAATCCGCATTTTCAGAATGATATTTCATGCAATCGATTCTGCCAATTTTCTAGAGCATCTTTAGAATCAGAGGACGCGAAACTTGCGCTTAGCCATCCAAGCTCGCCATCAATAGTAGGATGGATATAGTCCTCAGAGATGTTATAATCATGATCCCAACTTCTCCCGACTCCATCCTTTACAGGTTCAATGTATCGTCGTCCTTCCTGAGGGTCCATAGGAGTAATGACCCTAACATATTGGTTTTCAAATGTCATAACACATTTTTTGAATTTGATAACTGCCATGCTATCATTATCCCATCCAATTCCTAGCAGTGCAAGATAGGAACCACTATCTTCTACAACTTCTATCACATCAAAGTCAACATGTGTTTTCATACCTTCAATTTCAACAACCAAGTTTGAAACATGACCAATGGGATGAACCTTCGCCTGGTTTGATAAACTCAATTGTACCGATGACCATCCCAATGTTGGCTTTCCCATCAATTGCCAGGTTTTCTTCATCATAATGTTTACATTTGATTCAAGTTCCATAATGAACAAGTTAACCTCATAATCTCCAATATGGATATTCATCCTCATCTCTTTGCATGTCTTCCTTTTTTGCAAGGAATTCACAGCATAATCCTTCATTGTCTTATCTGGGTGGTGCAATAATGTCTCAAGCTTGACAAGGGCATCTAAGTCCCTTGCCAACGATAGACAACTCTCAAAAAACTTGTGCATGGTACCATGTTGCTGCGATGGTCCTGCTTCTACGGAGGGGTCGAAAGCAAGAGGCATGTCAATAATTGGTAACTTACCCGAATTTCTCCCAATTCCCTGCTTTGCTTCAAAGAAAGTGTCTTTCTATGTCACAACATCAAATGCTACTTTTTTCTTGCCAGCAATCCGAACTAGTTGCCATGGTCCATCATCACCAATTGTCTCACCAGCCCGAGTGACAATCCCGACATCAACATCCTTCATCCTTGGTTCAGCATGAATTATCACAGCTGTTGGTCCTTGATTCAAGTTCTGGGCTTGAGTTCCCAGCGGGTTCTGATTCAGCAGCTGATTCATCGATTGATTCATTGGTATAGTCTAAGCCTGGGGTGGGTTCTGAGTCTGAGTCTGATTCTGTGGTGGGATTTGACCCTACATCAGCGGTTGATTCTGTACCTGGAACATAGGCTGATGCTGACTATGTGTGTTCTGCAACTGGGGAATGTTTCCATCCTGCCATTTTGCAATCAACTGAGGACGAATTTAGACATAATGATCACCGGCTACACAGTATGTACACTGCGCAAGAGTAAATTCTCTCTGATAGTGCCCAAATACCCCACAGGTATAACACTGAATAGATTCTCAACCTTGTCCTCCTCCTCGACCAAAGCCTCCTCCGCGGCCCCTAAATCCTCCACGGAATCCTCCACGGGTTCCTCCCTGTTGAAACTACGGTTGAGCCATCTACTATTGTGGTGGGTTTGGTTGCTGTTGAACATAATGCACATCCCGAACATATTGTGGCTGATTATACTATGGTTGCGGTGCCTGGGTATACTGTGGTTGTACCACCATTTTCGACTGTGATGCAAATTGCGGTTGCGCTATAAATTGTGGCTGAGGATGCGTGGGGACAAACTGTAATGGAGGTGGCGGTGGATATGGAACTTGTGCTACTAGTTGTACTACTTTCGGTTGTGCTCGCACTGTCTAGGGGTCCTCTCCTTTCATTAAGTATGAATCACACATCCTTTCCTGGAGAAAATCACAATCGCGGCAGTTTTTGTTGTCATGTCCAACTGACTGACAAAATGTACAATACAAATTTTCTGCTTTGGTAACCATCTTCTGCATGTAATCACAATTCTCATGCCGATGCCCATAGACCTGATAAATGCAACAGCATGGTGCACCAGCACAACTCAATGGATTGGGGGCTCCCGACAACAAATAATTTTGAAACGTTGGGCAGGTATCCTTGGCATGTCTGCCTGCATGGCAATGGGTGCACCAAAGATCATCATGATCGTCCTTGGCCTTTTTGATGTCTTTCAATTGCAGCGTCAAATTAGCCAACTGCACTTGAATCTGATTCATTCCAATGGCGGTTTCCCCTACTAGCGATGCCTCCAATTTCATCGTGGTCTCCAGAGCCCCGCTCCGTGTCACAATCTTTTGTTGCATTAATGGTTGTCGGATATGTGGTACAAGCACCATGATAAACCATTCTTTATGCTAAACGTCGCTCATCTAAAAACTAAACCGGGCCGTCAATGTCTTAAATCATTGATAAAAATCCCAAATCATTTCATTGGGGAATTGTTTCATCTCTTTTCATTCAGTAATGTACTGAGCTTCATATTTCAGCTTCTTAAATTCCTCAAATAGCCTTGTTTTGATCTTGTCCAATTTTTTTTTCAGTACCTCCCTAAGGCACCTATTTGAATCTCATGAACCATTCCAATGCATGTCCCCTCAAAGTAGTGGCTAGCTGAATTTTCTTGACATCATCATCGAACCATATCGCTTCACATAATAACCAGTACTGCTCTGGATCGTCGATTCCATTTCCATGGAATATTGGAAACTTCATTTCATCGCCTGCCATTCTGGACCTTCTTCCTCCTGTTGGTGCTCTATTACTAGACTGTTGTTGACATGTCGGGAAATTTGACATAGAATGTGCATTCCTTCCTTGTGGTGGAGTAGTGCGCGGAGGTGTAGACATGTTATAGTTGGGGTTCGATCCTATCGTTTTTTCAGGCGTAGCCTGGACCTGTATGTCCTCGTCGTCACAAAAAGGTTGCTTCGTCCCATGTGGTTGTTCTTCATGGCATCGCACTTCAACTTCAGTAGGACCTTCTCTCGTCCTCTGCACCTTTTCTCGAAACCTTGCTCCTCCCCTCGTACAACCACTTGTTTCTTCGGTGATATTTACATTCTCATCAGAACTCATACCCATCTACCCCTTACTTCCTTATGCATCCCCCCCCCTTTCTGTCACAGTGCCTACATCCCCCGCACACCAGAGTTCCACTACTCTTGGTCCATCTTTAGGATACCTTTTTCACAGACTAGTTGCTTAATCGACAGTTGTAGTGACAATAAGAATCTTCCTCGTGGTCCACTAAAAAACTCCCTCTCTGATTCACTAAAATATTTATTGGTATCAATGGAAAAATCAGTTATGTATCCTTCTAAGATACTATCCAACCATACCTTGATTGCTCGTGATGTCTTGTTGTTGGTTTGTTGGAGCTCTTGGATCAATTCTAGGGTCTAGGATGTCAGCTCTCCTCCTTGAAAGTTTGTCTTATGCTTAGCGAAATTTTCCAACCATTCATGCAAGAGTACAAGAAATTCACAAAAGAACCATTCATGGGGACCATCATGGATATATCTATCCAACCATTGGCTCATCGATAGCTTAGGATTCTAGTTTTTGGCTTCAGCAAAATATTGCAACTTTAGATCAAACCATCCCTCGATCTTCGATCGAGTCGGATGCTAGAACATATGCCCCTCTTATTTGCAACTCGGTTCCAGCAACGAAACCATTTTTTGGTGAAACCCACCAACAAAGCTTCGTCTACAGGGGTTCCCACTCTGTCGATGCCCTACAGCGTAATCTCCCTAAGCACTGACCCAAACAGGTTTTACCCTTCCCGGAAACATCTGCGGAGCAGATGAGGTCTTACCTGAGGTGTTCAAGCGAGAGTTGTCGGAACCGAATTTTCGACAGTGGGAAAGGAGGATATGGGGATCCGAGGGAGGGACACCATAACTTATACACTAATTACATCATCACACAGTATCGCAATATCGCAGCATTATTCAGGGAACCTCATTACTCATAGCGCATCAAACAGTTACAGAAACACAGATTGCATCAACATAAAAGCAATAGATCACATCAATATAGCAGAAAGAGACTGAATCACATCTACATTATGCCATTGTAACAAAACAGACTCACAGCATCATCATAGATCTATAATAATAGACAAGATTTGAGCCATATTCATCACACCATATTAACCTTGCGTAAATGTACCACATTACACAATTCTTCTCCAAAACCCGAGGCTGCATACATTAGGAAAAACCCAGCTAAATCACAGTTAAGATAGAAAATTCTCCATAAATCATATCTCCCCAGATATTATCCTATACATCCTCTCCCTTTTTTCCTCAAAAATAGATCTATAAATAGGTTTACACCTTTACATTGAGGGTCCACTACTAATTGATTTCTAACCGCTACTGACCTATTGCAACAAAACTTGGTCAAAATATACATAAAATATTCAAAAAGAGGTTATTATTCCGCTCATCGCGTTTATCTGCCCGTGTGCGGTACCGCATGAGCTTGTACAGCTGCCACGATACTACGCAACTCACTTACCCAAAACCCCTACCAACACAACTTTCATACCTTGCGCACAAAGTTGGTTATCACGGACTCCAAGCAGCACCTTATACTCAAACATCGTAGTGGTCTACATAGCTACATCTAAATTGATATAGACTTCCTCGACATCTCTTCAATTGGATCTGCCTATCGATATGCTATCAAAATCAAGGATAAATTTCGTCAAAAGAACAAGCAATACTTTGGACCTTTGAATCCACCGCAGAAGCAAGGAAAGGGAAACCTTGGCCCAAAAAACAAAGGACAAGGAAAAGAGAACCAGTCCCTGCCACAATCAAAGAAGGGAAATGGAAAGACAAAGAAGGACAGTAGGAAGTGGTGCGAGTTCCACAAAATCCCCTGGCACAACACTGTTGAATATCGCTCAAAGCAGTCATTGGTAGCCGAGATCAAAGCTCTAGAATCAGATCCCAATTTCGATTCAGAACCCAATGCCACAGTTGTAGACCATGAGAGGAAGATCATTGATGTATACCCCATTGTCACTGTTACTATCACACATATTCAACCCGAGGATCCTAAAGAGTCAGAGGCAGAGGAGTGCATCTTCCACTCACAGATGTGGGTAAATGGAATCCCACTACATTTTGTTGTTCACAATGGTAACCAAAGAACCTGATCTCAGCAGAATTCATCAAGAGATTGGAGCTTCCTACAACACCACACCTACAACCCTACAGCATCAGCATCACTCAACAATGCCTCCTACCATATGGCATCAATCCTTTCAAATATGAGGTTCTATGTGATGTGGACCCACTTGAATTATGTGATGTTATTTTAGGACAGCCATATATATGGAAGTATCATGTTGTATATGATTCATGACCGCATTGTCGTTGTCACTTTAGGAGGACAACTCTATCAGATACAAGAGACAGTTATGCCTGCCACAATATCACAGGGTAGGAAGATAATCTCCCACACCAGGAAATTATCTCTCTTCACAATTTCCTTTGAAGGAGAACATCAGAGCACAGAGACCTCCACATCCTCTGCACAGGGTGTCTCTACTCTGTAGAAACAAGAATAACACAGAGTCATTGTTTCCTCATCTACCCAAGTACCCATACGATACAACGCCACGCATTCAAGGTTCTCCTCTGGGAAGAAACCATCTAGATAATTTCAAACCAAGGAAAATACAACAGCCAAAATTATTGAACAGCTTCAGCACATCAATCAGCAGCAATTACAGCCCTCTCGGGATGTCAAAGAAAGACAACCTCTTCACTTCAGCAAATGTCGCACGAGGAGATCATCTCACCACACAGTTCGAGATATGATACGGGATTTGACACAATGGAGAACATTTCTTCCTAAGGAGGGAGGATTGATCTAGATGGAGATCAGTAGCCACCCACCTATTCCCCTGGCTCAAAACAATTGTCCATTGTGGCAATTTCCTAGTTATTTTTCTATAGTTTTTCGAATACCAAAATTTTGGGGTCGTTTTGAGGTCCTAAATGACATTTTTTTATGATTCTTAGGGGAGAATGGTTTCCTTTGGAATGCATTTGGCCCCATTCAAAATTTGTAAATCTCATATATACCTTTCCAACGGGATATCGAGCGCCCAAATCAAAGATCGTATGCAAAAGTTATGACCCCAGGAATCTTATTGTTCAACTTACCACCTTGGCGCCACAAACCTTATGACGGTTCATCTTCTAGGGTTGTGTTTTGGACTTTTGGGATTCTTTCCCTCATTATTATTATAAATAGGCCCCTTTGGCCTCATTTTGTATTCATCTTGGGGCGGATGTGCGTTGCAGCCACATCTCTTCTCAAAGATAACTGCCACCATTCTAGCCGTTGTATTTACAGTGTGTTCTATTTCCGCTATTTTAATAGAATATGTGTTTATTGTATCTCTGTTATCTTTGCAATATTTATGTGTTTATGATTATGTATATGTTATTTCATTTCATTCTCACATAAATCCGGATCAGCAGTAAGGTAATCAATCCCTAATATTACACAATAGAAATATATCCAAGAACATCCAAGATGTTTCTCCTTCCCCTTATCTTCTCCTATGGTTATATCTTCATTATCCCTATAATATAACTCCTAGGGTTTCCTCATGAACCCTATCATCTCTAAGATAGTTATAAATTACTCATTGGCTTCAACAACATTCTTATGTCAATCATGTCAATCATGCTCTCCCCACTAGAAGGATTGACTTTTTTAAGGTTCGCAAACCCTAGCCATGTTACATCACACAAGTACATGGAAATACAACTCTAGTGATAGCATCCAAGTATACATGTCCATCCTGGTATTTAAATCAAAAAACCATAGGTATTATATGCTTACATCATCACATGCACCAATACCCACATGGATCATAAATAATATAAGAATTCCATGATCTTTAACTATCCCTACATCCCAAAATATCAAGGCTCCAAAATCATGTTAGGCATCAGCTCCACTCCCCATGCCTTCTACTAGGGTAGTGGCATTAGTGTTACAAAAAGAGGCATTAGAAGAATCATAATCTTTAACATCATGTTATTCTCTAGGTTTTACAATGTACATGTATAACGCAAACCCTACTCCTCGCAATAGAAATCCCTATCATCACATAAGAGAAATATCTCCAAGAAAATCCAATATGTCTCTCATTCTTCTTATCTTCTCTCATGGTTATTTCATTATCCATAGCATATAACTTATAGGGTTTCCTCATGAATTATATGATGTCAAAGATGGGTAGAAATTCCTCATTGGATTCAATAAAAATTTTATGTCACTCAAGCTCTCTCTACTAGTAGGATTGTATTTCTTATGGTTTGCAAACCCTAGCCATGTTACATCACACAAGTACATGGCAAGAAAAATATAGTGCTAGCATCCAAAATCATGTTAGGAATTAGCTCCACTCTCCATGTCTTCTACTAGGATGGTGACCTTAGTGTTAGAACAAGATGCCTAAGAAGCATCATCATCGTTAACATCATGTTCTTCTCTAGGTTTTACGATGTACACATATAACACAAACCCTAGTCATCAGAAGAGAAATTCCTAGCATCACAAAAGAGAAATATATCCAAGAACACACAAGATGTCTCTCTTTCGCCTTATCCTCTCCTATGGTATCCTCATGATACAAAGCATCTAACTCCTATGGTTCTCTCATGAACATTATTATATTCGAGACAAGTACAAAGAAGAGTACAATGATGATAACAAATACAAGAGATCTTTCCTCCCTTATATAGACAAGTAGGTGAGGGGAGATAACATAAAATAAGGACATGTGTCCATACAAGTAACCAAAAATAAACCCCACATGGAGTGACATATAATACAAGGATGTCCATGCATCAATCTTGTTTGTATGATGGGGGATAAAAACCTATAAATTTCAAGTAATTTTGAGAACGTTCCAAATAAGGTTAAAGTAGGGAATCATATATAAAAATAAGAACAAGAGAGTGAATGAGTTTTACATGGATGAATTGAATTTATGATTTACGTATGAGTGCATGTTACCATAAAGCTTATATCACTCAATATTTTCCCATTAGCATCATTATCTTTCTTAGGATTTCCAAATGC
>LPNX010995636.1:96621-140240 GCA_001517045.1 Pseudotsuga menziesii | reverse complement strand
AGTTCACAGCAATATAGAAGGGTAAAAATTGGTTAACATCTTTGGCATGCTGTTTATGGTTCATTCATGCTCTGTGTAAAACAGTCTCTATTGCAGTATCGAATAGCCTGGTATGTTAAGACTTGCACGTCGACACGAGCAACGCTAAGTGCGCTAAACCGCGGAAGTAGGATATCACAGAGAGGTGATACCGCACCGGCAGAGGAGCTGCGGTGCGCAATACCGTAGGTGAGGGACTTAGCGTTGGGCGGGAAGTGCGTGTCGCACCATGCACGACGATGCGATAAGGTTGGAGATATCGCGGGCTTGAGAAAGTGCGCGTCGCAGGGAAGGATCACGCGGTAGTATAAAGGAATATCGTGCGGCTAGAGGAGCTGCGAGGTGGCGAAATTGCGCGACGTGAGCAGGAGATCGCGCGACGCGTAGAGGAGATCCCGCAGCTAGGAGAGCTGCGAGCCACCAGTAGGATTGTCGCAGAACCCGGCCCAAGACACTTGAGTCCTTGGCCAACCCATTAGAGTCACTTCGGGTGAGACTTCAGGCCGCATTGCGGTCTGTCGCCGAAAGGGTCGGTGATCTAGGGGTGTTGTTGGTTGATTATAGTAAACCCGGGTCTGCCCATAGCAGCCAACAATGCTAGCTAAACATTAAAAACGGATGTCCTCAACTCCTCGACGCCAATTTATGTCCTCGACTCCTCTTACTATTCTAATTCCCATTATATCTTATTAAATTCGACATCATTCCAATTGAAAGCTTAGAATCAAGGCTTGGATGGCATAAAGATGCAGGGAGAGCGGGAAACCTTGTCTCAAACCCCTAGAGGCTTGGAAAAAATATGCAACTCGTCCATTAATCAACGAGACTATTCATGGAGATCCAATGCAAGCTTTGATCTAGTTAATGAAGCTGAGGTTGAACCCAAAGCGTTGCATGACCTGAAACAAGAAGGCATGTATGACCCTATCAAAAGTGTTAGCCAAATCTAATTTGACAATCATACCTTTTTTTTTCGTTCTGCAGATTGCTTGAATGGATAGCTTCTTGGACAAGGATAATATTGTCAACAATATGTCTTCCTTTGATGAAACCACCTTGATTCTTCGGAATGATCACAGGGAGGATGGCTTTGATTTGGTTGGCAATAATTTTTGTTACGACCTTGTAAACAATATTACACAGCGAGATTGGTTTGAAACGATTGAAGGAGGTGGCTCCTTTTTCTTTGGGGATAAGAGCTAAAAACGCAGAATTAGTATTCCCTCCAATTTTATGGCATCTATGATATTTTAAGATCATTCTGTGGAGATGCTTTTTAACACTTGTCCAGCAATCTTGGAGAAATCTGGCTGTGAACCCGTTTGAGTCAGCTTTGTTCAGGCTCATACTATCAATGGCGAGTTTGATTTCTTTCCTTGTAACCAGAGTCACGAGCTTCTGATTGGAATTTCATGGTATAAGATAAGGAAACAGATCTACGATTTGGTGGGGCCTATCATTATGGTCTTGAATATTTCCAGAGTATATCTCTTTGAAGTGATCATAAGTTGCCTTCTTTATTCCATTGAAGTTGTTGATGAGCTGATCTTTACTGTGTGTGGATTTGACGGAATTGAAGTGTTTTCGAGCTTTAGCTTGCTTATGGAAGAAACTTGTGTTCTTGTTGCCCGCTTGAAGCCAAAGACTTCGGGACTTTTGCCTCTAATAGTCTTCCTCCATTATGTAGGTGGAATGAAGCTTTCTTTGGAGCTTCCTTTCTTGTTCCAAGTTAGCAGGAGTGATCAAGGTGTCTTCCATATTTATCTAGTGACTTTCCAATTGAGTTTGGGATTCCATTCTCTGGCTTGATGGGGAATCCATTGTTTTGGCCCATCTTTTGAGCTCTTTTTTAAGTCAACAATGTTTTTCCTCCCAAAGGAAGAAGGGAGATGTAGTGAGTGGCAACGTCCATACTTTTCGAACAAGGTCCTAAAACTCTTCTTGGTGGATCCAAGAGGGGTTGAACCAAATGGGATAGGGCCTATGTTGGTATCTTTGATGAATTCAAGTAAAACAGGCTTATGATCAAAGGCACTCAAGGGGAGGATTTTGGACGAAGCATCCATTCCTAAGAGGAGGAACGAGCTTTGAACCATAAATCTATCTAGTCTAGCAGCAATATGTCCGGGTATTGATCTCTTGTTTGTCCAGGTGAATTTGCCCCTAGAGGGTTTGATATCTTCCATATCCCATTTGATAATGAGGTCTTCTACCCATTCTCAGATCGAATCACTGACTATGGATCCCCCTCTCTTCCCCCCCAAGGACAAAGTTATGTTTAGATCTCATACGGACACAATATTGTCCATTTGATGGATTTTAAGATAATCTCCAATGAGATTCCAACAATCTTTTTTCCTGAGAAAAGGGCTGGTACATAAATATTGAACAGACATATTTGGATAGCTGAGTCCTTGTGGATAAGCTTGGTGAGGATCTAATGGGTGCATGTAGCCGAGTCCAATAGATTGAATTTGACTGTATCCCATAGCGTACCTATTCCAACTGAGGCACCTCTTGAACTTGCCGCAATTCCTTCACCTTTCTTCCAGAATTTTGCACTCGTTTGGAGAAATTATTGTTTCTCCAATTTAGTCTCCTGGATAAGTAGGATGTATAGGCATGAGATGCATATTAGATCTTTCATAGATTCTTCATTTATTCTACTTTCCAATCCCCTACAATTCCAGGAGACAATTTTCATTACTTATTTTTAGGGTTTGAAGTGGCTCCCTTGGAGGAATGCGCTTACTGCCTGGTACTTCGAGTATTTATCATTTTTTTCCAGACTGGTTTCGGAGCCTTCGAGTTTATCCTTGTAAGTGGCCATTTCTCCTTTTTCGCTTCTCGTTTTCCTCCCCCTTGTAGCTTGTTGTGGAGTACTCTGAAGGGTGTTCACCTTCTTCTTCTTCCTAGCTACCCTCCTCAGTCCCAGAGTCATGGGACCCAGATTCATGTTCCTAAGGGCAGGTGGTTTCTTTGTTTTCCTGGAGTTCCCCTGTGTGCTTGGGGATTTTCTTAGGGGGTTCGTCTGAGGAGTTGACTTCATCTTCTTGATTTCTTAGCGCATCTAAGCTATTTCCAGTAATAATCTGAGCCTTCAGAGTTTCCTTGCTTTTCCTAGAGTTGAATATAGTTGGATTGAAATCCTTTTGGGGAGTTGGTTTAGGGTTTACCTTCGGGCGCTTTGATTACTTCCATCCTTCCCCTGCTTCATTCTCTTGTAAGTTTTTTGGGCATTGCTTTTGGAAGTGAGTGTATTCATGGAAATTTCTGCACTTAAATGACAATTGTTCGCAATCCAATTTCTGGTAGTGTTGCCAGTCCCCTACCTTGAGTTTGATTGCTTCAGGTAGTCCAGCTTCTAGGTCAACTATGACGCAGATCGGAGTGCATGAATACTTGGCCTTTTGGATCAACTTGATCTATGTTTTTTCCCAACCCATTTCCTATGGTTTGCAACGAAGAAGAGTTCCAGTAGTGTAACAAGAAGTTGGGTAGATGAACCCAAACCGATACTGTCTTCGGGACATCTGAAGTTGGATCGAAATTATACATCTAGGGATTTAAATACAGGCCTTGTGGACCCATGAAGTAAGGTCCACTCCTGAAAATCAGATCCCTATCTTCTTTGGAGATGAATTCGAACATAAAGAATCCCCTGCCTACAGAATAACAAGTCATGGTTGCGAAGATCAGTGGTCTCTAGTTTTTTGTATCCAGTTGTTCGTTGTTCGAGGGGAGGGCCACATTCTTGTGAACTGGCCGATCAAAGCCCAATTTGCTAGAGAGACTGCAACTCGCATTGGTTGATCCAGAGGGAGGTCTATTTCGGGGACATTGTCCAATTTCTTTACAAATTTAGGGAGGGAGATGCTATCAGTTTTCTTCCCCTTTGAGTTGGTCAGCCTTCTGAAGGCTTCAACATCACTAGAGGAAGGAGGTGGCAGGATTCCGCCTCTAGCAGGACACATCAACATCCATGTTACTTAAAACACTATTTTTTAATGCAGAATAACAAGTTTTCATTGCTGCTAAATATAGTCTACTGTTTACCTTCAATATAAACTTTCAAATAAGAGCCTAAAGTTCTATAGCTGACGTTTACCCATTCCAAATTGATATATATTAAGGCCAATTAATCATGTAAATCATTGGCAATCTTGTATGGCGACTTACATATTCCACCAATCAAAGCCTCTAGGAACATTCTTGTATGGCGAGTTACCTATTCCACCAATCAAAGACTCTAGGAACATTGTCAACATTAATTTTGAATTACAACTGCACATTTGGTCAAAAACTCAAATATTTGTGAACCTTGCCATGTCAAATAATGGAATTATGCAAGACTAGCTATTTTTGAAGTTGGCTATGTCATTTGCCCTACATATGAATTAACTTTTGGTCTATGTCGTGTCTGCCTTCTCATGGTTGTATTGGAGTAATATGTTATGAGGGTTATGAGGATTTCTGTTTGTCTATGCTTAGAATCCTTAAACAACTTTGATTCTTGAAGAACCCGCGATTCCACTCCAAAATTGTTAGTTGGCAGGTTGTTTTTGTCTCATGTTTATGAGTATAGTAGATACCTAGAGAGCTTGGAAAAGTTCATTGTATGTGTATGCGAACATTTGGGGAATATGACTTTATTGTATAAGGTACAAGGCCCAAGATTTCAGTTCTTGTTAAAGAGGGCAAAAAATGTATGTCTCAATCTCCTAGCCACACAATCACATAATCACTTCATTTGTACAATTGGGTATTGCAGGAAATAGTACCCATTAGTTCCTTATATCTATAATCCAAGTAAATTAAGATTGGGAAAAATGACACTATGGAACATGAGAATGAAAATAACACTGCTAGAATTAAACTAGATGTCCTTCATTAACGAACCCTACTGATTAGCTCTCGGTTTCCGGTTACAATTGAGGAGAAATCAACAGACCCAAATAGAATTTTGGCTAAATTTGACTCTAGCCATCATACATACCTTTTTTTGAAGTTACTGCAAGGAACATGTGCATCAAAATCATGGTCAATTCAATGACCCAGATGCTATTCTAACCACTGGAACCATTGAATAAGGTAATATATAGCTTCCAAATGCAAAACAAGTTCTAAGACAAAATCTTGCAACAAAGAACATCAACACATAGTTGCTATTAGCTAGGAATATAAACCATGAGACTATTTTTAGCATAAAAATCTAAACCCTGAAAATACAATGTATGATTCATGCCATGAACATGTCGTACCCCCCCAAAAAATCACGAAAACAAATGGGTTATGGTCTAATTATTCCTTTCTATAGTGTCGACTAAACTGCTGCCATTGGTGCTACAGGCTCTCTCTACGCAATGGAACGCAATGAATGCACTTAAATAATCAATCTCCCACCACCTTTCAGAAATAGATGACCGCATATATACTTCTTCACTATCAAATCCTTCTGGCTTTTGGACCGACACTTCTGCCACGACACGTCTCCTGCTCTTTATTTGTCCATTGTCGGAGCCTAATGACTTTGGCCCCGCGACACTTGCATTGGAGCCTTTCGGCTTTTAGCCCCGAGATTTTTCCATCGCGCGTTTGCTGGTCTCTTTGTCCACCCTTGGAGCCTTTGGGCTTCTGGCTTTGATGCTTCTGCTTATACCTGACATCCCTTTTCTCTTCTCGCCACTCTGCTTCTCACTTAGTCAGGCGTCTATTAATTATTGCTTCGATGCCTCTACTCAATGCTTCTGCCTAGTTGCTACAGACCCCGCATGTCACCTTCTTCGCTATCCCTTTGGGAGGGAGTTAGCTCAACTTTTTTTCCTTGTTTATTTATTTTCAAATTACCCTTCCAAAATAAGTAGATAATATAGATAAAAATAGAAATAGTTCAATTTCGATCACTATGATTAATCCACATGTACCGAAGAAGTTTTGGGGTCTCAAATTGGAATTGACTTTAGAGAGTAGAACCTCGTGAAAACATGAAACATGCATTTTGTCCGGTAGAAAGACAGCCTCAAGAGGTGGTATTTAAGGACTATTGAGATTATAAGGATCCTTCGGAGGACGAGGGGAAAAACTGGAGAGCGACCAGGAGCGATAATAGAAGCGCAAGAAAGATGTTTCTACGGAGATTCGCAGGGCCATTGTTGGCCAAGGTGAAGGAAAGCACGGGCATAGTCGGCCTCGAGGTGGTTCCCAACTCGAGGGAAGTACTCATTTCCCTCTACGACAAAACCCTCAATGATATCAAGACAATTCCAGAGAATGTACCCTACAGGAGGCATGTGGAAGCGTTCACCAACCACCGGATGAAAGTCTGCCAGGAGGAAGAAGACTGGGAGACGATCGAGAAACGGATCGCCTGCGGACAGGTCGAGGAACTCATCGAGGACGCCGAATGTGAGCTCGAGCTCATCCCCAAGATGGCAGGTAAACTCCTCTCCAGGGTTTATTTAAATTAAAACCTAGGACAATAGTTTTGAGCTTTTGACCTACCAATCCATGATTGCTTAATTTGGAAATAACGGGCGAAAGACTGGAAACGTTGACCTGCTCAAAACAGCCATCGCCATTAACCATCGCAACACAGGGCCGCTGAAGGAATTTTGCGTTTCTGCAGCCAGGGATAAGTCAATCGATTATATTGCGATGTTGAATTGGATTTCATTCTGTGTCTTTGTATTGAGTTTTTAACGTGTTGGATAACATAACTAGTAAGATACCCAAAACTGACCAGGTGACCAATTTCTCGTTTCTTTACCGTTTTGGTGCTATATTAATACATCATTAATCACTTTTATTATTATATGCGAAATATATGTACTGGGAGGGGTAGTAGGTTCACCTTTCTTATTCCTCGAAATCATCTAGCCCTGTTTCTTGTCCCGTTTTCGTTTCCCATTCTGTTTCATGTCTCCAGATTCTTGTAAAATTGTTATACATTGGTAGGTTTGGGTTTACCCAGGCAAGGTTCCTTGTAAGCAATATTAGATGTGTCGTTCATACAGGTGATCCTTCGTCTTGGTCTAAGTACATTGCCCATGAATAGTTATCTGACTGGAAAACTACAAGTCTTTGCTTGCAGGCTATATCACCTTTTAATCTTTCCATGCTATAATCAGTCTATAGTTTTTTTTTTGTTGGTACTAGGGCAAGTGGGAAACCCATAGGTGCATCCACACAGCCCGAAGCATGGGCATGGGTAAGTTTGGGGGAATTTGAACATGAAACCTTCCATTACAACTTTCTCATAACACATCCATTTACCAATTGCTCTGTGCTGCACAGGCTATAATCAGTCTATAGTTATGCACGCCCTGTTAAAGTCCATTTGCAGAAAGTATCATTTTTTCCCATTTTTCAAGTTGAAATATTAAAAGCCTTACCATAAGGTAACTGTTCTAGGTTTTCTTTTAAAGAATCATACAGTGTAGCATGCGATGTATTTTAATTAATGGAAACACATTCAGTTAAAATGGGCAATGAGAGTAGTCTAACCACAATGTTATTAAGACTTCTGCATGTGACAGTTTTTGGTCTAAATTTTGAGTTTCAAGTGTCATATATCACTGATTTTATGAAGTTATAGTTTATTAACACATGGCATTTTAGTTCTCGAGAGTATATTGTCTTACATTCCAGTCTAGAAGATCTATAAATCAATATCTTTTTCAGTAGACTAACAATCCACTTCTATAATGTCTATCTCTCTTGAACTTTGAACTTCAACTGACTGATCAACAAGGCCTGCTGGGCACACATTAAGTTAAGTGAGAGGCATAGCAGGGTGAAAGGGAAATCAAGAAATGGGTGCAAAGCTGTGGGATCTTTATAAAGTAGAAGATGCTCTGCTGTCAAAGAGAACCTGCAAACTTGCAAAACTTGCCAATTAGATTAGTGCATGTAAAGAAAGAAAGATGGCTTGTGAGTCTGTGAGTGAGTGTAATAGCTTAATGGGATCCTGGACAATGACAGTCAAATGCAGCAAGGGATAAGCTACCTGAAGCCAGAAATATGGTGAATGAGGGATAAACTACCTGAAGCCAAAAATGTGGTGCATGAGGGATAAACTACCTGAAGCCAAAAATGTGGTGCATGAGGGATAAACTACCTGAAGCCAGAAACATGGTTCATGTTAAGGTTGGGATTATCGGCAATGAATATAGGGCCCAAAGGATAAATAAATGTAAAAATTGATGTTTGGGATTAGAAGTAGATTTTGGCTGCAAAATTGAATTGAAGATGGTGAAAAACCATTGGTGTTTGATGCCATTCCATGTCAATGCGGGAAAAGGAGGCCAATAAAGATGGGAGTATAGAAGGTAGAATGTGGTAAAATTTAAATTCATCATTAATTTTTGATTTTATTTGGGAGTGGTTCTTGAAGCACTTATAGGACCATACAGAACTCAAAGTCCATTGTACCTAATGCAAAGAGATATGATGACACATCTATGATGAGCACGAGGCAACAATAGGACTTGAAACTGAAACTCATTTTCTATTGAGATTTTTTCTCGATTTTAGTCTTTTCCATAGAGTTTTTGGGGGCAAATCTTTTGGGATGTTTTTTTTCTCAATTTTCATGTGGAAAAATTGAATGCGATCATTCTTGAAAGATTGCTCTGCATTTGAGGAAAGATTTTGTTGGTTTAATTTTTTATATCTTTATGGGGTATATCATTTTGTGTTTTGTGTTAGTACCATTTATTGTATATGGTTTTCATAGTAATCCCCGATAGTACTATGCAATTTTGGAACTTCTGACATACGTTGGTGCACAAAGAAATTATTTTGATGTAAATTTTTCTTACCATAATTGTTCAACAAAAAGTTGCAATATAAAGAGGAATACTGAAATCAATCTAGCCCTTTGTTTTGATATTGATTTTTCTTTCTTTCTTTTGGCTAAAGGATATTGACTAATCGAGTTTGCCTTGCTAGTAGGAAGATGGTGTTCTTTTGCTTCCAACATGAAGGCAAAGGTGGTCACATGAACCACCAGGCACGTGATTTCATACAAATTACCTAGATGTCTAAAGAGATTGGTGTTGAGGAGTACAAGTCCTACAATGGTGTGGACTATGTTTTATGTCTAGAGTATAATTGATCTATAAGCAAATATTTACCTACTATGTGAGTTGATTTGGTATGGGGACTCGAACATTATTGTGTTTAGACTACCCTTTGGGGACTAGATGATGACCCTTAATGATATCTATAGGATTTATATGGGCTATATTAGAGGAGAGGCAATGAAGTTCTAAACATAAAAGGATGCTTGAGTAGCTAGCGTGTTCCTTCACGTACATCCCCTTCATGACTATAGAGGTATTATAGTTGTAGATACCGAGTGAGTTTTCCATGTTTGTGAAAGGTAGTCATTACAACGTTGACATTGAGAGATGCACAATTAACAAACAAAGATTATGCCTTTTGGGATGTACAATGATGTTGCGGGGGGTATGCGAGGAGTTCCATGTGATTGAGAATCCTACATCCTAATTGGTCTATACTTGTAAGTTGTAACCCACTGCTAGATGAGAGTTCAGGCAATGGTGGGTTGGTCTTGACATCCATTTCACACCAGTGTTATCAGAATTGGTCCAGTTCATGCAAAATCGATCAACCCGATCGTTTTCATCCCTCCAATGGTTTGAACCACCACCCTAGACTAGAAATGGCTGGTTCAGTACCGAACCAACCGGTTTCGTTCGACACCATACAACCACGACTGTGGGCCCATAAAATGCAAATTTAAAAAAAAAACCTAGAAAAACCCTACTCTAAGTTAACCTAACCTAATTTAAACTATATTCATCAGTAACAGTAAATGGTGATATTAAATTTTTAAAAGTAAGAGTGACATTCTTTATATCTTTCATTTTCTATCCTTTTACTTAAATTTTTAACATTTCCATCAATTGTTTCAGGTTGTTTGAGAGTGGTTCCAACCATAGTAGCATAATTTAGTTGTAGATTTTTCAGCACTTTCCCAACCCGGTTTCCAACTTCGTTTCAAAACATTGTTTAATGCCCAACCGAATTTGTTTTACTGCTGCAAATTGGATTTTTCTCATAAACAACATAGGACAGAAACACAAGAAAAGTTTCTACAACATTTTCACTAACAGCAAATAAACACATTCAACCATGAAATTTCAGACACGATATTTTTGCTCCAATGACCCAGGAAAAACCCCAACCTCCGGGGAAAACCTATGAGAGAAAATTTTGTTTTCAGGAAATAAATTACAGCAATACTTAGAAAAATTTTCAGACCAACTTATCTCAACCGGATCAAATTTTTTTGCCTTGTTTTCCGTGCCAAACAGAAAAATGCAAACTCATAAATTTTCTGTTTTCTGCCTCAATTTTTGTGCAGTTGTACAGACTGTCTATACGGACCTTGAAACGTGTGCCCAAGATTTTTTTCTCGAAAACTGTGCCCAAAAACATGCCTGCTGTACTGAAACTGTACCGTATGGACTGTACGCACCAACAATAAATGCTGCTGTCCTTTCCTCGATTTTTGTGCCCTCTCTTGCTGTTGTCCTTTCCTCGAAATGTGTGCCAAGAGAAAAATTGCTGTTGCTGGTATTTTCTCCTCTTTCTTAGAAAATGGCTCTCTCGCCCAAAATGCAAAAGTGCCTCTTCACTTGGAAAAGTCATCTAATCCCAGGGCTCAGATTAGTGTAGATGAATGGTTGTGATTAAAATCCCTTTTCTCCACAAAATAATTAATTTCATTCACTTTTTAAATATTTCACTTAAAGTGCACATTTTACATAAAGTGCAATTAATGCTCATCTCAAGTCATTAATATAAAGTCATCTAATCCTAGGGCTTAGATTAGTGTAGATGAATGGTTGTGATTAAAATCACTTTTCTCCACAAAATAATTAATTTCACTCACTTTTTAAATATTTCACTTAAAGTGCACTTTTTACCTAAAGTGCAATTAATGCTCATCTCAAGTCATTAATATAAAGTCCAAGTGACTTAAGAAACCCCTTTTCCTAGTGACTTAGGCAAACGTCACTTAGGGGAACAATTCCTTGGTAAATTTCAACACTCCCTCTTACTGAAGAAGTTGTTCTTCACCACACCCAACTTGTCTCTGAAGTGAATAAACTTGCCTCTTCCAAGAGACTTCGTTAGGATATCTGCAACCCGCTCATTAGTTGAAATGTACTGCAATGTCACTCTCGAATGAAATGATACTTGATCTCAATATGCTTTGACCGGTCATGAAATACTGGATTCTCAGAGAGTTGGATGCAACTCTGATTCCACAGTAAATCAACGTAGGTCTCAGCTCTTGATCAAATAAATCAACCAATAGCTTGCGAAGCTACAATGCCTCGCAACTGGGCTGACTGGCTGCCATATACTCTGCCTCTGCAGAACTCAAAGCAACAAACTTTTGCTTTCGATTGAACCATGACACTGCTGCCGAGCCCAAATTGAAACAACATCCGGAAGTGCTCTTTTGGTCTGCCTCACTACCTTCCCAATTTGAATTTGTGAAGCCAATCAATTTGACCCCATCCGATCTCCTGTAGTCCAGACCATACTCCATTGGCCCTGCAAGGTATCTCAACACATGTTTTGCGGCTGCTCAATGCACCCTCCTAGGGTCCACCATGAACTGACCGAGAGTGTTCACCGGAAAACACAAATTTGGTCTGGAGTTAACTAGACACATCAAAGAACCAATGGGTTGACGATATAATGTAGGATCCACCAACTCTCCCTCAGAAGCATGAAGCTTCTTCCAGTTGGTGACCATCGGTGTAGACATCGGCCTGCAATCCTCCATTCGAAATCTCCTCAGAATATCAACTGCATACTTTCCTTGTCCCAGATAAATATGTCCAGGCTCTTGCCAAACCTCCAATCCCAAAAAGCAGTGCATCAAACCAATGTCCGTCATCTTGTACTTTGAAGCAAGATCTTTCTTGCAAGCTGCAATAGGTCTCTCTCCTCCTGTGATAAATAAGTCATCCACATACAACAGAAGAATAAGCAGATCATCTCCAACCATGATGAAATAGAGATTTAGATCTGCCTTACTCTTCTGAAAACCCATCCACTGCAAGTAAGAGTCAATCTTGGAGTACCAAGCTCTAGGAGCCTGCTTCAGCCCATACAAGGCTTTCTTCAGCCTGCAAACATGAGACTCTCTCCCATGAATCTCAAAGTCTTGAGGCTGCTCAACATAAACCTCCTCTTGTATGATTCCATTGAGAAACGCGGTCTTCACATCCATCTGATGGATTTTCCAACCCATTTCCGCAGCAATGGAAATCAAAGCCCTAAGAGAAGTATAACAATCAATCGGTGCAAAGGTCTCATCATAATCAACTCCCTCAACCTGTGAGAACCCCCGCGCCACAAACTGATCCTTGTACTTCTCCACACTACCATCTGCAACATGTTTTAGCTTGTAAAGCCAACGAGAAGTCACCACTGACTTCCCCTCAGGTCTCAGAACTATCTCCCAAACATCGTTCTTCATGATGGATTGGTACTCTTCCATCATGGCATCCCTCCAAACCTGATGTTGAGAGGCCTCCTCAAAAGTAGAAGGCTCTGAATCACGAAGACTAGCCACTAATGCCATACCCAAATTGTCTGGCATCTGAATAGCCCTCACTGGCTCGTTGGGAGTCCCAAACTCCTGTGCTTCCATCAAGGTGTCTTGAAGCCACTTAGGCTTATTCTTCCCTAAAGACTGCTCCCACACTGGTATGTCCTCATCTAATGAACTACCAGAGGTAGAAACCCTAGTAACCTGCGAACCAGAAGTTGGAGTGCCAACAACTGGTGAAACCTGTGATCCTGAAGCTCTGTACGGTGAAGCTGTAACCTAAGATCCAAAACCTGTCCCCGAAGTTCTTGTTGGCTGAACCGCTGAAACTGGAGAACCTGTGCCTATACTGTGTGGTCCAGTAACCCCAGAAACCTGTGAACCTGTCTGCTGCATTGAAGGTACCTGTGAAACTACTTGAGGTGTGGGAACCTGCTACTCTCCATGCTCTGACTCTCTAGACTTCCTGAAGGCTCGCTCCTCAAATTTCACTTCCCTCCTCACAACAACCTTCCTCTGAGAAGGAAGATAAATGCGGAAGGCCTTCGAAGTTTCATCATACCCCACAAAGATGCCTCTCTCTGCTGTGGGCTCTAGTTTTGTCCTCTTCGTAGAAGGGACGTGTGAATAAGTCAGGCAACCAAATATCCGAAAATGACTCACCTCAGGCTTCTTGCTTGTGAAACTCTCCTCAGGTGTCTTGTTCCCTAAGGAACGATGGGGACTCTTGTTCTGAAGATAAACAACTGTACTGCATGCCTCTTCCCAAAGGAAGAAAGGAAGTGATTGATCATGTAACATAGCTCTAGCTGCTCCAACAACAGATCTGTTCTTCCTTTCTGCCACTCCATTATGCTCTGGAGTGTATGGTACTGTCAACTTCCTCTTGATGCTCTCCTGTCTACAAAACACATTGAACTCCTTGGAGGTATACACACCCCTGTTATATGGTCTAAGTGCCCAATCTTCCTCCCTGTCTAGTTCTCCACAACAGCTTTGAACTCTTGGAATCTCTGCAAGATCTCCTCAGATTTCTTGCTCTTTAGGAAGTAAATCCAGGTCTTCCTATAATGGTCATCGATGAATGTCACATAATACACATATCCTCTCAGAGAAACCACTGACAATGAACTCCTGTTGACCTGTTGCCACTGCTTGTGAAAACAGTCTTGGTGTACTTACCCAAAGCACACCCCCTGCAAACATCACTATGCTTTTTGCTGAACTCTGGCAAACCTGTAACCATATATCTCAACAAACCTCAAAGCTGGATGATGCAAGTGAGCCATCCTCCTATGCCACAACTCACAAAGCTCGCTGTTGCTGCTATGTGCCAAAGCATGCCGAGGATGAAACAAGAGCTTGTACAGTTTCCCACATCTGACTCCAATGGTGTAGGAAGCCGATGGTC
Organism: Pseudotsuga menziesii; assembly: GCA_001517045.1. NCBI lineage: Eukaryota > Viridiplantae > Streptophyta > Pinopsida > Pinales > Pinaceae > Pseudotsuga > Pseudotsuga menziesii. The sequence continues at coordinate 126,192 of LPNX010995636.1, read as the reverse complement.
CTGCAGTCTTGGGAAACACACACACATGCCCATCTAAGAATGACACCCTAAGACCCCAATCCTCGATCATAGAAACTGAGATTAAGTTCTTCATCCCAGGTACATATAATACATCTCTCAAAGTCATGGGACTCATGGACTCCCTCTGAAAGGTAATGGTTCCACGCCCAACTGCTTTGACAACTATGTCATCCCCCAACATTTCATCCACATCAATCCCTGACTGTGAAAGCTCAGAGGACATCTCTTGAGCACCTGTCATGTGGCTCGAAGCTCCACTATTAATATACCACGTGCTGGTGGTGGATGCACTTAAAGAATGGCCTGTCAATAAGGAATACTCCCTCTCACTATCAACATTCGCACTGGTGATGATGGATGCTCTCTCTTTATCAACATGTCTAGTGCAAAGAGAAAACTCTCTCTCAAATCTCGCTGTAAAATCCTCAATCTCTGCCGAAGGTGTTGCCTGCTGCTGCTTCTTCTTCTACTTTTGTGGACACTGCCCAACATAGTGCCCCATCTTCTGACAAGCAAAGCACTTCACAGTGCTCAAGTCCTTCTTCTACCCATCCTGCTGCTTGGCCCCACCCTTCTTGGGACCTTTCTGGAACTTCTTCTTCCTCTTTGCTGTTAAAGCCACATTCTCCTCATCCTCCGTACTAGTAGAAGCACTACCCTGGACAAGACCCCTCCGAGTCTCCTCCTGAACAAAATCATCACATATCTTGTCCCATGTAGGCAAGTTCTCCCTAGTTACCAAAGCCTCCACAAACACAGCCCAAGGCTTTGAAACCCCATTCATAGCTGTCTGCACTAGCTCTGCATTAGGAACAACCTCTCCCACTGCTGCAACCTCATCTCTCACCTGAGAGATCCTAGTAAGGTAAGATATCACAACCTCCCTTTTGGCTATCTTGATACTTTTCAACTTCTCCCTCAAAACCATGTTTCTATTCTCATTTGAGCTTTGAAACAAGCGGGTCAAAGCATCCCACATCTGATATGCACAGGTCTTACTCGAGATGTGAGGAATCACATGGTCTTTAACTGCATCTAGGATTATTCTTCGAGCTTTTATGTCCTTCTTGAAGCGGTAAGTGTTGTTGCATCGGTGGAAGGGGGAACAACAATAGGAACTGTTGTAGTGTTATGAACCACTTCATCCCACAACTCATTCTCCTCCAATATCAAAACTATCCTAGCTTTTCATGGGACAAAATTCCTAGCCCCATCAAGCCTATTCTCCATCCTAAGTCCAGTTGCCATTATCTCTGCAAAGTTCAAGTTTCAACAAGGTGCTGCCCATTGACAAAAGAAATCATTGAAGTCTGAAAATTTTCCTTGTGTATAATATGCCCTCTTTTTAACAAAGCTCTGATACCATGTAGATTTTTCAGCACTTTCGATTTCCAACTCCGTTTTAAAACATTGTTTAATGCCCAATCGAATTTGTTTTACTGCTGCAAATTAGTTTTTTCTCATAAACAACATAGGATGGAAACACAAGAAAAGCTTCTACAACATTTTCACTAATAGCAAATAAACACATTCAACCATGAAATTTCAGACATGATATTTTTGGTCCAATGACCCAGGAAAAACCCCAACCTCCGGGGAAAACCTGTGAGAGAAATTTTTATTTTCAGGAAAATAAATTACAACAATACTCAAAAAATTTTTCACACTAACTTATCTCAACCGGATGAAATTTTTTTGCCTTGTTTTTAGTGCCAAATAGAAAAATGCAAACTTAAAATTTTTTTGTTTTCTGCCTTGATTTTCGTGCCGTTGTATGGACTGTAGAGACTGTTTGTATGGACCTCAAAATCCGTGCCCATAATTCCTTTTCTCGAAAATAGTGCCCAAAAATCTGCCTAAAAAATCTTGCCTGCTGTACTGAAACCGTACTGTATGGACTGTACAGACCAACAATAAATGCAGTTGTCCTTTCCTCGATTTTTGTGACCTCTCTTGCTGTTGTCCTTTCCTCGAAATGCATGCTGAGAGAAAAAATTGTTGCTGCTGGTATCTTCTCCTCTTTCTCAGAAAATGGCTCTCCTCTCTCAAAATGCAAAAGTGCCTCTTCACCCGGAAACTTTCCCTTTTGGTGAAAAAATTAGGGTGAATGAAAAGTCATCTAATCCTAGGGCTTAGATTAGTCCAGATGAATGGTTGTGATTAACACTGTGTTACCGGATCCGTGGGCCTTGGGTCATGGATCCGCGGATCCCTGGTTCGGATACGGATTCGGATCCGGATCCGCTCAGGATCCGCTTAGGAAGGTTTCAGTCACCCATGAGCTGTATTCCGTAGAATTTTAGCACTATGCTCTCTGCTGCTTACGATTGGCGAAGGGTTGAGTCGCTTGGTGATGCTTTCCATGATTTTTCCTTTGTCTCAATAAAAATTACCGCATATTGTAAAGATCGTGGTGGTTGATGGGTCGCAACTAGCATTAGCAGCCCGAATGAGGATATACTGCTATGGTTTGGCTCTTACATGCTTCATGAAACAAGAATATGTTGATCACGTTGCTTTCCTCGGGAGTTCGCACTATTTCCGTGGACAAGTGAGCTTAGGGGCAGCAAGGGAGCCCCACCAAATGGATCCAGCTCTGAATATATATGTAACGCTGTGAACTCTGGGGTGAGGCCATACCTTGCACTAAGTAAGCAAGCATCGGTCTTTGCGGACCCAGGAGCAAAAGGTTATTCAGTATTATAGCGGAGACTGAAAGGAGGGAGTGGGCAGATAACTATGTTTTAGTAAAATGTTCTGGCAATTATGTTATATAATCGACTTTTTTAACTTTTGGTAAAATAACTAATGTACTACTTTAAAAGTATCATATAATAATTATCTTATGCAAGTGTAGTTATTATGGTGTGTAATTTTATATTTTGTAATCATTTAACTTTTTATATAATTTAACTGTTATATATTTAAAAATTATATTTGTAATTTTTTTATTATATTTTTAAAAATTATAAAATATATATTTATATTGTTTATATTTAAAAAAAATCATACATTTTATTTTTTTAAATTATAAAATATATATTTATATTGTTTGTACTTGCTGTTTCCTCGCCGTATTCGGATCCTGGCTTTTAAAAAATTGGGCGGATCCGTATCTGGATCCGGATCCGGATCCGAATCTTGGTAACTTAGGATTAAAATCACTTTTCTCCACAAAATAATTAATTTCACTCACTTTTTAAATATTTCACTTAAAGTGCACTTTTTCCCTAAAGTGCAATTAATGCTCATCTCAAGTCATTAATATAAAGTCCAAGTGACTTAAAAAACCCCTTTTCCTAGTGACTTAGGCAAAGGTCACTTAGGGGAACAATTCCTAGGTAGATTTCAATTTTAGTTGTATTGGTATTTGGTGTACGGGAATTCGAAACAAATTTGAATTTGTCGAATATTTAGTGTAGGTGTAATATAGATATAGATTCTTACTAGTGGACAATTAAATTTTGAAAACCAATTTAAATTAACCAAACTTTAATTATTTAACCACTATAAAACATAAATACCATTTAATTCCATGTTTTCTTATTAAAATAATTATTAATAATTAGTTGTCTCTCACAAGCCATATCCCAGGTTATTGAGATTTTATATTTTTATTTTTTAAATATATGTTTGATTTTATTATATAAATGTCTATGTACATTTATTTTATATTTGTGAATATTTGATTATATATATATATATATATATATATATATATAATCAAATCAATATATATATATATATATATATAAGCAGTCTACATCCGTATTTATTTTGTACTAAATTTTTTCATTATAATTTTTTTTTGTATTGAATCGTATTGGTATTTGTACTTGAATTATGTTACTATGGTTCCAACCTCATTGGACTTCATATGCAAAAAGTAGAATTTTAGTTCCCATTTAGAATTCAACAAGCTAACAATGTTTATGGTTTTAGGATTGCTACATTTCCACTGGATTCTTTCATGAATGAGGCGAGGGGATTGGATTTGATCAAGCACATCAACCCCTCTATGTACCTTGATGCTGGTGGTGCTAACTGTTTAACTCCTTTGTACCTTAGTAAAAATGTACCCTTCATTAAAGCAAAATTACTTATTAGGCATGCAAAGTTTTTTCCACGTTTTTTTAATGCATGGATTAGGAGGTTTCATCAAAATTGTAGGGTGTTGACTAATGTCCTTGGAGGATCAACTTTGAGATTTGAGATAGAGGCAAGGGCTAGACCCTAAAGGTGGGGAGGGGTGCATTAGGTGCTATTGATGAATAAGATCCCGATATATGTAGTTATTTGTCGTAGCATGAAGTTTTGAAGTTTTTTGGACTCTAGAGGCCATTGAGAGCCTCCTTGTTTATGCATTTTGGGCCAAATATAGATTGCACTCGATGCGATTTTAGTTATATGCACCCTTACTTTCTACATCAATGAGAAACTTTGCATCTTTGTGTATAATTGTTTGGATTCTTATGGATGCACACAATTTTTTTTCTTCGAAATTTGAATATTTTATGTATTTTTTGGTTGATTGTTTTTTTGGTTCGTTTTTTTTTTCCAGTTTCGATCTGATTTATTTTTTTTGGCTATGCCAGTTCGATGATCGGCTCAATTCTGATAACATTGTTTCACACATGTGGGTTTTTTCAATGTTTGTCCCAAAGACGGCCCTAACTATTATTGGACTCGAGGAGTTGCAACCAGTTTGATAAGACACAATTTTTAGTGAGTGTACCTTGGACAATCTTCTACAACAATAGATTTGGGCACTTGTCCAACAACATATTATTGTGTTTTGTAGAAGCTAGAGAGGGTGCATAACAGTTTTGAAGGAGGAGGCATAACAATTTTGAAGGAGGAGGCACATCACTTTGGTTATAGAGGGAGAGGGTGCACACATGCATATGCTTGCTAGCTAGCCTTAGATAAAGGCATCCACCACCATCCACTAATCTTAGAGGTAGGCATGCATGTATGCACTTGCGAGTTAAAGGTTCAATTTGATTTTATTTTTTTGTTAATTCTATTTTTAAGTTTGACTTAGGATAAAGCGAATTCTATTTTTGAGTTTGAGTCACATGTAAACTTATTTTCTAAACCCTAGTATGCCCTTCTCAGATATACAAGAGAGAGGGAATAGGTATAGATCATTCATTGAGTCTTTCGTTTAGTAGCTAATACTTTAGAGGTATCGTAACGGATTTTTTCATTTCCATAATTAATAAAAGTAGTGGCAGGCATTGACAATTCCCTAATTGAGTTTTCATTATTATTTTTTTTTCAATGTGGTTCACGCGCCGGCTTGATCGACGGGCTACATCCACGGAATAATTTCTGGCGGACCCACCCGAAGGGGCCTCACACCCGTGGCCGCTGCGTGCCTAACCCCAAGAGAGTCGATGAGAATGGATCCCGCGACCTCACATGCTGGGAGGCCTAACTATGAGTACTCGACCGATTGAGCTAACTCTTGGGGCTAATTGAGTTTTCATTATACCTTGGGTAAACCCTAGATTCTTCAGGGCATAAGGTTAGGTCAACAAGGCTCGCAGTTGTTACAACAATATACTCTCATTATGAACTTGATATGTCACTTACAAGAATATAACTTGGGTAGAGAGGATAACACTCCATCCCACTACCACTCGGGCTAAACCCAATTGATGGGTTGTCAAGATTAGTATGATTGCATACTCGAATATTTGCGTTATCCATACATAACATGTCTAAGAAGCCAAATTGGTTTAAGTGGACCTTAATAACGTACTTTGCCCTTTAATAACTATAGGTGCATTATAAGCACATGTAAGGTGAGGCTCAAGGCTTATGGGAGCAATCAAAGATGTTGAGAAGAAAAAGGACCCTTGTGAGGATGAGTATATGGAATCAGAATATGTGTATAACCTATATCAAATAACCTACAAGTGTAACTTTAATTATGTCAAAGCTAGTGGGAATAGGAACAAGGCTCCTTATAAGACTTGGTGCTTAGAAAGGGTCTCATTAGACTTGCACATTTATTTGATATTGTATTGTGATATGAGATAGTAATTGCATATTGTAGACCATGGACCATCACATGATTTCTATGTTTCTATGTGGTGGTGTGATTTGTTTAGTACATTGTTCCTTGTTTTTTCCATATATTGAAATATGCTTTGAAAGCAAATGGGAATAAGGAAAAGGTAATGTTTTAGAAGTTTCTATTTTTTGTTTGTTTGTTTGTAAAGATAGAACAAAAGGAAAACTATGTGTAGGGTGTGGGACGAGATTCTTAGAAAAACATGGTAGCAACCTAGAGTAGTAGTGGAACATAACCCTTTTGTGCAAGGCAAGGCATGTAGAGGATGTGGGATCTAGGGTATATTGATAACATAATCTATGTAAATGCTTTTCATGGATGGATAAAGATGACATTGAGTAGCTTGTGATTGTGGTTGGGCATATGGAACCTATGGGTATGGGATCTACAATGAGCTAGCAGTCAACTGAGTTTGTTGAGAAGAATATGATAAGCTTGGAAAAGGAGTGGGAGTAGTGTCCATAATAGTGGATATGTCTATGGAGGTTCATCTAGGGAAGAATTGAGAATTAGTAGGTTCTTTTTGCTAATGAAGGTAAGGTTTGCAAGAATGAGTTGATCAACAATGTAGGTGGTACATTATCCTAGGATAAAGGAGGCATCAAGTGTTACATACATGTTCTTGTGAAAGGAAATTGAAGAATCAACTACAAGACGGGTGTAAGGGATGAATGGCAAACATTGGTGTTTACGAGGAACTAGGTGGTGTAAAGGGAACTTGTATTTTGGGTATAAGAAAGGTGGGAATGCTCAACGATGTGGGGACTATTATGATGTGGTAGGCTGGGGGTGCCCCTACTGCTCCTGTCATAGATGTGATAGTCACTGATGGATTGAGGTTGGTAGAATGTTATTAGAAAGGTGAATTCTACATCAAACAAATGAGGGGATAGATGAGTAGTAACTCCTATCATTGGGTAACACGAGTGAAATGTTGTGTTGAGTTGATTGTGTAGCATTGGCTGACAATGAGGCTTCTCTTGTTGCGTGGTTAGTCTAAAACAATGGTGAGAGAAGGTAAGGAAAATAGAGGTCTTGGAAATGGAGGAAGATAGTCATGGTGTTATATCATTATGTTCGGTAGGAATTTGAAACCCAAATCAAACATTAGTTGTTCTTACCCCTGCCTTTAGTTTTAGTTTGATCCATTTCTAAAGAAAGATAAGAGACCCTAGATTCAACATATGAGGGTTCCCATGTTGGGACACACCCACCCTACCCCCTTGGATTTTGACCTCATGACATGGCTTGGACGTTAAATTGGACATGCCAATCCACCCACACCCTCAAGAGCTAGCTTTTGAAATTCTATTATAAATTTTAGAATCATACAAATATATATGATTGATTGGTATATTTACAACCCCCCATGTGATAATGCACCCACCCTACCTTGCTTGATTTTCGACCTCATGACAACTTGAGCATTAAATTGGACATGCTAATCTACCTTTTTTGTTCCAGGGAAATTATCCCAAGGAAAACTATCGGGCACTTCCCCTCATTTTTAGTATGGTGCCCAAGGTAAACCCTAGATTCTTCAGGGTATAAGGTCAAGCCAACAATAGGGTTGAAGTCATTACAATAATATACTTGTTATGAGCTCAACATGTCACTTATGGGAATATAACTTGGGTGGGTAGGATAACACTCCATCCACAAACGCTCGAGCTAGACCCTATCGACCACTTATTAATCCGCCTACAACCTCAAGAGAGCGTTTGAAATTCTGTTAGACCTTTTATTATCATACAACTATATATAAATGATTGGTATATTTAAAAGGCATAAAAAATTGTTAAGAGAAGCATATCAAGCTCATTGATGGGGTATGTAATGATTTTCGAGCTTTAAGGATCTTCCATTAAAGGAAGGGAAATAAGTTGGAGCAAGAGCATTAATAAGAGCATTAGGAAGAAGCTGACGCAAGCATGGAAATTCATAGGGCCATTGTTGGCCAAAGGTTAAGGGAATGATTCAGCAATGTTCCCCCAAGTTTTCGGGACGGGGGGACGCGGGAGCGGGGAAACGCACATTCGGGACGCGTGGAGACCACCCCCAAATTTAGGGATATTCTGGGGGGGACGTGGGGACGTCTCTAAAATTATAAAAATAAAATAAAATATCAAAAATAATAATTCATTTGATATATATTAATGATTGTGCAATGTAAATACTAAATATATCAGTTTATTTTTTAAGTAGTACCAAGTAGGAATTGTAAAATGTGAAAATAATGGGAAAATACTAAAAAAAAATTCACAGGGGCATGGTTGGGGAGGGAAAGTTTCGCCCAGGAGTCCCCAAGTCCCCGGGACACAGGAAACGTGGAAACGCGTCCCCGACCCTGCGGGACGTGTCCCCGTGGAACACATTATGATTGGTTTAGTTGGCCTCAAAGTGGTTCCCAATGCAAGAGAAGTATTCATTTCCTTGTTCACTAGATACTTTAATAAAATCAAGATAATTCTAGAAAATATGGCCTATAGGAAGGACATGTATGTTTTCACTCAACACCAACTAAAGATTTTCCAAGACTAGAGATGATTGAGAAATAGGTTGTCTATGGGTAAGACGAGGAACCCATTGAAGATACCAAGAGTGAGCTACATCTCATCCTCAAGATGGCTTGTGCTCTCCTTTTTAGGGCTTCTTCAAATGAACCGTTCACCCAATATAGCATGTTCCTTCAAATTAGAATAAATAATAAAAGACTCGAACCCTTGACCTTCTCGAACAAGACGTCACATTTAATCATTGTGCACCGGGCAACAAAATATATGTGTCAAAATCTTTGAAATCAAGCAATAAATGCAGATTCAGAAATTTTACCTCAATTTTGAGGTTTCCCAAACCTAATCCCTATGAAATTTTAGCCTAGGGCTGATCTAAAATATTAAATTACAATAGTAATATTTCACTTCCCTTCGAATGAATTTCACCCAACAACCCAAGAAAATGTTAGAAGTGTACTTCAATGCCTCAATGCTACAACCCTTGGGGCACATCTATAGTACAAGTGTGTTATTAATGAATTAATATAAGTACTCTCTCCTCCCTCTATTTATATGAGGTGAGAGAGGCAACAATACAGAGCGAGCTAATCCACCACAAACAACCTAGTTACAAGAAAATAGGCCCACATGTGAAGTACTCCAACTTAGTACTCTCTCCTCCCTTTATTTATATGAGAGGTGAGAGAGGCCAACAATACAAAGCAATTTAGTCCACTACAAGCAACCTAACTACAAGAAGATAGGCCCACATGTGAAGCGCTCCAACTCCAAGTGACACATGTTAATTTTTAAGGTGAATACATCCAACAAGTAAGGGTCCAAGGTTGAACGCTCCACAAAATGTGTCCAATGCCCCTCCTCCAAAGGCCTCCTAATGCTTCAATGCACCTCCTAAGCCATGTGCTCCTCTAGATCCACCCCACCTACACAATCATTACTTAACCCAAGCATCCTCAAGTTAGGTACAATCCTTTGTGCAAGCAACAAAGTGTCCTCATGCCATCCAGTGCTTAATGCCCTCCTCTAGGATGCTTAATGCTCCTTCGAAGTAAATTGCCCTCCCAAGCAAACAAATACCTTGATATGGCATCATGAAGAATGTTAGTAAGTTCCGTAAGTCTCCGATGCTGCAAGGAAGAATGCCACATAAGCATCAAGACAAGGTCTAGTAATCAATCAACAAGCTGAACCAAATGTGTATGTACCAATGTTGCATGACTCGGACTCGAGAAAGACTCTTGACTAGCATGTGTCTCTTCGACTCGAGAAAGACTCAAGACAGACTTGGCAAGACTCGACAAATAGGAAAAAACTTAAAATATAGTAAATTTTGGGCACAAAAAAGAGGTTAATGGCATTTCCAATCCATACAAGTTATAAAACTATAATTTGTGCAATAATTCATAACATCATCTCATAAACTATGATAATACAACATAACATAATCGATTTTTGTATACAAAAACTTAAATTTTAAAAAAGTGATTCCATGATCAAAATCAGAAACGCCATCAAGTTCAAATTTTAAATACATAAAGCATAACTCAATCTCATAACACAATTAGAAAACCAAAATAGACAATGTCTCCATGTAGAATCTTGAATATAATGCATGACGGTGAATACGCCTACAATAAGCCCTCAAGGAACTAGTGCCAAGATATATACATATTTTCAAAATATAAATATTTTGTGAAGTATCAACCTATCAAATATATTTTTATATTTTTTATAGATAATAAATACCATTAAATGCATTTAAATTTTACATATAAAAGCATTTATACATTTGTATTTAATGCATTTATATTACGAAATATAAGATAACAAATATTCCAAATATAATATAATAACCTATGATATTTATAGTATTTATATAAGATATGGTATTTAAATAGTATTTATATAAGATATGGTATTGTATGGTATAAGATATTGTACTTTCTTATCTTTTAAATGGTATTGTAGAAGATCTAGCACATATTACCACATTCTATTGTTTATGCAAATAGAATTGAGTATTGCTAAGCCGAATCTTTGAAAACCTTAAAGTCGCATTCTAAAAATTAAACCTAGCTGACATATTTGCAGTTGGGTGGACGAAGGGAGTATGACCGAATCGTTGAAAATCTTTCTGTCTACTCTAATTTTTGTGGGGGCGTGATTTTATTTTTACGGGACGTCCGATCGAGTACCAACGAGTTAGGGCCGAGTCTGCACGAGTTACGATGAGTGGGCAAGTTGCTGCAAGCTGGATGAGTCCCTATCGAGTTCACTGCAAGTACTCAACGTGAAGGTCGACTCGTCCTTGCTCGCGAGTATGCATGAATACCCGACGAGTTGTGCTTCACTGGTATGTACATCACATAACAACCATGGGTCATCCATACAACATGTATCTCACATCACATGAAGTACCCCCAAGCTTGGTGTAAACACTTTTAGAGTAACCTTGAAAGCTAACAATTTGTGTATATCTATATAGTGAGATAAATTAAGTAAAATATGATGTTAAGGTAGATCTTAATTGTTTGGGTTTTTATTATTGAGTTTTAACATATGGTATTAGAACTCGTGAATTTTTTAATTTGGGAGGTTTGGGTTTAGTTGGGTCTAGGGTTCCTTGTAATTTGTGCTAGATTTGTCATTCGTGTAGAATAATCTAAGCATTGCTTATGGAGAATTCAATATTTCTTTAACTAGGTAAATTATCTCAGAGCAAACCCCTAGGCACTTCCCCTCATTTCAAGGATGGAACCCGAGGTAAACCCTAGATTCTTTAGGGCACAAGAACATTGCAACAATATACTTATAATGAGCTTAACATGTCACTTACAAGGATAGAACTTGGGTAGGGAGGAGAACACTCCATCCCACAACCACTCGAACTAAACCCAATTGACATGGAGAATTCAATATTGTTCAGAGAATCAATAAACATAAAACGCTAGATAGGGTTATACATCACCGAACACCTTGGAGCTCAATAACACAACACAACATTATTATCGAACGGTATGGTACAACATTACATTGAGGGTCCTCACTCTTATAAAGAGCTTAAGAGTCCAAAATCCTAAATGATTAAAGCCCTAATTATTTAACATGAAATCACTAAGGTGACTTTATTCTATTTGTAGCATTATATGTTAACACCCCCCCCATAAGGCGTACAGTGTTGAAATCAAATGTATATACTTAAAAACACAAATTGAAAGCAAAACAAAGGTAGACACTCTTCAGAAGCTTCTTCTTTGAAGATAGTTATTGAACCAAGTTGAGCTACATCAAGTTGCCTCATAACCCTGAGAAAGATGTAGCTCTTGAGTTGAATTCCCGAGTTCATGGATTCCACTTCCCTGAACTCTCAAATCATGGATCTCCCAAACTCAATTATTGAACAACAATTCACATGCATGATGCGTAACCTCACTAATAGATTGTAATCCACATGCATGTCTCAACCAATGAGGGATTATTCCCTAGATCCACAGCTACTAAACTAACTGGGCAACCACCCATATTAAGCTGTTAATTGCTCCTTTCTTGTCCTCAAAGCACTAGCTTCCTAAAATGCATAAAAGGTCCTTTGTTTTGCGATTTCTTCATCACTGTCAGCAGGAGGTGGTTTTTTAATTAGAGTTAAAGTAGCTATATATTGTCCGTCTTTGACCTTTCCATTCAGAACATCATTGGTTCGTTGTCTATAACTCCAAGTTGTATGACCCAATTTCTTGCAATAGTGACATTCTATTTCTTTTGTCTTTTCTTGATCTATGGTGATTGTTTCTTGCATAGAATGCAAGTTTTGGTGAAGTATCTCCTTCTGTTTCACTTGAAGTAGTTCTCCTTTCTTTTGCTAGTAATGCTGCAATCATTTCATCCAGGCTTTGTGAAGATAGCTGACTCAGGGCAAAGATAACACTATTGTACTTAGGTGGCAAATTGTTAAGGAGAATAACTTTGGCATCCTCTGCATCAACCACTCTGTTGACTTCTGCAAGTTGTCTAATAATAGACCTTAGATTTTTGACGTGGCTTGACATGGTGGCTTTCGTTGGCATTTTTAAAGCTAAACAACTGTAATTTTAGGGAAAATTTTGCATTCATCACTTGTGCTCCAAACAATTTATTCAAATTGCTCCATATATCCTTGGAAAATTTATCCAGATCTACATGATGGAGCTATATGAGTTTGAGAGGGCAAGGCCAATAATGGCTTTTGCCTTATCATTTTGGTTGTGCTATTCTATTAATTTGTATGGATCCTTAGGTGCTAGTTCCATTCCTTTGATAATACCCTAGATATTCTTATTCATTAACTGCATCTAGATCTTCACTTTCCACATGTGGAAGTTGAAACTTGAGTATTTTTTCGATGGCATCTCCATGATTGATCATATTTGATCTCTTCAACTTCAATTGCTAGAAATAATTACTGCAGAATAACATAAAAAATCTGAAAATAACACATTGAAAAATTACCATTGCATATGCTTTATCATATGACAGATTATAGATCGTAACGACCGAGAAAATTTGTGGATTGTATGGATTGTAACTAAATCATTGGCAGCTGTGCATGCATTTGTGTCAAAGAAAACAACGGTTGAGTAGACAAATCGTGCAGGTAGCTACTTAAAAGTGACGATTAATAAAAGGGAAAAGAGAAATCGTGCAGGGGACGACAACATCAACACGTGGTTGCATAATTTTTTTTTGATTGAAAACGTGAAGGTGTCGGCGACATCGACAATTGCGAATGCAAAGAAATTTAACGCAAATTGTGAAGGCGACAACGTCAACAATGGTGATTGCAAAGAGATACGACAAAAATTATCAAGACGACAATTTTGGGCGACATCTTGAAATGGTGGTTATGCAACAACAATTGGATTTGGTGGCGACTTCCTTAATGGCAGATGGCGGCTCACTATAGTAGTGACGACTCCTTGGCAATTTCCTCTTTGATTTTGGTCAACTCATTAAAGCAACGACGACTACATTATGCAAAGGTGACTAATGACAATTTTTGTGACCTAGGCTTCAAAGTTCAGAGAACCAATAAACGAGAAACCTTTGATAGGGTTACGTCATCGAACATATTGGAGCTCACTAACACAAGTTACAACACAATATTATTATTAAATGGTACGGTACAACATTACATTGAGGGTCCTCGCTCTTTTAAAGAGTTTGAGAGACCAACAAAACCCTAATTATTTAACCTAAAATCCTTAAAGGTGACTTTATTCTATTTATAGCCTTATATCTTAACAAATATATGTATATTTATTTAGTTAGTTTCAAACATTGTCTCGGCGAAAAATCAACATGGTACAGAAAACATTGTTTCATAATATCTCGAGAACACATCGACAAACATTGGTAATATATTGACAAACTTAAAAATACTAAAGTACTCATTTTTTAAATTTTTTTAAACATCTGAAACAACAGGAAAATCAAATAAACATATTGCCACATAATATGGAAATAAAACTGATATATAAGGCATATAAAATGTCTAGTGATACATCATGACACATAAAAAATGAATATCCTGAATCTTGAGTCATAAAAAAATATGATAATTGTATCTCATGATCTCATCATGACTCATGAGTCATCTACAATGAAATCCATTAAATAAACTATCAATTCCCTCTACCCCTTTTATGGGTAAAGGTATTTGCTGCGAAAATGGCTCTTCCTCTAGAATTAGGAGTAGGTTCCCTTGAGGCTCGTGGACCTCGTATTGGACTTTGACGTTCTCTAGAAGAAGACCCTACAAAATGATCTCCTCTAGAAATTGAAGAAGACCCTCGAAACTGATGTCCTATAGAAGACGAAGGTAGAGCAGGTAGTCTCTGATCAAGTCCTCTACCACTGCTAGTGCTACCATCGGGTCTATCGCCCTCTAACTCTGATTGTGGCTTCATTGGTGGCACACTGCCAAACTTAGTGTGAATATGAAAATCCTTTGGAACATCCTCATCCAAAGCCTCTGTATCGTGATCAATATCATGATGATCCTCTAGCCAATTAGGGGATGCCTTCATAACAAGCTCCTCAAACTTCACCCTCCATGCAGCATGGTGTCAATCCCATCAAATGAAATTGCCTCAACGTAAGGTTTTCTCTCAATTTGCTTCACCCACAACTTGATATTGTAGTAGGCATGGACCAAATCATTAAGGTGTTGGGTATCCGACCTGTAGGAGGTTCATTAATTATAATACATAAACTAGAAGGTAAAGGGGCATAAAATTATAAATAACAATTAAATAATTTATAATGAATTTGAAATTCTCTAACCTGTTGTGCTTTTTGGTGTGTACTTTTTCAAATACACTCCAGCTGCGCTCACAACCAAAAGAGCTACATGTCTGGCTAAGCACTCAAATGGAAAGCCTTTGTAGAATAGGCACTCTAGAGCCATAGTTCTCCCACCAAGTATCTATAACGAATTGGAGAAACCTAAGAAAAGACAATAAAATTTAAAACATAGAAAGAAGTTAGGAAGAGAAAATGAAATTTGAAACTTGAAACTTGAAACAAGGTGAAGCTTACTTGGCATTATGTTGGTCTTGTCATTAATAACCACCTCAAACCCAAATAATCCCATGGCACTCTTATAGAATTCCAACTCCTGGGAAAGCTTTGTATGGTCAGCTGCACTTGACACCATCCTCTGGATAGATTCATAGAATCCATCCATAACCTCCGCATCAAACCTAAAGCCATAAGAGAACAAAGGTTTGAGGTATAACCCTGTAGCATGAATGGGGTGATGGAGTGTGTGGTTCCATCATGCATCAATCGCCCCCCATATTATTTGTTGTCTCTCATGCACTTGATCTCCCTTGTCCTCATAATAGGTACATATGGATTCTTTGGTCCTATTCATGGCCTCATACTAGTAGCCCATTGTGGGCTTGTCTCTATCAACCAATCAAAGAACCTTTACCAAAGGTTCGGTGATGGTGCACACCTCCTTTGCTGCATCCCAAAAAGCTCTCTTGGTATGTAACTCGCTTGAATGTGGCTTGCCCCTTTGGTCTAGAGCTAAATGATAAAGCGTGTCACTTAGGTAAAAGGAACATCGCTTGGGACAAAGCATATGATGGCAGGATGCACCAACTCTTTGTCACCTATGAACTGTCTCATCAAGCTATCATTGCATGATTGTATATAAATTTTGTGATGCTCCGTGATGAATCAATGGTATCCTTGATCCAATCACTTTTTCCTATATCCTCTAAAATCAAATTAAGGCAATGAGCGGCTATAGGAGTCCAGAATAGTGTAGGATACTTGGACATAAGCATCCTACCAACAACCACATAATTCACAGCATTGGCTATTATGACTTGGACAACATGCTGCGGGCCTATCTCTTGGATATACCCATCCAATAAGTGACATAGTAATATCGCATCTTTGACATGTGCAGATGCATCTATAGGTTTTAGAAACATAGTCCCCTTGGGACAATGCACCAAGAAATTGAGAAGGGTCCTACCCTTCCCTTCAGTCCAACCATTTGACATCACAGTGCATCTTGTGGACTCCCATGAATCCCAAAGCTCATGCAACTTGCGAGTGCAATCGACCTTTTCATTCTGAAGGATGGGCCCTCTCAACTCCTCCTAAGTGGGAGGCTTATACCCTAGTCCAACAATAGCAGCTGCCTCAAACATGGGCACATAGAATGCGTTATTGGTAAAGTTGAATGGAATATCACTCAATTGTAGGCATCTACCCACATGTTTGTCTGCTTCTTTCTCCCTTACTTTCACCATGGATCTTATAGAAGGTTGTGCACCAAGTGTGGATCTTGGCACAAAGAAAGGCGATGTTGCTGAAGGCATTGTGGACTATGTGGAGTGGGTATCTAGATCTGTCCCACTAGCCCCCACTCCCATTGCGGACCTGGATCTTGAAGCCATTTCTCTTTTCAAGGCCTCCTTAAATAGTTTCTTTTGCAGTTCCTTCAATTGCTTGTGTGGCCTTAACAACGAGTTCTGGGGTTGTTTGGTTGCTAGGGCCCACATCATGCCTTGTAATTTGTGCAAGGTGGCATTTTTTCCTGCTTATCTCACCTATCATTTTTTCCCACATAGATTGCAAGTAAGAACCTGCCAATTGATTGGGTCAATACGTGTGCCCCACTCCCAGAATGGATCCAAAGCTTTCAACATTATTTATATGGAAAAAATGATCCCAGGGAAAGAAAAAAACGTTTGTTAGCATATGTGATTGATGGAAATTTAAAAAACATTGACAAATCAATGATAGATCTAGCATTCAAACTTGGTTTTGAAGAGGGAAAGGAAATGGACATTTTTGTATGGATTTCTATGGACCTAGGGCAAAAAAATCCCAAAAACGTTTTTGGACATACATGATTGCTGCAAATTAATATAACAACAACAGAAATATGGTTTATGATCCATTAAAATTTGGTTATGAAGAGGGAAAACTCATTCACATTGCAAAACTATAAAAATCTATCTTGTAAAACTTAGAAATGATGGCCAAATTTTTTTACATACCTTCAAAAGTGATAACTGCTGAAAATACTCCAAATTTCAATGCTCAGTCCACAAAATTGATCCTCGACAGCGAATGATTTCAAGTGCAAAACCCTTCTTGGGCAAATGTGTGATGATGCCTTATCTCTCCTCCTTGATGTAATTTGCAAATGACAAAAAAAGTGAAAATCGGCTTTCAAAACCCTTGTTTTTGTTCGATCGCTTTTTTCCCATCGACTTGCAATTTCTCGGAGAAAAAAAAGGCGACTATTTGAGGCAATTTTTGTACCGAAAACTCGGTTTTGAGTTCGACTCGTGTTTTCTCATGATGTCACCAATTTCTCAGTGATGTTTACAACATTGGAACTTTCAAATCCATTGACACAGGGTCTTGGACTTTGACAGTTATCCTTGGTCTTGATCTTGTTTTTAGTGGCATATTCCTTTAATTGTTATTGACCAAAAATATTATTCTTGCTTGTAGACTATATCACCTAGAATCCTTTCTATGATATAATCTTTTTTTTCCAAGGAAAAGCTCCAAGGACTTTCCCCCACCTTTTTTGGAATATTTGGATGGAGGGCGGCTCAACAGCCACCCACAATAATGGTTGGTAGCATTTTGGTGTTTGACAAAAATTAAACTGTAGTCATATTACAATCGAAGACCTCATGCCAAACTAATTGAGCTAATCCATTTGGATTTTCAAAGTTGAAGGACATGGGGGTAGACTGTGATCCACTTACGTGTGCACGGATCCAAGACCATTTAATATAATCTCTTTGGGTGCAACCACAACTTGGACCACTACCTCAAGGTGACTCCATGGTTCCATGAAAAGCCCTCATGGGAATTGAACCTTGTTCATTGGTTAAAATCTCCTTGTTCCTCACCATTGAGGCCAACCCATTTCGCCCTTGTGAATTGAAAGACATGTAGGTGAGCTTTGATCCACTTATGTGTGCACGAGTCACGAGACCATTTTATATTAGCTCTTTGGATGCAACCAAACATTCTACCACAACCTCAACATGTCCCATTGGCTCCTTATGGGAATTAAGCCATGCAACTAGTGAAAACTACTCTCTCCTCACTAGTGGATACAACCCGTTTAGGTATTTCTATGATATAATCTATATGAATACATGTACTATAAAAATAATTTGTTAAAAGTGTTACTTTTTCATTTTTCAACTCAAACTATATAATATTTAAAAGCCTTACTATGAGATATTTTGTTTTTGGGTTCCTCATAAAGACCTCCAACACTTGGTGTATTTTAACTCTATAGAGACATATTCAATCAACATGTGCAATGACAATCGTCTAACCATGATGTTTTGGAGACTAATGCATATGATATTTTTGACACAATTTGCATTTCAAGTGTCACACATCACCGATTTTTGCATTTCGAGCGTCATATATTACCAATTTTATACTAGTTTTCATAGTTCTTGGAGACTATAATGTCTTCTGTTATAGTCTAAATGTTCAATGAATCATTGATTTTTAATTTTGAGAACTTATGTAGTGTATGGGTGTGCCCTAATGCAGAGGTGGACAAGTTCTAGGCATGCTACAACCCTTGAGAGGCTATTCTGAGCACTTAACAGTAGTAACGGGGCTCAAAACAGACCTGGTTTTGCCCTCATAACAGCAGTAGGGATTGTTCGTTGAAGTCTGGTTGTATTTTGGGCATATGACAGTACCTACGGCCATGAAGAATTCAGTTTTGAAGACGATAACAGCAAAATATGATCAAGGCAGAAGTCTGGGCATAATTTAAAGCCACTTCTAGGCAGCGTTTAAATGCATGTTAGCAAGAGAACTCCTTAAAAGTTAAAACAGCAGTTAAGACCCTTCATCATAGTGCTGGGTGGAAGTGAAGTAATTCTGGGCAGATCTCAACCTATTTTTGACAGTTTGGAGGCATCCTGAGCAAAAAGAATGTAGTCTGACCTAGCAGTAGAAGATGTGCCATGAAACATGAAGTTCCGGCCTTGCTTTTGAAGTTGCCATAATAGATTTTGAGAGAAATCTCAATAGCAATATGTCAGATCTGTTTGAAACAGCAGTGAAAATGTAGAGGCTCTTCCCATTGTGGTCAACACTGTGATCTGAATGAGCCTTCCCCTTTATGGAACACTGTACATCTGAGCCTTTGAAACATTTTTCATGGAGGGCATTGAAGATCATCCAGGGAAGAGTTGCCATACTTCTGCCCTAGCTCAACATTAGTTTATTGATCCTAAGGACTGACCAGCATTTGGGCTAGGCTGGATTTACCTTATGATTTTTGGTGTGTTTGTCATGGGCTAAGTCACAGGATTCGCCGAATTTCAAAGGAAAAAAAAAATTTGAATTAAATTCGCCGAATTTGAAAAACGAATTTTATCGAATTTGAATTTAAAGATGAATTTAATAAAAAATCGAAATTTAAAAAAAAAAAAAATCGAAAAAAAACCCAGGAATTTCAGTTTTATTGTTTATTTTTTAAACTATTTAAGCATGCTGCATAATATATTTCATTTTATAAGTTAAAATTTATTTCAATAGCATATTTTATTAACAATTTTATTATATATATATATATATTCGAATTTCAAGTCGAATCTCAAACGAACCTCATCTAAAAATTCGAATTCGAACCGAATCAAATGGTTCTCGAATTCGAATTCGAATTCGAACCATGTGACTTAGGTCATGGGGGGGGGACTAAGTTGTTGTCCCTAGTCTTTTATTTATGTAAAGTTGAGTTATGTAAATAATTTTTTTATATTATGACTTTATGTGTGTAAAATCCTAAAAGTGCATTAAGTGCACATTTAATAAATAAAAAGTACTTTATTTGTGCATTTAATGTGTACCTTTAGATTAGATTAATCTCATCCATTGGATGAGTTAGTTAAAGGTGTTTAGGGTTTTTCATAATATTAAAAGAGTCTAGGGAACAAGAGAAAGACACCAAGTTTGAGAGAGAGATCAGATTGAGTGAGAGCACAGTTTACAAGAGAGGACAAAGGCACAGTTCTCAAGACAGTGATAGCCAAAATTTGACAGTCTGTACAGCAGGATGAAGGCCACGGATTTCAAGGCAGTGGCTGAGAGTGGGAACTAATCCCAAGGCAGATTAGAAGAATTTTTCTGCACAGAAATCTGTATCAGTCTTTTTGCTGGCACATTTCCCGAGGCAGAGAAGTGAGCAAATCTGTTTTTTTTGTGACAGGCCGTACACAGAGAGTCCATACTGTGGCATGGATTTCAAGACAGATTTTGTGGTTCTGTCTTTTGGCATGTGTCGACAGTCTGAACTGTTTTCTCATGTCTGGTGCGAGTTTCAAGAAAAGTACAGTCAAGGGTTAAGATAAGTTTGTCTTTGTATTTCTGGAACAGTAATTTCTGGGTTGCGAAGTTTCAGTTTTACTCTTGAAGCAATAAAATCTCTCTGGGTTTTATCTTGGTCATTGGACCTAAAAATAACTGTGTAAATTTGATGAATGTCTTCAGTTGATTTGCTTGGCAAAGTATTTCAATTTGTTGCATCTTGGGATTTGTGAAGCATTTATAAATTTGGAATCTCAGTAGTGCCAAGTGTTTGACAAAATGTTAAAATGAAAGTTTAATTATTTTTGTCATTAATTTTTTTTCATGATATCGTACCCCAAGGGAGTGTGAAGACAGTTGCACAATTGTTTTTTTTTTTAAGTTCTTATTGGTTGTTGAAGGGGTTTATAGACATGATGAGCATTGGATATGAAGATAGATTGGACGGGGTGTCCAACTACTTGCCTTGGAAGGTAAAGAATAACTGCCGTGCTCAAAGAGCGGAAAATATGGGATGTGTTTGTCAAGTGTGTTGTTGGGAGAGAGAAACTATCTAGCTGGAGTAGGGTGCGGGATGATTTTACCCAGGAGGAGATTTGGGAGGGATCTCGTAATGGTTAGACAAGTGTTGACATAGAAGAGAATGTTGCCCTTACAACCAAAGCCAAGAGCAAGAAGAAGAAGAAGGGCTTAAGCAAAGTCTGTTGCTACACCTGCAACCAGTATGGACATTATGCATCGAATTGTACAGAAAAGAAAGAAAAGAAGGATGTAGCAGCAACAACATTCAGTTGAAGAGTATGTTGCTTAGTCTGAGAAAGGGTTCTCTTCAGCATATTTTGATTCTAGTGTGGGTAGTTCCAATTTGATTCTAGTGTGGGCATATGGGGGTATTTCAGAGCATTGCTAAAATAGGTCCTGGGTATTTTGTGGAAACTAATATAGGTAATCCTTAGGAAACAGTGAGGGGAGTTGGAATAGTGCGTTTCCAACTGGAGTATGGTGAGTTTCTACAGGTAGATGGTGTCTTGTTTGTTCCAGGATTAGAATCAGTAGACTCTAAGTATCATCCCTGGAGGATGCGGGGTTTGAATTGTTTTTTAGATCTGGACATGTATTTCTCTATCGTGTGGGAAATCCAATTGGCACTACCATTCTACTTGGAGATAGGACATACAAACTCTATGTGCTGCGGGGGAAGATTGTATATGCAGGATCTGGTGGTTTGTTGTCTGAGTCAGAGTCCAAGGATGAGGTGGAGCCAGTTGTTCAGTTTATACTTCCAGATGAAGAGAGTGTGAGTCTCTTCAGAGTACTGGCAGGAGGCTCAGCCAGTGTGATGTTGATGAGCAGGTACAAGAGACGAGAGTGGAGTCTTAGTGCTCACAGTACAGAGTGGTCTGTGGTCTTAAGACACTTATCTATAGGCCAGATTCCAGAGCAAGAGGGAGCAATGACCCAGGCAGGGGAGATACATACAATGTCAGAAGGACCTCCCTCGTTACGAGGGAGTGTTAGAAATTATAACTCTGAAGGTCTTCCTTATGATTTTTGGTGTGTTTGTTGCGGGGGGAACTAAGTTGTTGTCCCTAGTCTTTTATTTATCTAAAGTTGAGTTATTTAATAAAGTGTTTTTATCTTATGACTTTATGTGTGCAAAATCCTAAAAGTGCATTAATAAATAAAAAAGTGCTTTATTTGTGTATTTAATGTGTGTACCTTCAGATTAGATTAATCTCATCCATTGGATGAGTTAGTTAAAAGTGTTTAGGTTTTTTCAAAATATAAAAAGAGTCTAGGGAACAAGAGAAAGACACCAATTTTGAGAGAGATTGGATTTAGTGAGAGCACAATTTACAAGAGAGGACAAAGGCATATTTTCCAAGACAGTGAGCCAAAATTTGACAATCCGTACAATAGGATGAAGGGCATGAATTCTGAGGCAGTGGTTGAGATTGGGCATTAAGCCTGAGGCATATTAGATTTTTTTTTGTTTAGAAATCAGTACCAGTTTGTTTGTTTGCTGGCACATTTCTCGAGGCAGAGAAGTGAACAAATTTGTTGATGGTTTTTTGACATACTGTACACAAAGGCGACGTATTGTAGCACGAATTTCAAGATAGATTTTGTGGTTTTGTCTTTGGGCACGTGTGGCTAGTTTGAACTGTTTTCTCATGATTGGCACGAGTTTCAAGAAAGTACAATCAAGGGTTAAGATAAGTTTGTCTTTGTATTTCTGAAACAATAATTTGAGTTGTGAAGTTCCAGTTTTGCTCTTGAATCAATA
This sequence comes from Pseudotsuga menziesii, assembly GCA_001517045.1. NCBI lineage: Eukaryota > Viridiplantae > Streptophyta > Pinopsida > Pinales > Pinaceae > Pseudotsuga > Pseudotsuga menziesii. Next base: position 103,421 of record LPNX010995636.1, on the reverse strand, counting down.
AAATCTCTTTGGGTTTTTCCTTGGTCATTGGACCTAAAAATCACTATGTAAATTTGATGAATGTCTTCAGTTGATTTGCTTGGCAAAGTATTATAATTTGTTGCATCTTGGGATTTTTGAAGCATTTATAAATTTGGAATCTCAGTAGCGCCAAGTGTTTGATAAAATGTCAAAATGAAAGTTCAATTATTTTTGCCATTAAAAAATCTTCATAAATTTCAGGGAAAGGTGGTTTTTTTATGTGGAATGTGTTAATGAACCTTGTTGTTTCACTGTTGAAAGTTCCCTTGGAGTTTCCTCACACTTTTTGGGCTAAATCATTCACATTTCAAGTATAATATGAGTTTATTGAAGTCGTCACCCTATATATATTGTCTTGGAAGGGTTTGCCCACTTGGAGGAGGATCCTTCTAGAGGATTTTTACTGCTTTGGAGGGGCCGCCCCATGTTTTAGAAGGCTGTTTGAGGACTGTTCCACCCTTTGGAAGCCTAACATTCACTTAGAGTGGATATTCATGATTTGTTTTGAGGGCCATTCTAATGGAGCGTCGCATTAATGAGGCCATTGGAAGACCTAATTTGGGAACAACCACCTTTGGTGAAGTCATTGCACATTTGTACATGGATCTTTCCCACTAAGGAGATGCTTCACAATTTTAATGAAGGCCGATCCATCTTGGAGACCTTTTCTGGAGGCTTGACCCACCTTGTAGAAGAGCACTCTTGTTGAAGGTGGCCTGTGGTCACTTTTTATTGTGGGATGTCCCTCTCCCAGGGGCTTTCATGTGGGTTGGAATTGGTTGCTTTATGGACATGTGGAAGATTGAATTGGCATTAAGTGGGCGTTCCTTGCCACTTGGAGTACCCTTCTAGAAGATTTTAGCTTCCTTTTGGTTGTGGCACATTACTTTGGAAGGATGAGGACATGTTATTGAGAAAAAGGCTTCTTAGGGATTGGACATTTGTTACGTGTGGACATTCTTTGGAAATCCCTCCCTTTTCATTGAGTTTTAGTTGGGTTTTATTGCTAGAGAAGTCAATTTTGTCTACATCATGTGGACACAATTGGTTGGTTCAGTCCCCATATGGACATTACTTGGTGGACAAATAATCTTGGAAGAAGCCTTTGGAGGCTATTGTGGACATCATGTGGTTTCTTGGAGCATTTGATTGGTTAAAAACCCCACTTTGGAGAGGGATTTTGGGTGTTTTTTTGGACATTGCTTTGGAGCACACTTCTTGGAGGGGCCTTTGGATCCATGTGGCATCATAACCGACTACTTGTTCCCTTGTTCATTGGAGACATTCCCCTTATTAAGAGGCCCTTTGTATTTTTGTATTGTACAAGTGGCTTTGACCATTGTTTATTATGTAACTTGGTAGGAGTTAGTTCTTGAGTGGGGCTTTTGTATTATTTTACCCCACCTACGCTAGATCTAAGGAAACAATGATTATTTTATTGTAAAGGAAGTTTTAGCCTCTCTTATAAATAGAGATATACTTCCTCATTTCATTTCATGGTTGGTTTTTTGGATCTCTTTTGGAGGTTAATTGATAAATCTTTCTCTGCAGCAAATTTTGTCTAAGGGTTTCACTCTTCTGAATGTGTGGCATTGATATTGCTACTGTGCTTATCTATTGGAGATCATATTTTGTTAGCATTGTCCATGTTACTTTTCACTATTGTCACATTGGATTGACTCTTGTATAAGGTTTTATGTTGGATTCAATTGAAGTTCTTGCATAGAGAGATGATTTTCTTTGTACCAATCCTAATCAAGATTTTGCAAATCTAGCCCCTTCTAGTGTAGGGTTTCACTCGTGGAAGGAAGTAACAAAGTGATTTGTCCTTCTTCTTAGGATTGCAAATTAAACCCCCAATACGCCTGTGAAGGGTTGGAGGCTTGGAGCACTTAATCTTTCTAGATGATTTTTGAAGCAGGGTCCTTTAAGTTAGTGATCTATTGACTCAAATTTGTGTTGGTTTGATTGCTAGTTGTACATTGAGTGGGTTTCCTTGTCCTTCCATCACTCTATTGTATATCTTTATACTGCAAACCTTTTCTAAGGAAACCTTTTGGAATCACCTTGCTCCTCATTGCCTTTGCCCTAGTAAAATCCTAACCATAGGTGACACCCCCCCTTGAGTTGGAGAAGAGCCAACATAAAGTGAGAAGGGGATCAGTGTAGTGACATTGGCCTATCCTCCTTGGTTCCTTCAGGATAGTGTTCATCTTTGGGACTTTAATCACACATGTTAGTTTGGGAGGTAACACAAAGTATTATGGATTTTAATTGAACTTTGATACGGTCTCTCTTGTTATTATGAACTTAATGAAAATGTAGTGTTCCATGGATATCCATCATGGGTTGGGTGCATGCCCCTTGCACTTCCCATGCCTTCGTGGTGGTGGCGAAGGGTCGGGGGAAGGTGGGTTCCTGCTAAAACATTTCGCCACACATCCCATTTTGCAAAATGCACGACATAACGTTTTGCTAGTGTGCTAGATATGTTTCACAAAATGGGGAGCTTGTGGGCGTGCTCCCCTCCCAAAAAGTGGGACATGTTTTGCAAAATGGAAGGCTTGTGGTCACCTCCTCTCGAAATGTGGGGCTCTTGGGCATACTACCCATTTTTTTTCAAAAATCTATAAGAACATTACAAAGTTAAAAAACCAACTCAAAAAACTTGACTAACACAAAACCTATTCCACCTTACAGTTACAGTGATGAATCTAAATCAATATATTTCATTTATGATTTTGATATAAGTTATAAATTTGAAAAAATGTGAATGTATCATGGATGCAATGTAAAATAATAAAATATGTTAAATCTTTATAATAATGCCAAATGGTGATTGATGGATCGTGTTTGTATCATTTTGCCATTTGAATTTAACATTTACAATTGCACAATGAATAATTTACATGGGATGAATTGTTATGTTGGGTTTTTTTCTTTCATATAAAATTTTAAAGATGACCTCCTATGTTAGGGACCCTAACATCCCCCTTCTCCCCATGAAATTTTCTATAATCTTGGGGGTGTCTCAACACGTCACCCATGTGTTTCCTTGTTCCCGCTCTCCCAAATCCCAGAAACTTGTTGGAACATTTTTAAAATTTGACAAATAATTGTTCCCTGAGTCACATGGTTTAGGTTCAAATTAAAGTTTGACGACAATAAATTTGGTTCGAATTCGAATTTATTGATGGGATTTGGATAAGATTTGCCATTATATTTGTCCATATACATACTAAGTCACCTGACACGAGGACATAGGAATACGAGTATTTGACATGGACACGATGACCCCAGGTTTTAGGACACACACACACACACACACATATATATATATATATATATTTTCAATTGTGGTTCACCTACCCCCCAACGAGGCTTGCTACGTTCACGGGAACAAGTCATAGGGGGCCCACCCGAAGGGGCCTCACCCCATTCGCTTTGATTACAGAGCAGGGCTTTCTACGTCCACAAGAACAAGTCATAGGGGCCCACCCAAAGGGGCCTCACCCCATTTGCTCTGATTACAGAGCTAACCTGCTGGGGAAATCGAGTGAGGCCCTTATAGAGCAATGTATAGCTACTCGGGGATTTGACCTTGAGACCTTCTACTCAAAACTTATAGCACTCGACCCCTTGAGCTAAACCATCGAGCTATATATAGATACATTTTTTTTAGAAACTAGAACATTTACAAAGTTTTAATAGAAATTAGAATCAACACACATTACACATTCACAAATCACAATGCATACGTCAATGATAAACTCATAAAATTTCTCGTTAAGTCATCAAAATCAAAATGTATTACATAGATGTTGAATGCCACTGGAAAATACAAAAAGGGGTATATAAAGATGGAAAAATCTCATTTTTCAACAGTCTTCCTCCATGCCTAAATCAACAAAATCATTACTGCTCTCTTTTTCATTGCCCTCCACTTCTGTCTCTCTGCCCATCCCAAGATCTGCATCTGTTGGTGTGGAGGATGACCCCTCCATAGGATCACCATCATCAAAAGTGACTGACTCTTGCACTAGATCACTAAGATCCATGTTGGTTAGTGCCAACTCAACATTGTTGTCCAGGCCCATAGCATCAAGAAAGTTATACCACCCTACAGTTTTGATGAAACTTCCTAATCCAAGTGTTAAAATAAGGTTGAAAATGGTACCCATTCTGCGAGACCCATTCTGCGAGACCCTAATCCAAGGTTAAAATAAGGTTGAAACTTCCTGTTAAACTTAGTGCAACTGCGAGACCCATTCTGAAAGAATGGTACCCTAGTCAGTTGACTAGGAGAGAGTAAGACCCTAGAAGGTACCCTAGGCCCCCCAGTAGTCTCCTGGGGTTCTTGGTCTAGGACCAAGCAGGTTGATGCCATGGAAAAGCCCCTAACATGTGGCTAGGGACCCTATATGTCTCGAGGGTATTTTGGTCTAGGACTAAGGACGCGATCCGACAGCTTTGTCTGCATTGCCCGTAGGCTTTCGGGTCTGCTGCTGAGTTTCCCATGGCCACGGCTGCCTTGTTAGGGCGTGCCTTGGGCTACCCAAGAGCTAAACCCTTACGGGTATGCCTGAGAGAGGCTTCCCGAGGTGCCTAGGGTAAGCCCGTGGGCTGAAAAGAGAAAGGGCCAAGCCCTAGTCTGCTGCCCGGATGGAGAATAGGGATAGCTCGATAGAGAAGAAGGGGCTGCCCAAAACTTGGCTCCCGAAAAATAGAAAAAGGCTGCCTGCAAAAAAAAATCTCAGTTGCCCGAAAAACGAAGAGGGCTGCCCAAAAACAAAATGTTGAAGATGACTGTCCCAAAAAATTTGCTGAAGTAAAATAGCAGCTTCACCCGTGAGAGAGAACTTGTGTGTAAAAATGAGAAGACTTAATTTTCTTTTATAGTCTTCATTCACCTGTAAGTGGACAAAATTAGGAAAGATAAAAAAAATAATATTTTTAATCTTTTCCTAATTTCACTTTCACTTTTACCAAAAGGGTCCTTTAATTTTTCCTTTGACTTTTATAAGAAGTCCTTATTTATTTTGACTTTCACTTGTCGTCATTTTCCTGTGGTCAAAAAAATCTTTATTTATTTTGACTTTTGACTTTGGCCTTTTTCCAAGTGCCCCTGTGGTCATTACCTGTGGTCCTTTTTGATTTCAAAAGTACATCATCATAAACCAAGAGAGTTATTAATGCTTTTATCTCACACACTGTGTGACACCTAGATTTGGTACTAGGGTAACTTGACCAAGGGTAGTTAATCATTGGAGAAGCACACCAAGCCCATAGATCGAGGGTCAAAGTGCCACAAACATGCCCAGACCCAGTCTAGGGCTTACAGTGTCTTCATTCTCCAAGAGAATGGCTACTCAGAACTAAGCTGAGTCTACCAGTCCCAGACTGGTCTACATCGTGGTCCCGGACTAGATGTCTACTCAACACAAGATTGAGTCTACCCAGGGCGGAGTTGGGTCTATATCATGGTCCTAGACTACATATCTACCATTCAATAGAATGGTCACTCAACACTGGGTTGAGTCTTCATCGTGGTCTCGCACTAGGTGGTCCCATTCTCCTAAGAGAAGGGCTCTCGATGCTACTCAGAAAAATCAACACTCCCTCTTAGCGAGAGAGGCATTCTCTGCCATACCAAGCTTGTCATGAAAGTACACGAACTTTGATGCTGTCAGAGAGGCTTGGTCAAGATATCTACAATCTGTTCATCTGTACGAATGTACTGCAACTTCAAAGCACCTCTCTGCACTAGGTCTCTGATGAAATGATACCTCATTTCAATGTGTTTCGATCTGTCATGAAACACTGGATTCTTTGAAAGCTTTATGCAAGTTTGATTATCGCAATGGATGATCGTTGAGTCAAGCTTTCCCTCGAACAGATCAGATAACAACTTTCTGAGCCAAACTACTTTCTTGTAGGCATCGCTTGCAGCAATATACTCTACCTCAGCTGTACTCTGAGCTATGGCACCTTGCTTCCTGCTGGATGAAGAGATCATTGCTGATCCCATATTGAAGCAATAACCAGAGGTACTTTTCCGATCAACTGCACTGCCAGCCCAATTTGAATCTGAATATCTAGATAACAATACTCCACCGCTGGAGGTATACCTGAGCCCATAAGTAATAGTACCTCGCACATACTTGAGTATATGTTTAGTAGCTATCAAGTGTATGTGCTTTGGATTTGACATGAGCTTACTCAATGCATTCACTGTGTAGCAGATGTCTGGTCTCGTATGCACGAGATACATCAGGGAACCAATGAGCTGTTTGTATAGAGTAGAGTCCACACTCTGTGAAATAGAGGCTGAATCCCGCAACTTTGTCAAGTTGGTAGTCATAGGTATGCTCATGGACTTGCAGTCTTGCATCCCAAATCTTTGCAAGATATCTACTGCATACTTTCCTTGCGTCAGGAAGATCTCACTTGCCTTTTGCCAAACTTCTAAGCCAAGGAAGTAATGCATCAATCTGAGATCTTTCATCTCGAATTAAGAGGTAAGCTCCCTATTACACTGGTTTATCAACTGTTCATCACCTGTAAGAAACAAGTCATCTACATATAGAACAAGTATCAATACATGATTATGAACAACTTTAAAGTACAAGTTAGAATCAGTGGTGCTTTTGGAAAACCCCAAACTATGGAGAAATCCATCCATCCTGGCATACCAGACTCTCGGAGCCTATTTTAGCCCATACAAGGCTTTCTTCAGTTTACATACATGGGTCTTCTTCCCATGAGTAACAAAGCCTCCA
>LPNX010995636.1:81583-96525 GCA_001517045.1 Pseudotsuga menziesii | reverse complement strand
ACTTCTTCCTCAATCTTACCATTGGGAAAGGCTGTCTTTACATCCATTTGATGTAACTTCCATCCGAAAACTGCAGCAAGTGAAATGATGGTTCTGATGGTAGTGTACTTGGCAACAGGTGCAAATGTCTTGTAGATGATTATGAACAACTTTAAAGTATAAGTTAGAATCGGTGGTGCTTTTGGAAAACCCCAAACTATGGAGAAATCCATCCATCCTGGCATACCAGACTCTCGGAGCCTATTTTAGCCCATACAAGGCTTTCTTCAGTTTACATACATGGGTCTTCTTCCCATGAGTAACAAAGCCTCTAGGTTGTTCAATATAAACTTCTTCCTCAATCTTACCATTGGGAAAGGCTGTCTTTACATCCATTTGATGTAACTTCCATCCGAAAACTGCAGCAAGTGAAATGATGGTTCTGATGGTAGTGTACCTGGCAACAGGTGCAAATGTCTCGTCATAGTCAATGCCTTTTTTCTGAGTGAAGCCATGAGCTACGAATTTGGCTTTATACTTCTCCACACTGCCATTTGCAACATGCTTGATCTTATAAAGCCATCTAGAAGTCACTATTGACTTTCCTGCAGGTCTGGGAACAACTTCCCAAACATCATTCTTCATGATTGACTTATACTCTTCAATCATGGCATCAATTCATACCTGTTTACTTGCTGCATCTTCGTATGATGAAGGTTCTGAACTGATAAGCTGACTGATAAGACCAGAGTACTTCTGTGGTCTTATGCTTTCTCTGAAAGTCCCTGGAGGAGCTTTTGTGCTTCTTGGCTTTTGTACCGTCTCTCGGTACCAAGCAAGTCTCCTTTTGGAAGGAGGAACTTCAAGTAGCTCTCTAGTGGACTTTCAATGTTCTCAGGAACATCTGGAATTTGATCATCAAATTCCTCTTCCTCCCTCTGAATTTCGAATTTGGAAACTCAAGTGGAGCAACTGTATCTTCCGATGAAAGCTCTAGTGTTTTACGAAACATCGCTTCCTCATGGAAGATCACATCTCTGCTGACCTCAATGTGCCTTTGTCCAGGTATATATACCTGATAAGCCTTCGAGCAATCACTGTACCCAACAAAGATACCTTTCTTACCGGAGAGCTCTAGCTTAGCCCTCTTTTCTTTTGGCACATGAACATACACAGGAGTACCGAATATCCTCATGTGATCAACTGCAGGTTTCTTCTTGGTAAAGACTTCTTCAGGAGTTTTCTCACCCAAGATAACATGTGGGCTTCTGTTCTGAATGTATACTACAGTTCTGGTAGCTTCAGCCCATAAAGACAAAGGAAGATCTAGATCAGTGATCATGGCTTTAGCAGCCTCACAGATCGTTCTATTCTTCCTTTCTATAACCCCATTTTGCTGGGGGTTGTAAGGTACTGTTAGCTCTTTCTTGATTCCTACTTCTCGACAAAAATCATCAAACTCATTAGATTCATACTCACCTTCGTTATTTGATCTCAAGATACAGATGTGCCTACCAGTCTTGGACTTAAGGAAGTAAATCCAAGACTTCCAAGAGTAGTCATCAATAAACAAGACATAATATAAACACCCACTCGAGGAGGGTGAAGACATGGGCCCACAAATGTCAGAATGAATCAAATCCAAAATACCTTTAGATCTACTCTTGCTTATGGGAAAGGATTTCTTAGTGTTCTTACGTAGAGCACATCCTTTACAGATTCCTTCTTGTTTTGGAGAAACTTTTGGCATACGTGTGACCATCTTCTACAATGTTGGGAGAGCTGTGTAGTGAAGGTGTCCAAACATTCTATGCCAAAGTTCACAAGGATCAACTGAGTCATCTACCAAAGCATGAGTGGAAACTTTGGAGGCCTTGTAGAGGTCTCCTTCTCAAACCCCAATTTGAACTGCTGAGTCTAGATCTGTGTCTTTTGCCCATAAAAGACCTTCTTGTCCATAAAGAGGACTTTGTGGCCCTTGTCTTCTAAACCAACAATAGATAAAAGATTTTTCTTTAAACCAGGAACATAAAGAATATCATCAACATGAAGAACCGTACCTGAATCAAGTTGAAGTGAAGCTGAGCCAACTCCTTCAATCTTGTAAGTGGAGTCATCTCCAAGTTCTACCTGAGTGGTGAACTTTCACTTTTTGTAACTGGTGAGGGAACCACAGTTACCTGTCATGTGCCTGGAGGCACCACTATCCACCAACCAAGAAGTGGAGCAAGCTGAGAAAGAAACAGTTAGAGCATAAATCAAATAGTACTCTCTTCTAGGCTCATCAGTTTTATTAGCCTTGGTTTTTTTCTTCTTCTTTGGTTCTTCATTTTCTTCTTCCTCTGTTGCTGCAGCAGATGCCTGAAACCTTCTCTTGGGTTTCTTCTTGTTCTGCCCGTAGTCTCTAGCATAATGTCCAAACTTATGACAAGTATAACATTCAATCTTAGACATGTCAGAAAACTTACCCTGAGGTTTCTTCCCTTTCTTTTGCTGAGAAGAAGGTTTCTTGAACCTTTTGGTCTTTGCTGCAAGTGCAAGGTTATCCTGCTTGATTACCTTGTTAGTGTTCCTTGCTTCTTCTTGTATGCAATCATGCCAAAGCCTTTCAAAGGTTGGCTGATTTTCTTGTCCATAGACGGATGCCATGAAGGTTTCCCAAGAGCTTGGGAGACCATCAACCACTGTTTGTACAAGATCATTATCATCAACAGTAACACCAATAGCAAGGAGTTGATCTCTTACCTGTTTGATCTTAGTGTAAAAGGAACCCACACTTTCATCTTTGTTCAGCTTCAAAGTTCATAGCCTCTTCTTCAAGACTCTCTTTTGACTAGGAGCCTTCTTTTCATAGAGATTTATCAAAGTATCATAGCAGTCTTTAGCAGTCTTCAAGGATGTGATGTTAGGCAGCAACTCTTCTCTGATAGAATCATAAATGACTCTTCTAGCCTTACCTTGTTTCCTTTTGTAGGCAAGCCTACCAACATTTGTAGTTGGCTCTTCTGTGACATTAAGAACAATGTCATCCAAGTCATTCCCATCCAGAATGGTTGTCAACCTGGCCTTCCAGGAATTGAAGTTTGCTGAACCATAGAGCTTCTCTTTTGGTTTGAAACCAACAGTAGCCATCTCTGTCACTTATCCAAATGTTAGATATGCAAATCTTATTCCAAGATCTAGTGAGAAATAACAACAGTGTCCCTTTACTGTGTGTTCACATGCTAAGCTTTAATACCATGTTGAATTTTCAGCATTAGCATAAACTTTAAAAATTTGCAGATCTACTTAAACAATTCAGCAGTATAGTAAAACCACATTCATCACATCAGCACACATGGACACAAGATTTTTCATTGGGGAAACCTTCAAAGGACAAAAACCCCGAAAGCATTAATAGCTCATCTCGTAAATGAGACGACTTAAAAAATTCTTCAAAAAGTTTCTTAAATCCATATCTGTATTTTACTCACAGTAACTGTAAAATTTATTAGTAAAAATCAGACTGATAATTTTACCCACAATTTCCAGAATTACAAAAATTATTAATTTAGGGCTTTTTTCCAGAAAAATAAAATTTTCTCTCTTGTCTGCAAAAAATCAGACTGCCTGAGAAAATATCAGACTGCCCAACTGTACCTTCGGGGTGCCCGATCTGCTGCTCGAATACTTCTTTGCACGGCCTGCTCGATCTGCTTGCTGCCCGAATTGTCCTCCTCTGCTCGATTTGTTTTTCCTGCCCAGCCTGCTGCCCGGGATCCGACAACTCTGGCTGCACTGCTCGTAGGCTTCCGGGTCTGCTGCTGAGCAGCCCGTGGCCACGACTGCCTTGCTAGGGCCTGCCTTGGGCTACCCGAGAGCTAAACCCTTACGGGTATGCCTGATAGAGGCTACTCGGGGTGCCTAGGGTAAGCCCGTGGGTTGAAAAGAGAAAGGGCCAAGCCCTAGTTTGCTGCCCGGATGGAGAATAGGGACAACCCGAGAGAGAAGAAGGGGCTGCCCAAAACTTGGCTCTCGAAAAATAGAAAAAGGCTGCCCACACAAAAAAATCTCAGTTGCCCGAAAATGAAGAGGGCTGCCCAAAAACAAAATGCAGAAGATAACTGTCCCAAAAGATTTGTTGAAGTAAAATAACAGCTTCACCTGTGAGAGAGAACTTGTGTGTAAAAATAAGACTTGATCTTCTTTTATAGTCTTCATTCACCTGTAAGTGGACAAAATTAGGAAAGATAAAAATAATAATATTTTTAATCTTTTCTTAATTTCACTTTCACTTTTACCAAAATGGTCCTTTTATTTTTCCTTTGACTTTTATAAGAAGTCCTTATTTATTTTGACTTTCACTTGTGGTCATTTTCCTGTGGTCAAAAAAATCTTTATTTATTTTGACTTTTGACTTTTGACTTTGGCCTTTTTCCAAGTGCCCCTGTGGTCCTTTTTTGATTTCAAAAGTACATCATCATAAACCAAGAGAGGTATTAATGCTTTTATCTCACACACTGTGTGACACCTAGATCAGTTACTAGGGTAACTTGACCAAGGGTAGCTAATCCTTGGAGAAGCACACCAAGCCCATTGATCAAGGGTCAAAGTGCCTCACACATGCCCAGACCCAGTCTAGGGATTACAGTGTCTTCATTCTCTAAGAGAATGGCTACTCAGAACTAAGCTGAGAATACCAGTCCCAGATTGGTCTACATCATGGTCGTGGACCAGATGTCTACTCAACACAAGGTTGAGTCTACCCGAGGCAGAGCTAGGTCTATATCATGGTCCCAGACCATATATCTACCATTCAATAGAATGTTCACTCAACACTGGGTTGAGTCTTCATCGTGGTCCCGGACCAGGTGGCCCCATTCTCCTAAGAGAAGGACTCTTGATGCTGCTCAGAAAAATCAACACTTCACAACGTTTTTTTGCCATGGGTTTAACCTCACGGCTTTACTTCTGTGTGGTTGTTTATGGGATTACCTCTCGATTTGTCCATCCAGGTTATCTCCACCGTGATCTTTGATTGTTCTCACCATTTCCTTCACAGGTTATCTTCGCCGTGATCTTTGCTTGTTCTCAACGTTTTCTTCACTGGTTATCTCCACCGTGATCTCTGCTTGTTCTCAACGTTTCCTTCACGGGTTATCTCCACCGTGATCTTTGCTTGTTCTCAATGTTTCCTTCACAGGTTATCTCCACCGTGATCTTTGCTTGTTCTCAACAGTTATGTGTTGTTTCCCTCTCAACCTAGTCCACATGTTCTCTGCTCCTCACGCTGGTCCGAGTCTGCTTCACGTCCGAGCTCCGCGTGTGAGCTCAGCGCACGACTTCTCTTTTGCTCCGTGCATATTTCCCTATGCTCCGTGGTGATTGGATCTTCATCCACTCGCTGCTCCTTGCATGAAGGCTTTTCGGGACAACGTTACCTTGTCTGCGAGATTCTTTATTGTGATATGTGGATTGCTTACTCAGCATGACTAGGTGTCTCTACTTAGTATGACTGAGTGTCTCTTGCGCTGAGTGACTGTGTGTTCTTAGCGTGACTGTACTATAATTGAACTGCTCAAGCCTGTGCATTTGATTGGAGCCTCTCTACCCGTTGACTAAGAGTCTAAGGTCTGTTTACTTCTACTTGAACTTTCTCTCTCAAGGTACGCATATTGTTTACCCAGTTTGACAAGATCAAACTCAGAACTATTCGAGTATAAGGCGGATCCAATAATGGTTATGATTTGCTAATTCTGTATCTATTTATTTTTCTGTACATGACATTTGGTGAAACATCTCAATGACCAACTTTAAAGCAGTGACCAACAAAGCGTTAAGTTGAAAGAGATGAAAATTATGTTCTTGCTTTATTACACTTCAAATTTTATTAGTAACAATATTTTGAATCTGAATTTATATGTTCTTGCACTTATGTTTATTACTTGTATTAAAACATCACTAACCCTTAAATTTCAACATGGTATTAGAGCTTAGGATGTAGATAACTCTGTCTTGAGGGTAACAGAGTCTACATGGTCCTAAGGTAAGGGTTGCCAAAGTAACAATAAGGACTTGACTTGTTAGATCTTGGTTGAAGGAGTTCATTAGCCATCAAAGTGATAAAGAGATCTGATACTTACGTCTCTGTTTGATTAGATCTATAGCAACTGACCATAGAAATGTGCTTATATCTATAGAACTGACAAGTGTTACTAGAAAATGGATTTAATAAGATAACCCATGCAAGAGTTATGTTAGCAAATGACAAGCCCACTTAATTATAATACCTTATAATTGATCATTGGTTTGTGCAAAAGAGTTTTTATGACTCATTAATGGATGTTAGAATTTATGATCAATTTTTATTATGTTTAAGAAGTGCAATCTCATGCTTAAAGGATAGTGGCATAGAATGCTTAACCATTGCTTATGATACATCAGTCAATGTGAAGCCTAGAGCTTAATCTCTTGTCCAGGATTATGATTTAAATTTGTGCCAATGCATGTATACTATTATAATGTTGATACTTCCATGGGTACATATTCAATGTGATGCACAATGTGATTTCTGCATAAGAACAGATATAGGGAGGACTTCCTATCCCCCTTCATGTTGACTCTTAGTATAGTCATATCATGTGGTTTTCCTTTGACAGCTTTAAGATAGTTGCAGTATGTATATGAAACAGTGAAGCACGACTCGTTGGAGACTCGCGGGTACTCGTGAGTCTGCCCGAGTCAGCACCCAAAACGAGTAACATGCATATACTCGTTGGAAAACTCGTTTACCTCAGCTCACTCGTCAAACTTGCCCAATCTCGCTTAGGCTCGCCATAAAGTCGCTCGTACTCGGCAAGACTCGCTAGGAAAAAATACCACGTGGCTAAGTCACACGACTGGGCGAAGTTTAACCTATAGGTGTCAGATGGATTTTGAGGGTTCGCTGAAGAAATTCCAATCGTGCTCAAATGCAGAGTGTTATAGACAACACCTCCATCCCTGTAGGCTGCACCTCCACCCCTGCCGGCTGCGGCTTGCTAACTATGAACTTTGCTTTTCTTACCCTGGCCTGCATGTATTCATTTCCCTCCCGATTGGACTGTGGCTAGGAAACACGAGTCATTTTCCTTTGCGGCATGTATTCATATCGAATTTTCCCTTCGACAATGGTCATTTTCCTTTGCCACCTGTATTCATATCGAATTTTCCCTTCGACATGTTATCTTACGTTTATGGTAAGGTCACATTAGTTATAAAGTATAAAGTTTAAAAACTTAGAACTTTTTTATTAAGGATATATTATATATTATTTTTTTCAAATTTTATTATATACATATGGTTTATATTATCTTATATATGGTTTACACTGAGATAATATAATTTGTAAAATATAATGATATTATAAACTTATAATATCATTTGCAAAATATAATGGTAATAAACTTATAATGTATTAATAATTTAAGTAAATATTATATTTTTCAAAATTTATTTTATATATATAATTGTTATTTTCGGATTTTGTATATAATAATATTTATGATATATGTATTATATAGATATTTGATATGATAAGTGAATATATTTTAAATATATGGATTGGAATTGTTATTAACTTTTTTTTTCCCCAAAATTTTTCATATTTTAAGTTTTTTTCCTATATGTCGAGTCTGTCCTGAGTCGACGAGTCATAGGCCAGCCGAGTCTTTGTCGAGTCCGAGTCGTGCAATATTGATATGAATGATAAAGTCATGTTAGTATGTGAAATTGATGGCATTCAATCTTAACTTATAAAGGAGGATGATGTGACAAGCAATGAATGCTTACCAATTCTGTTTATGCTTAAAGTTATCTACACAGCTTGAGAGGGAGCTGAGTACTCATGTACAGAGGGAGCAAGAGGCTCCACAAATTGCAGGACCAATTATGTTAGATAATCATCCCTCAAATAAATAACCAGGCATTTGAAAGAGCTGACATATTCAGAGATCGAGAGGGAGCAATTTGTACTCTCTAGTGACTCAGAGATGGAAGCCTATAAGATTTCTCTCTTAGAGAAGTAGAGGGAGAAGGCCAAGAAGCCTACATCTGATCTCATTGAGAAGCCTATTGAAAAGCTTCAAGGTTGCTCCAGTGAGAGCCATGTCACTAATTTAGTTTACTCTTATTATGAGGAGACAGTTCAAGAACAGATTTGGAAAAATGATGTGGAAAGTCATTCTCAGCCATGAAAGGAAGTCAGCTATAACTTCCAAGAGGATCTATGAGATCATGCTTCGTGCTAAGATGGAGAGCTGTCTGAAGTTCTCAAGAAACCCTGTATTTGATGACATGCTAAAAGACATGGAGATGAGTTATCAACACGTAAGTGTGTAATATGTTATCGATGTGCCGAGAATGTCCCTCTTGCTGAGAGGGAGTGTTAAAGTTAGTGCAGTTGCGAGACCTTTCTCAGAGAATGGTACCCTAGTCAGTTCACTAGGACAGAGTAAGACCCTATAAGGTACCCTAGGGCCCCCAGTAGTCTCCCGGGGTTCTTGGTCTAGGACCAAGCAGGTTGATGCCATGGCAAAGCCCCTAGCATGTGGCTAGGCCCCTAGATGCCTCCAGGGTATTCTGGTTTGGGACCAAGGACGCGATGTCCAAGTAGGTTTTGCATGTAGTTGATCAACTTTCAGTGTGAGACTGAAACTCAACTTAGTACTGAGAACCATTTTGCGAGAGAATGGAGGACTCGGTCAAGGTGCAGGGGTTGATCAATATAATTCAGTGTGAGACTGAAACTTAGTCTAGGGCTGAAAACCATTCATTAAGAATGGAAGATAACGATGTCCCCTCTCCTAATCGGTTATTGCTAGGTTGCTTCTCAAGGGATTGGCCACCCCTTGACGATGTCCCTTGTACCTAACCCTTAGGAGCAGTGTTAAGGACAAAATGATCGTACCATCCGTTTGGATCTTCCCCTTATATAGTGATGACAAAATATATGTAAAACAATGTACCTTGAGAGAGAGAAAAGATCAAAGTCTTTGGTCCTATTGGTAAATGCTTATCCACACTTATGGTTCACCTTCATCTTTTGATTATGTGGGTTGTGGTCCCCTTGTTAACTCTTGGTACTTTACCTTACTTGGTCTTGACACTCTTACTTGGGCGTACCTTTGATTATGATGACTTATGGATTTTATCCTAAGTGTATTTACCTTATGGTTTTTCTATCGGACCATTGGACAATTTATCTTTATGGTTACTTTATGTTGGACCTTTTCACTTTTGACCATATTTTAAATTCATTAATTTATGAATTTGTTAAAAGCCTTGGATACTTTACCTTACGATTATTTTGTGATTTTTTAGTTATGGGCCACTTTAATTTTATCCTAAGAAAAGCTAAGTGTTTGATTTATTCACCTACTACCCTAACCTATATAAAGAAAAGAAATATAATTTTCTTAACGTGTGATTTCCCTCATGGTGATTTCCCACGGGCTCGATTTTTCAATACGATTTCTCTCCGTGGTGATCTTTGCTATCGTCGGTTTCTTCAAAGCGTTTTTCTGCCACGGGTTTAACCTCACGACTTTACTTGTGTGGTTGTTTACGGGATTACCTCTCGATTTGTCCATGCGGGTTATCTCCACTGTGATCTCTGATTGTTCTCAGCATTTCCTCCACGGGTTATCTTCATTGTGATCTCTGCTTGTTCTCAGCGTTTCCTTCATGGGTTATCTCCACTGTGATCTCTGATTGTTCTCAACGGTTATCTGCTGTTTCCCTCTCGGCCTAGTCCACGTGTTCTCTGCTCCTCACACTGGTTCGAGTCTGCTTCACGTCCGAGCTCAGTCGCGTCTCCTTCTGCTCCGTGTGTGAGCTCAGCGCGCGACTTTCCTTTTGCTCGTGCATATTTCCCTCTTCTCCGTGGTGACTATCTTCATCCACTCGCTGCTCTCTGCGTGAAGGCTTTCCTGGACAGCGTTACCTTGTCTGCAAGATTCTTTATTGTGATCTGTGGTTTGCTTACTCAGCATGACTGGGTGTCTCTACCTAGTATGACTGAGTGTCACTTGCACTGAGTGACTGTGTGTTCTTAGTGTGACTGTACTATGGATGAACTGCTCAAGCCTGTGCATTTGATTGGAGCCTCTCTACCTGTTGACTAAGAGTCTGATGTCTGTTTACTTCTACTTGAACTTTCTCTCTCAAGGTATGCATAGTCAATATTGTTTACCCAGTTTGACTTGTCCCTTTGGTGACAAGATCAAACTCAGAACTATCCGAGTATAAGGCGGATCCAATAATGGTTATATTTTGCTAATGCTGTATCTATTTATTTTTCTATACATGACATTTGGTGAAACATCTCAATTACCAACTTTAAAGCAGTTACCAGCAGAGCGTTAAGTTGAAAGAGATGAAAATTATTTTCTTGCTTTATTACACTTCAAATTTTATTAGCAGCACTATTTTGAATCTGAATTTATATGTTGATGCCCTTATGTTTATTACTTGTATTAAAACATCACTAACCCTTAAATTTCAACAGAAAAAACTTCCCATGCTTAATAAGTGATTTTGCTTGAGTGAAGGGTACATTTTTGTTAAGGTCATGACAGAGGAGTTCAACAATAAGCACCACCAACATCAATGTACATAGAGAGGTTGATGTGCTTGATTAAATGCCAATCCCATACCCTCATACATGATAGAATCTAGTGGAAACGTTGCAATTCTGAAGTCCTGAAAACTGGTCCGTTGAATTCTGAATGGGATCTGAAATTCTACTTTTTGCATATGCAGTCCATGAGGTTGGAATCACTTTCAAACATCCTGAAACAATTAATGGTAATGTTAAAAATTCAAATGAAAGGATAGAAAATGAAAGATGAGGATAATGTCAATTTTACTTTAAGAAATTAATATTAGTGACTTTAGAAGAGAGGCCTCTTTTTCGTAAAAATAGTGTCATGTTTCAGGACACAGTGTGGGCAGGTTGGGACACGATGATGACAGCGTTGGACACGTGTTTTGACTGTGTCCCAAAAAAGGACACATTCAAAACATGTGTCCAACATGTGTCATCTTGTTTGTGTTGGATACGACGACACAAGACACATTGGCCTAAAAGGCCGGGTCCAGGATCTTAGTATACATACTTCAAGATTTTTAATATATACAAATACTTTGAAAAGTTGTTTTTTCTTTTAATTATTTTTCCCATTAAAAAACTCATAGCTAATGAATAAAAATGTTAATTTATTTTAAAAATTCGCCTTGAAATTTGTCTTGAGATTCGCCTTGAAATTCATCTTGAGATTCGTCTTGAGATTTGAATTTGCCTTGAAATTCAGCTTAAGATTCGCCTTGATTTCGCCTTTGAAATTCCAAGCTCCAATGAATTTCATTTTTTTTGAGATTTGACAAATTTCAAAGCTTATCAATAAAATTCGCTGAATCTTGCGACTTGATTGTTACTATAGAAATGGAACTAGCTTTTCTCTTGTAGCTGAAAATGCATGGGGGTATAGCATACTGGCAATTGCCTTCATTTTTAGATTAGCTTGGAAATAGCATTGAAAAAGCTCTCAAGTTTAACATATGTGAGGAAACATCATTTGCGTTTCCCATATTTCTGGTTATGTACTCTATTTTTTGTTGGTCTATTATGTTGTTTGTATTGTTAAAGACTTGTGGGTGCATGAATGATGTCTTTGTAATTATATTTGAGTAATAACTTTTTAAGTTTTGAATTTTATTTGAAGTTCCCAATAACAGTTCTAAAATATTAACATCGCCCAAATGGCTTCATAATGAAAATACTCTTTTCTTTTATTAAAAATTCTTCCCCTGGACTAACAAGAGCACTAACTAAAAATCATGTATAGAAATGAACTGAGAATTGACACAGGGACATTTATAGGAGGTTCTCATGCATACATAGTACAAACATTCTTTGTTTACTTGCAGCTATGTGCATAGCATGTTTCTAAGCCATTTGAACCCTTGTTGATCCGTAAATTGTAGCAGATATACTGCTAACCAGTTCATCAGAACAAATCCTATATTAGCTTTTATTATTATTTAATAAAACTAGGAAATGTCCTTTTGCTATCTAGTTGCAGAAAATAAATAGCAGAAATTTGAAGAGCAGAACATATTCAACCACAAACAATTTGACACACAAATTTACCCTGTAAAGCTCACTTTGAGAGAATTTAAACAATGGAATGGCTTCAGTTGTGCTTTATTGATTCTTTTAACAAAAGGGAAATGCAAATTTCAATGGCTTTAATGAGCATAGAACACTCTGCATGGGACTCCAATCTGCTACAACATTCCTGTCCCTTGCTTTACCTTGCAATCTTCATACAGGATGAGAATGGGCTATTGGATTTTGACTAAGCTTCATTCTCTTTGGCTCTCTCTCCAGCTATTGTTACTGTCTCGAAGAGCTCATTCAAAACATGATCCAAGCTTCAATAGGATCTTGCCAATTTTGAATATATTATTCCTTCACCTTTGAATCAACATTGAAAAGACTATGAATTGAGCCCCATTTCCTTTTCTGTTCATTGAACAACAATTTATAGGTTGGGTTATGTCTCTTTTGAATTAGACTCTTCAAATTCCAATTCATTTGGCCTTCCGGAATACAAATGTTTCAATCACCCAACCAATGGCTGTTCGTCTTTTCACCAAATTCCATTATTTATCATGAGGACGTTATCGATTGCATCAAAGTTTGCTGATCAAATCTCAACATTCATGCCAAAGGGTTCTTACAATTGCGTTTTTCCAAGTGAGCTACTATTCATTGCTTGTTTATTTGTGCAAGAAGCCTCACCTTTGCTTGCATTGGTGCAAGCTACCCTCACTCAATGACTACTAATACTTGGGTTTCAATCCTGTGTGAGCAACCCTAATGTTAATGGGTGCAACTAACCTTCTTTGAAAGAGGTGGGAGCTACCTTTGCTCCAATAGGTGCAATTACAGATTACCCTACCCTTTAACTGGTGCAGGTTACTTCATTCGAAGTGGTGTGTCCTACCTTTGTTGAAAGAGGTGTGAACCGACCGCTGGCAATGGTACGGATCTTCATTTCAATTTTGTGAGGAAACCTTGTTCAAGCTATGTGAGTTCATTCAAGCGAGTAGCTGTGATTGCCTTCATCTAGATGGCTACACTCAGCCCCCATCTTAATTGGTGCAACTGCCTTCATTTGATTTGGTGTGACCTCCTTCAAGTGAAAGGTTGCGCGCTCACTCTTTTTAACAAGTGTGGCCACTTCTAGTCACATAACTACAACCTCTTTTACCCATGCAATCTAGCATTTGCTTCAGACATTGTAATCTACCTTCAACACATAATATCACCCATCTTAATGACATAATCACCAATTCCATGAGGCACAACTTCAAGCCTTGCTATTCCAATCTTCTCATGATTTGTTTTGAATCAGTTGTATGAATACCGTCATTATTTATTCAAGCACATCCATATACAAACTTAATGTTGACCAAGATATGCTACTTTGAACCTAAGTTTGATGCAATTGTCTTAAAACAGGTTAGAGCAAGCTAACTTGCCATCTTGACTTGTTGAGCCATTGGCTAGAGACATGGTTAGTTGAAATTTTAAGAATCGACGGCAATATAAAAAACCCATTTAATGGGGTTGTTTTTGGACTTTCATCTATTTGTTAAGGTTCAGTGATCACTTAAGTCATCCTTGGAGGTTGATAGGTAATAGAGCTTGTTGTCTGCCGAGATGCACACCAGCAGCAGAAATCTTTCGAAAGATGTCTCCTCACTGCAAGTGGGAGAGGTGTGGCCTTGGGGGCAAGCAATGAGCCAGGTACTGTCACATGAATCCCAGCTTCTCCGTTTAGGCTAACTCCTAACGAATCCAAGGGGGTTTGTCCCTAACAAAGAGTTTTCTATGGCTCTTGTGTTTTAAGTGTTTTTATGGTGTTGTGGATGCGGATGGGTATTTTTTAGGAGTTTTATAATGAGATCACAGTTTATAAAAGTGAGATAAACACAAGATAAAAAGCAATCCACGTTGTGATCACAAGACACAAGATTTATAGATAAACAATACAATGAAGACTTGTGAAATAAGATAGCATCCACAGATAAATACTTAGACAAATTCCAATGGACAAATGGCCCAGATTAATGGTGATGCATAAAAGTTAAAAAAGACCAGTGCCAAATGGAGTCAAATATACGAAGTGCTTGGGGATGCTGAAGATACAAGTCTCAGAATAATGTTGGTGAGAATGTTGTGCAAATTATCTTGGTTGATTTTATGAGTTTTAGTGATCTTGATTATTAAGGCTAATAAAGCAAGGTATGAGTCCAACCGGAAAAAGTATACCTTTAGTGGCTCCCCTTGGTGACCTGATGGACCGTCCAGTATCTAGGCTAGGTGTCCAAGGAACTTAACCAGCAAGCTAGAACTCTATGACAACGGTGATTTCCGGCGCCACCAGTAGGAATTTCCCCACTACGTGAGTATTTCTCGAAACAACGCCGGTTCGTTGGTTTATGGGGGTGAAGATTTTATTATGGTTATCACTTGTAAGATTAACAAATCCAGTCACCGTTCTGAGTAATCTAACCCCTTAGAAAAGGCAGAGCATACTTGGTGGCGGAAAGCAACAAAATAAATTTAAAAAAAAGGGGGATGTGAGGTTGAAGTTTTTTATTAAAAGCACAAGAAAAAACTCTCCGACAGAGAGCGCTCTTGACTTCATCTTATGACAATGTTCAAGAGGCTTATGATGCACGAAATTAAATCACTGTACTGAAAATAAAGTCTAATCTACCCAAGAATCTCTTTCAGGTCAGAGCCCGTACTCGGGAGAGCATGGTGGTAAGTAAAAATTGAAATAGAAACAACTCTCCGACAGAGAGCACTCTTGATCCACTATTCGTGAGATTCGAGATTTCTAATCTATGATGCGAATGCAATGCAAGTG
>LPNX010995636.1:22015-67478 GCA_001517045.1 Pseudotsuga menziesii | reverse complement strand
AACCCATGGACCCACTATTTCCTAGTTTTGAGTGATTTTCCATCACTCAGGTCAGAAAGCCCCAAAAATCAATTATTGATTAGTTTAATTAATAAATTGATGAATAATGGAGCAAATACAAAATCACAGATCAGTGGATTCTCAGCCGATTTGATTGAAATCAGTGAGATATGAAGCAGATTCACTGGATCTGACAAATCCTTGACTGCAGGAGGTGATCAAATCAGATCCAGAGTTGATCTTCATCATCCTTTATGGGGAATTTCGCCCTCCCTCTCTCCTCCACACGTTTTTGGCTGATCTGGATGAGTTTTGGTGGATGCTTCAGTCAACAGGTTGAGGTGTCAGTCAGATCAGCCCCCCGATTGATAGTTGCACTCAGTGAGACTCAGATCTGGCTCAGCTAGACACAGATCAGGCATTGATGGACTCTCCTTAAGCTGATTTGATGTGTCTCCTAGGGATTTGCGCCCCCCCTGGGCTGGATCTCCTTGTTTTTGTATATATCCAGGCACAACCTCCTCTTCCAAGCTAGTTAGAGCTGGACTAAAGGGATTGCCATTGTAACTTTGTATTTGATCATCATTTGTGAATAACGAAGCTTTGGAGGCTATACTGTGTAGTGCATGTGTATGTGTGGATTCTCAGTGTTATGCTGCTGATGTGGTAGCTGCAATTTCTTGCCAAATTCTGTGCTGCTTCTGTGTTCTGGCTTCAAGGATTCGGCTGAATCTAGTAAGGGTATAAACTAGGAAAGCTAGATTGCTTGATCTTGTTTATCCATATGATGTATGCTCAAAAATTTCAGTTATATGCTTAAATAAGGTTATTTCTGCATAATTTTTCATTTTTTGTGGCTTTATGCATCTATATCCAGATTTCACGAGGTGTGTGCAAGCTTGTGTTATTTAGTTGCAGGTTCTTGATTGGATGAAGGTGTGGATCTAGATTGACTCCATTCCTATCCAATAAGCTCAAGACTCTGTCCCTCAGCACTTCACAAAAGGGCCTCCTTCAAGCTTGCTCCATTCAAGCAACGATCCGACCTTCTCTCCTCTTCTTCTCATTTCTATAAAAAATCAACACTTTACCCGGTTACTTTGTTCAGTTCATAGCTTTGATTTCATTTGGATTTGTTTCATCAAAGTAAAATATACATAGATCTGATATTTCATAGCTCCTAGTCTAGATCTTGCACTTAAAAAAGTTTCATAAGCATTCTAGATCTAGCTTTAGGGAAATCGTCTTTTTGCATGAAAATTTAAAGAATACTTGTAGATCGCATGCATTAGATTTCCTTTCACTGTTATAAAATTTAATATTCTGCAATATCAGTGCATTTTTATTGTCTGCACAAACAGCAAGCCAAGATCCCAAGGAAAGCTTGCTTTCCTTGGTTCCCTTTTTGCTTGTTTAGCTAGTTTAACTTCATTTTTTTTGAGATAAGGTAGGTTGATCCAAAGGTACTCTTAAAGTGCTTTTGGGCATATGTTATTCTAATATGCTCGCTGTCTTTTAGCAGGTCTGACAGAAAAGAAAGGAAGCTGCTGTCCGGAGTGGCCTCAGGAGCGTTCAAATCCCCCCAGGGGTCTACCTGTTCACCAAAAACTCAAATTTTTTCCAAAGTTGTAAAATCTTGGTTTCAGCCTGTATAAGGACCAAGAAGTTTCTGATTTTTCAATTCACTTATATTGTAACCAATAATAAATAAAATTATTTTTGGAATAGGCTCTTTCGATCCCATTCCCCACCCCCCCCGGGGGGATTTGCGTCGGTGCCATTTTCGTCGCTTTCTGCTTATTTCTTTTTTAAACTAGCATTGATCTAATTTGCAGGGTAGTATACTTGATTTTATTATTAATTTCATATTCCACTTTTTGTTTTTTCAAAGTAATCATAATACTTACCCCACGATTTCCCGATTGACCCGAAAGGGGAAAGAGATTCGTGGCGGGTAGCCGTGAAGGTTTAGTTTTGGACATATTCCAAGTATTCTCGGGTATATCTGGAGCCCCCCCTTTGCCTAATTTAATCAATTCATACTTCACATTTAACTTAAAACATACCGAGAGGCAATCACAAAACTTTCACTCCAAGCACATGCAAGCACATTGATCTTATTGATTTGACTCCTTTCTAAGGCACTGGTCATTTTTTGCTTTATATATATATTGTGTCTCAGTATTGTGCTTTCGTGTGTTTATTTTCACATCTTGTCATCTTTTGATTATCTTTAGTTAAATTGCAAACTCCTAAGTAACTCACTCAGTTTAACATCACAACACTAAGTAATCATCCTTAGTAACTTAATAGGGTCTACCCCCCTTGGCTTCGTTAGGAGTTGAGCCTAAACGAAGGAGTCAAGAACAAGGTGACAGCCTTGACTCGAGACTTGCCCCCAAGGACACACCGAGTGGCTTGAAGATTTCTGCCACGTGACCCAGATGTGTGAAAAGGCGGCAACACTTTTTGGCGCCGTTGCCGGGGATAAATCTTTTTATTCCCGAGTACGACTTTTGTTTTCTTCCTTTTTTGTTTTGGCTTTGTTTGATGAATGCTTAGAGTAGATCTTTAATTTTCATCTGGCGACTCCACTGACTTTGTTCCAGTTTTTATTTTTTACAAAGAAAAGCAAAAAAATAATTTTTGTGAAAAGATTTATAAATGCTTATTTTTTTTTTTCACATGGCGACTCCATTGAAGGGATAAAATCCNTGGAACACATTGTTGAAGACTCTCCTCATGACACCATAGCTGAAAACATTGAAGATTTGAGGTATTCTCAGGTGTGTTGCAATGCTGATATTTTTCCAGAAATCTCTCTAGAGAAATCCACTGAGCAACACATACCAAGTGATCCCTTTGAATATGTCCAAAAAATTTCTTNCTTGTGAAGTTTTGTTGTGTGTAGATGAGCCCATGTGACATGTTAAAACCTTTAAAGCTCATCACTTGACAGCTCCACCTTTTCAGTACAAGGTTTAATTGTTATATCAAATGGATACTATTTTGGATGAATTAAAGGAGAAATATGGTGCCCAGTTAATCTTAATGTTTCAACCTATCGATTTCTCAAACATCCCGGGTTTTCCTAACTATGGTGATGGTTTGGGGGATGCACATAACTGGCTTCCACCATTTCATGGAGATTATAGTGACTCGGCCATCTGGCATGTCAAATCTTTTCTTNTCATGATATCATAACAGAAGCCTATGAAGAAACCTATGATAAGATCACTATAGTGTGTGGTGACACTAGACCTTGTTCTCCTCATGTTGATGAAGGTTTTGAAAGTCTATTGCCTCGTAACATTTTATCTGAAGAAGATTGTTATGAATACAAAGAATACATGGATAGGCAGGAGCATGATGCCATGGATGAAGAGTCCCCCACATATGACATGGATGGGAGTGATGACTATTGGAATTTCATAGATAATCCAACTTGTGAAAATCTTATGCAGAATCCCATCCATGATATGTCCAACAATGGGAGTGTCTATTCAAAAATTTGTGGAAGTCCAATCTACGATACATCCATAGAGGGAAGCACAGATCTAGATGCTTGGGAAAACCTTAGTATGGAAGAGGAGCATTCAAAATTTTCATATGATCATTCAGAGTCATACCATGCAGAGCCGCACAAGGGTATCAGTAATGAAGACATTGAGAAACAGTATTGTGAAAAGTCAGATGTCATGCAGTCAGTGGATTATTTGTCTTAGCCATCTTTTTCACATATAGAGGTTCCTTATGATTTGGAGCTACTTGGCGCTTGTGCAACAAGTTATCATTTGATAAACCCCGGTGATCAGTATGATGATGTAGTCAGTCTACCTCATAGTTCTGATTGGTATATCAATCCTATCCAGTCATGGATAGAAGCAGCCTGCATGAGCACATACAAGTTTGGGAAGAATATTTATGACATTTTTCATGCCTATGATCTCCCATCCATCCCGCCCATCTTGAATCATCACGCAGGTTTGCATTTTCTGAATAAGGTATCCTTACTTTGGCTGGTAACCAAAGACAAGGAAATTTTTTTTTATGTTAACAAAATGCTTAGGTGGTTACATTGGATTTTTGATTACACTTAACCCTTTTTATATCATGCTTAGAGTAGGAAAATAAGCTCCTTGAAATAGAGCATTTACTTTCTGCATTTCTATTTTTAGCTATAATAAAACTTTGCTTCTTTTAGTTAGTTACACTTATTTTGTGTAAATAAATCAGCTTAATGGTTCATTTGGTTTTCTATAAAACTTGTGCTACTGAGGTTTTTCTTGTCAAGTTGAGATGTTTTTACAGGGTATATAAACCAGAGATCCTGGTGTTCTCGTATCCTCTCCTTTCCTTAAAGACTAGATCGAGCACACGTCCCACAGTTGGAGCCAGAATGTTACCACCTAAGTTGTACTTAGTGGTTTTTTATCAAGTGATCCTGGTGAACTGGACAGGGTTAACTTGTTCGGACTTCAGAAGACCTTTGGAAGTACTTCTCGGAAGTACTTGTTGTACTATATCACATGTTCATACCCCATGGGGGAGTTGTAATAAATGTTCTAGCATGATAGTGTCTGTAAAAGACTCGGTCTCTTAGACTTCATTTGTCAATCTGATCAGCCCAGGGTGTTTTTTCCCTTGGTTATTATTGGTTGTTGAATAAACGACTGATAATTTCTGAGTTTTTCACTCCATACCTCCAAAGTTGGGGTGGTTGGCTTGGCATTTAGGCCTATTGAGGTTATTAGAGTCTATTTGTCAATGTATAAGCATGCTAGACATCATTTTTGAGTTATATGAACATGTCTAAGGCCCCCTAGGTGTTTTTCAATTTTTCAATTTTTTAGTTTTTTCAGTGTTTTTTATTAAATTTTAATTTTTCCAAAACTTGGGCTATTTTTTAATAGTTTAATTGGAAAATTTGATTTTGTAATAAAAGTGGGCCAAATAATCGGTCTCAGTCATGTAGGTGCTCATTTTCAAGCTAAGAGCAGCATGTAAACCCATGGACCCACTATTTCCTAGTTTTGAGTGATTTTCCATCACTCAGGTTAGAAAGCCCCAAAAATCAATTATTGATTAGTTTAATTAATAAATTGATGAATAATGGAGCAAATCCAAAATCACAGATCAATGGATTCTCAGCCGATTTGATTGAAATCAGTGAGATATGAAGCAGATTCACTGGATTTGACAAATCCTTGACCGAAGGAGGTGATCAAATCAGACCTAGAGTTGATCTTCATCATCCTTTATGGGGAATTTCGCCCTCCCTCTCTCCTCCACACGTTTTTGGCTGATCTGGATGAGTTTTGGTGGATGCTTCAGTCAACAGGTTGAGGTGTCAGTCAGATCAGCCCCCCGATTGACAGTTGCACTCAGTGAGACTCAGATCTGGCTCAACTAGACACAGATCAGGCATTGATGGACTCTCCTTCAGCTGATTTGATGTGTCTCCTTGGGATTTGCGCCCCCCTTGGGCTGGATCTCCTTGTTTTTGTATATATCCAGGCACAACCTCCTCTTCCAAGCTAGTTAGAGCTGGACTGAAGGGATTGCCATTGTAACTCTGTATTTGATCATCATTTGTGAATAACGAAGCTTTGGAGGCTATACTGTGTAGTGCATGTGTATGTGTGGATTCTCAGTGTTATGCTGCTGATGTGGTAGCTGCAATTTCTTGCCAAATTCTGTGCTGCTTCTGTGTTCTGGCTTCAAGGATTCAGCTGAATCTAGTAAGGGTATAAACTAGGAAAGCTAGATTGCTTGATCTTGTTTATCCATATGATGTATGCTCAAAAATTTCAGTTATATGCTTAAATAAGGTTATTTCTGCATAATCTTTCATTTTTTGTGGCTTTATGCATCTATATCCAGATCTCACGAGGTGTGTGTAGGCTTGTGTTATTTAGTTGCAGGTTCCTGATTGGATGAAGGTGTGGATCTAGATTGACTCCATTCCTATCCAATAAGCTCAAGACTCTGTCCCTCAGCACTCCACAAAAGGGCCTCCTTCAAGCTTGCTCCATTCAAGCAACGATCTGACTTTCTCTTCTCTTCTTCTCATTTCTATAAAAAATCAACACTTTACCCGGTTACTTTGTTCAGTTCATAGCTTTGATTTCATTTGGATCTGTTTCATCAAAGTAAATAATACATAGATCTGATATTTCATAGCTCCTAGTCTAGATTTTTTACTTAAAAAAGTTTCATAAGCATTCTAGATCTAGCTTTCGGGAAATCGTCTTTTTGCATGAAAATTTAAAGAAAACTTGTAGATCGCATGCATTAGATTTCTTTTCGCTATTATAAAATTTAATATTCTGCAATATCAGTGCATTTTTATTGGCTGCACAAATAGCAAGCCAAGATCTCAAGGAAAGCTTGCTTTCCTTGGTTCCCTTTTCTCCCGTTTAGCTAGTTTAACTTCATTTTTTTTGAGATAAGGTAGGCTGATCCAAAGGTACTCTTAAAGTGCTTTTGGGCATATGTTATTCTAATATGATCGCTGTCTTTTAGCAGGTTTGACAGAAAAGAAAGGAAGCTGCTGTTCGGAGTGGCCTCAGGAGTGTTCAAATCCCCCCAGGGGTCTCCCTGTTCACCAAAAACTCAAAATTTTTCCAAAGTTGTAAAATCTTGGTTTCAGCCTGTATAAGGACCAAGAAGTTTCTGATTTTTCAATTCACTGATATTGTAACCAATAATAAATAAAATTATTTTTGGAATAGGCTCTTTCGAGCCCATTCCCCATCCCCCCTGGGGGGATTTGCGTCGGTGCCATTTTCGTCGCTTTCTGCTTATTTCTTTTTTAAACTAGCATTGATCTAATTTGCAAGGTAGTATACTTGATTTTATTATTAATTTCATATTCCACTTTTTGTTTTTTCAAAGTAATCATAATACTTACCCCACGATTTCCCGATTGACCCAAAAGGGGAAAGAGATTCGTGGTAGGATTAATTAGAAAACTAAAATTGTGGTTCTGTTTTTCATCATTTGTTTATCAGCAATTATAAAATTAACCCCTCCTCGATTCCTCGATTGAGATCCACTTGGATCGAAAGAGGTTCTTGGAGGGTTTTCTTTTAAACAAGAACACCCAGTTTAAAACTTATTAAAATTTACAAGACTCCAGTGTGTATGCTCTGCACTTGGCTGCGGTTCGTCCGATCAGTCAAGCTGTATCAAAAGCACTTGGGTGACTAGCATAATTAGGACTCACTCTCCCCAATTGACAAACCGTTAGGTGAAAATCCAACACCTAGATCAAACCTCTACGGTGGAAAAATACCCAAAGGAAGCGGGAACTTCTGAAAAGTGACCTCGGGGCACCGATCTCTGTCACACCCTAAGGGGTGCGTTACGAACAATAGCCCCAGAGACTCCATTTCAGCCCACATATTCCTTGCGGGTAGCCGTGAAGGTTTAGTTTTGGACATACTCCAAGTACTCTCGGGTATATCTGGAGTCCCCCCTTTGCCTAATTTAATCAATTCATACTTCACATTTAACTTAAAACATACCAAGAGGCAATCGTAAAACTTTCACTTCAAGCACATGCAAGCACATTAATCTTATTGATTTGACTCCTTTCTAAGGCACTGGTCATTTTTTGCTTTATATATATATTGTGTCTCAGCATTGTGCTTTCGTGTGTTTATTTTCACATCTTGTCATCTTTTGATTATCTTTAGTTAAATTGCAAACTCCTAAGTAACTCACTCAGTTTAACATCACAACACTAAGTAATCATCCTTAGTAACTTAATAGGGTCTACCCCCCTTGGCTTCGTTAGGAGTTGAGCCTAAACGGAGGAGTCAAGAACAAGGTGACAGCCTTGACTGGAGACTTGCCCCCAAGGACACACCGAGTGGCTTGAAGATTTCTGCCATGTGACCCAGGTGTGTGAAAAGGCGGCAACACCACATAAACCGTTTCCATTGAGGACATGTGGCGACGAGAGGGTGAGGTTGTGCCTCTGTGGTCCTACAATGTGATTCGAATAGTTGGAGAGGTAGCTTATGAGCTGAAGTTGCCAGAGGGTAGCTGGATTCGTAGTATTTTCTATGTATCATGCCTCAGGAAGGCGTTGGGGCCATATGTTACCATTTCCACAGAGTTACCTCCCCTAGATGAATGGGGACATATGATACTGACTCCTGAGGAGGTTTTGGATTTCCGAATGAGGAGGTTGAGGAGCAGAGTGATCAGGGAGTACTGTATCAGGTGGAGAGATTGGCCGGTAGAGGATGCCATGTGGGAGAGAGCAAATCTTGCAGCATCTTGGTTTGCAGTTGCTTAAAGACATGCAATCTTGGGAAGGGAGGACTATCATATCCCTTTCTGAATGATCACCTAGGGGACAACTTATTAGCCTATCCAGTTCTTGTAGGCTATAGTCAACAAAAGGGAATTAATTAATTATTTGATTTCACATGAGCCAATAGTACATTATAAAGTGACATTGAATGATTAATTCCTAAAGTGACTTTATAAAGCCACTTTAATTATTTAATTGAGCGGGAAACGGTAAAAGTGGTAGAAAAAGGGTGAATGGTCCAAAAAGGGTAAATTGAGCTTAAACAGGGAAATCGACCCCCTCAATATTCATTCATGTTATTTTCACTTTCGAAAAAGAAAACTTGAGAGCTCTTCTTGCTTGAGACTCTTGGAATGAAAACCCTAAGAGACGAACTTGGTTTTGGTGGTGAAACTATCCACTATAGCTATAAGCAATGAGGGAAATATCACTCAGATTTTTCTATTGAACTTCATTTGCCGTGATCGGAACACAAGCTTGTTTACAGATTGGAGGAATAGGGGCTGAGTTTCAGTGATCTTCATGAAGAGGGTGCACCAGTCGAGGGAAGTTGAGCTTGTTTGCATTCACTTTCAGACTAGAAACAGGGTTGACTTTCTCCATATTGGCATCCATTGATGAAGGGCGCTTAGATCCTGGACATACAGTTGGTATAATAAGAGGAGGGCATCATATTGGGAGGGCGTGACCATTGGAATAGGAGGGCACAGAGCTGAAATACTTTCATCTTCTTCAGCGCTGCCTCCATTTATTGTTCAGTGAAATTGCAATTTTGAAGACCAAGTTGTGACTCTTGGAACAAAAACCCTAAGAGATGAACTTGGTTTCTGTAGTGAAACTATCCACCCTAGCTGAGCAATGAGGGAAAGATCACTCAATTTTTTCCATTGAACTTCATTTGCCGTGATCGGAACACAAGCTTGTTTACAGATTGGAGGAATAGGGGCCGAGTTTCAGTGATCTTCATGAAGAGGGCGCACCAGTCAAGGGAAGTTGAGCTTGTTTGCATTCACTTTCAGACTAGAAACATGGTCAACTTTCTCCATGTTGGCATCCATTGATGAAGGGCGCTCAGATCCTGTACTTACAGTTGGTATAATAAGAGAGGGAATCATATTGGGAGGGTGTGACCATTGGAATAGGAGGGCACAGAGCTGAAATACTCTCATGATCTTAATCGTTGCCTCCATTTATTGTTCAGTGAAGTTGCAACTTTGAAGATCAAGTTGTGGCTTGTTGTGAAGGACAATGACTTGCTTAAGGATCTGATTTGGGCAGATTTGGGGCCTTTACCTTACTGCTGGGTGCTTCTGTGGTTATTTTCTCATTAGCAGAGGCTTCACATTATCTCCTGGGCAAGAGAGGATTGCAACAGCTAAAACGTGGGTCTGCAAGTGCTTTGTCATCTACAGGAAGTCGTTTCCAGTGCTGTTGTATCCCTTTATATGGCTGTCCACACCATTTCTATGTATGAGAAGGGTCGCTACACGGCCCATAGAAGGCCTGCAATCATTGCTACTATTCACAGGTCGGAGATTTTATAAATAAATCAGTCTTTTTGAAGTTTGTGATTGCTGTTAGTGTAGGGACTGTTCATTGTTATTTCATTTGCATACACCTGAAATCACTGTTTGATAGTGATATGGAAGTTTTTGTAATTCTGAGAATGCAAGTTCATGGTACATGTTAACTGAAACTCAACTTGAGATATAAACCAAACAAAATCAGTATTAAACACCTACAGGACCAGTTAAATCAGTATTCAGGCAATTGTCATCAAAGTGTTGGATGAAAGTAGTGAACTAATAGACTCTAAAAGCTTCTGCAAATCAACAAGGGGGGTCTATTCAGGGGTTTAGTACCAGTGTATGCCAAATGTTGGACAGCTGTCCTGAATCAGATTTCATAAGCAGTGAGAAAAAATGAACTCAGGTTTGGTTAGGACCATTACAATTTAGATGGACATTCTCAAGTATTTTGTAATAAAATGGGATTGCAGACATTATATATTATGTGGTGGGGATGTGAAGTTTTTGATTATGGATTATGGAGTTCTCAGAATTATGGAGTTTTCTCCACCTAGGGAAGTGCAGTCCCTAGAGTACTTCTTATTTATTTAGGGAAAGGGCAAGATATGGAGGATTATTGATTGCTTGATGGAGGCGTTTGTGGAGACACTTAACCACGGCAATCTTAGAGGATGAACACACTACCTTGAAGAAGTGTGCAAGGAATGATTTTTGTCAAGGTAAGGCTCAAATATAGCCCTAGAAAAGGAATTCCCTAAATTTTAAGAGGCTCAAAGCATGACATGTGGCAAGACAAAGCATAAAGGAGCAAAATGGCCTACCTTGGAGGAAGCTTGAGTCATGATAGGTGGCAAGGGAAGGAGCTTAAGTCATTGGTAGGTCAGTGATTTTCTGTCTTAAGTGGGAACCCTAGAATAGATAGTTTATGATATTCTTTAGAAATAAAGGGATGGCAGATTGCCATGACCATTGCCTGCTAGAGTTTTTATAGGTCGGAGGTATTCCTGCATCAGGTTCCTAGGTGCAGATTTTCGAGGACACATGGAGTCTCATAAAATTTCATAAAGTGACTATATGATGTGACTTTCTAATTTAAAAGTGAGATGTACTTAATTGAGTTTATAAAGTGACTTTTAAGTTATAAAGTGTACTTTTATAATATTTAGGGTAAAATGTGACTTTCACTTAAGAGATTTTAGTGAACATGATATATTTTTTATATTGTTCACTTAAGAGATTTTCGTGAACATGATATTAAATCCCAGCCTTAGATCTTGTGGCCAAGATCTAATCTCAGCTGTTGAAGAGGAAGAGTCAAGAGGAGGCCATACAGTTGAGGAGGAGCCAAGAGGAGTTGGATGGTTGCACAAATTCCAAGGTGAGGAGTTCAGTCATGTGGCTCAAAACCCAAGGATCAGCTCTGTGAGAGGAGCTCAATTCCCAAGGAAGAGAGAGTTTATGAGGGAGGCAAGGTGCTCTCCAATCCAGTATGGGGAATTCCTGTCACGTTAATCACGTTATGCTAGCCGACATAAATAAAAAATATTAAAAAATAAAAAATGAATAATATAATTTACATATCGACTTAAAAAAATAAAAATAAAAAATTAAACTAGCATAGATCCATTTTAAACCCAGATCTATAAGTACCCAAAGGGATCCAAATGGTAAAAAATTGTACACCTCAAGAAATTGGATCCCTCTCGGTGCTTGATAGATCCGGATCTATGCTAGTTAGCCTACAGTCTAGTTACATTAACTGTTGAGGTTAATATCAGTGACTTGTAAAGCGTTTGACGAAAGTTCTCAGTGACTGTATGAGAGCAGTGAGCAGAACTTTCTTGTTTTTCAACACTGCCCAGTCAATTGGGTGATGGAGTTAGGATCAACAATCAATAGGGTTCGACTAGTATGGAAGGTGACATAGTTATGCTGTTATAAACATGTTTTAACCAACCACATGGATGTGCTTCAATATGCAGAAAATTATAGGAGGGCCCTTCCAAAGATGTTCCTCACAACAAATACAAAATCAGCCAAGTAATAATGTGGAACTGTAAACATTTAAAGGACAGCCACATGTGAAGCCATAAATGAAGTAGACAAAGTAGGAAGCTTTCTTTATAGAACGAAGAGCCAACAACACATAATTCTTCAAGTGTAATTTCACCCCAGGATCAACAAGACCTAAAAGTGTTACACTTAACCTTCATCCCTAGCTTGGATAGCCCTAAAAAATAGAGAGAACAGCCCTAACCAGAAAATTACAGCAGTAAAACTCCTCCAATAAATACAATGATTACATCAAGACAAAGGGAGGGTTTGACCTTAACCGGACTGTCTTCTTATTGGAGCCAACTTGCCCTTATTCAAAAATGTCACCAGCAGATTTGTACTTGTAATTTCCAGCTATCAAATCAACCCTGGAAAAACAAAAGAAAGGCAAAAACCTGACATTGAAATGCCCCTTATTTTCCTCACAAAAGATCTTCAATTAAGCTTGGAGGGGATCTTTCGCACTTCCAGCCATGCCATTAGGGAATGAACCTCTCCTATATTTATATCCTTCAAAGCAAATCCTAATTCATGAAATAATATTTCATTTTAGAAGGCCCTAGAATCCTCCTTGAGTTTGCGTTTTGAGTGAATAAGATCCACATTGCCACCTCTCATCTTTCTATTTCATGATATCCTTTTAAAACATGCATTTATTGTCCATTTGGGGGTTTAACCATGTCAACAATGCCACATGGCATGTCCTCATGCAAAGATATTTCCTCCAAGTATGTAGAAAAGGCCTTGGACAACCTGTCTTTAGTATTTACCACAGAATACTTCAAAAGGTGAAAATACCTTCAAATATATTAAATAATGTTTCCTCGAAGGGGAGACATGCCTCCAGATATGTGGAATATGCCTTGAGTAATGCATAATGTCCAATAAAGTCAGGTTAATATCCTTTAAATGCTTTCTTTCACAAAGTATCTCTATTAAAGGGGGCATATTCATGGTCAAGCAAACAAGTGTCCTTTACACATGGAGTGGGATGCTATCATGCTCCACATCAAATGACCTTGTTTGACCATCCAAATGCCTTTACCACCACATGTTAGCATTCTAAGCAAGGTATTCTCTCTTTACCTTCTTTCTCCATCACTTGTCATTCCTCGGGCTTGCTCCAAGATATGGTGTTTTGCTCCTTTGTGCTTATTCTTGCCACATGCCATGCTTTAAATCTTTTGTAATGTAGGGCATTTCTTTTCTGTGTTGTGTCTGGTCCTGACCTCACCATAAATCATACCTTGGACACTTCTTGAGGTAAGGCGTTCATGTTCTCGGGCTCCCTTCATGTTCTTATCAGTCACCAATTGGTCTTGGGTCCAGGGGTTACTCAAGGAACAAGGCTGCCCATCAATGATGCTAATGTAAGCCATGTAACCTTGCCTTATCTGTGCACACTTGTCGTGGGTCCTGGGTTTGCTCGTGGAACAAGGCTGTCCATAAATGATGCTAATGAAATCTGTGTAAGCTTGCCTCAACTGTGCCAAGTGTGATCGAATTGATTCCCCTGATGCAATGCACCTCTGGAACATCCCCCAACAAAATAACCATACTCCTTCACACCCTGGATGATAAATGGTGCTCACACAAGATAGAACAAAAGGGGGCACAACCTCTAATGTCTTTCCCAACAACCTGTAACTGTCACTAAACTCCAAGGATCTCTTGTTGTTCTGGTGAGCGAAGAAAGCATATGCAAATGTGTTTAAATGAACAATGCATTTTCAAGGGTAACAGAGAATCCATAAAAATATAATAATGCAAGGGAAAATATGCATCATAAGGCTTGTGTGAGGTAGGCTGCCCATGTGCAAATTTATGTTTGATTCTCTCAGGTACATCTTAGGTATATTACATCTTTTATAGTGTGATAGAATTGTTATGTTGGTTTAACTACCTAACATTTACACTTTACACAAATATCATATTGGTCACATGTCACTAAACATAATATTACAACAATGTAGGTGGTCACTTAATATATGTTCAGGTATTAATAACAAATGTTGGAGCTCATTGTTTGCTCCTCCAACACTCTCTACAAATGGGAACTCCAATAAACTGCTAAATCTCTTACAAACCTAATGACATGTCTTTGTTAAAGCTCGAAGTTGGACATGTCTACCTCAGATTCAAATGAGAGCTGCAAATTTCAATCTTTGACTGAAAATCGAGTCTCTTATCCTGTTTTCAACCTTCCTTGACAATAGCAAGTTTCTGCAAGCCTCACGATATACCTGGAATAAGTTTTTCTCTTACCATTGATTTTTTAATTTTCCCAAAACCGATTTCTTTTCTCAATATTAAGCGTTTTTTCACTTACCCCTAATCATTCATCCAAAGATTGATTTGAAGACCTTAGAAAACCAGTTGTGATGCTCGCTGGTTTTCTAGAAGGCAACCTGGATCCATGACTTATATTCAGTTCTTTGATTATATTCCATCGTTTTTTTTTGACTTCTAACATCTGTTTGGCCACTCATTGCAGTGCAATCACAACAAACTGGGGAAAACATTTCAATTTGAAAATTTACATTCTATCATGTGTCCTATGTTCATAGTTGATCAGATTCAACCAATACTAAGTCATCATAACAAAAACCGTTATCAACAATGTTAGAATGCAGATTTTTGCAGTTGGACAAAAGTCATGTTTTTTCGATGAATCTGTGTTAAAGATTTTCAGTTAACATGTCGAGCAAGCACTTCACCCATCCCCAAGGAAATCAATCATCAAATGGAAAAAAATGTTGCAGTTTGTTCTCAGGGGGCAACCTCAACTATCTCCACATTTTTTTTTTCTGTTCCTTCTTTGACCTACCTTTTGGGGGCATATTGTATGATCTTACATACAATAAAGTAACACCTCTCCAATTTTGAAACGGCGAATTCCAACATGGTCAAACTTTCCAGCATAAGGATGGCATGTGTAATGTGACAACCACATACTTTTATCAACCGGACTTGAATATTTTTTGCATGCCAAACCAACGAAAATTTTAAGGAACCATATTTTTCTTTTCAGTGTAGAATTTTTGTTGAAACTTATAAATTATAATTAGTTGACAAAAAAATCGTATTTATTTCTCAAGTATTTTATATATATGATAAAAAAGGGTTGGCCATTTTTTTTAATTAGAAATATATAATCCTATAGAAATTTATGTGAAAATACATTATGAATTTGTGAATATTTTTGTGGAGACATTGGAAAAATTAGCTGAATGACAAATTTAGCACTGAAAATTTTCTTTTCTTGAATGTAAACACCTTCTTATGACCAAAAGATCTATTGTACTGTACAGTTTTCAGGTTTAAAATGGCTACATTTTATTTTGAAAGGGTCAATACACCTGGGCGTTTCCAATTTTTTTATATTTGTCGGCATCATCAGCCAAATTTTACTCTATAACACTTAATAAAATTGGGGCATAATTTCTTTTTGCCCCAATTTTCATTTAAAAGATGCTCACACACCAAACAAAAAACCATTTTGCCATTACTACGGTTTTAAACATTTTTGTTTTTGGAGGTGTCAAAGAAATAAATACCTCTTGCGCACCATTTGTACCTCTTGAAATGTTAAACATCTCTGCTACTGTAATCTGGGAGCCTTCACTGTAATATTTTTGGCAAGGATTTTTGTGATGTTCTCATGAGTTCCAGCATTGGGAAAACATTCTGCAGATCATTCTTTTAGAGGTTCGCGACCCATGGAGAGAATGGCTCCTTCGTAGCCCTAGTTAGCCATGTGTATAGAGATCTCAGATGCTTAGCCGAGTCCAGTGATGTGTTGACTGGAATGGTAGTACGCGAGAGGTCACATTGCATATTCACTGTGTGGGAGTGCTCCGTTGTGGGAGTGATTTATTCTTAATAGAGTGAAATGACTTGTTTATGTTACAAGGAGATTGTATCTCCTTGTATATTAGACAAAGTCTAATCCAATGTTGAAGTTGACAATTGGCTCTAAGAAGTGTTCTCGACTTCTTAGAGTATGGTCAAATCAACATTAGAGCTCTTGGAGAAGAATCTGACCACATGTGATGAGACATCAACAAGGAGAACTTTTCCACGATGAATAAATATCCAAAGAAGTAAAGAAAATCCATTGAAGAAGTCTCAGAGAAAGCGAAAGACAAGAAAGGAAAAAATACCCTAGTGAAAGGGGGGACTTGGACCAAGAAGACAAAAGTGCAAGTAGGCCTTAAGAGTGAAAATCAAGTCAACTGAAGTATATAAATAGAAGTGCTCTCACACTTCATTTGATGCATTGAAACAAGCTCATCTCTCTCAATTGATGTGCACTACTCAAGGAGGACAAGTGATGATTTCTTGAAGTAAAATTTTGGAGTTATCTTTTTATCTCTATATTTCTCAAGGTTCCTAGGGTTTCTTACGGAAGGAAAACACACTCTTGTGCTAGGGCTTAATATTTATGTTTGGTATTGTACTTGAAATTTGGATTGATTTCTTTTGAGAAAAATTTGTTGGGTTTTCTCCCTTTTGTGTTTCCCATGATAAAATCTTTGTTTCTCTTGTGAATGGTTATCCTTTAGTGATCCTTGCTTTTATTTCTATTGCAAATGAATAATGCTATAATTGTGGGATGAAGTAAATGAGATAAAGTTGAAACAATTGAAAATTATACTGCTAAGTCATAAAACTCTAACATGGTATTAGAGCAGTTATGAATAGATGCGATTGCTAGAGACTATTTGTGCTCGAATATGGAATCTAGGGATTCAAGTTTGAACACTTCTCTCCATAGTTTGGACTTGAAAGGAGCATATTGGAACTTGCCCTAGGAGGGGGCCACTTATCTATGGAAGCAAATTTAAGTTTTGTGAATTTTCAATTTTGACCTAGTCTCTACCGAGGTCAAGAACTAGGGCTTCCATTTTTAGGCCTTTTTTACCACAGTTTGGGTTCGACATTGGCATTTTGGAACTTGCTATAGGAGGGTGCATATACTTGTGGACTTGGTTTTCACACTTGCCAAACTTTAGTTTTTAACCTCTCTCTTGCTAGGGTTTCTAGGTAAGATTTTTAGATTTTCAAATTTTGCTAAAAATGGTGTTTAGTCTTATAGTAGAAGATAGATTGGATGGTGGTTCAAATTTTAGATCTTGGAAGACTAGAACACTCTTTGTCTTGGAAGAAAATGAAATCCATGATTATGTAAAAGACATCTCGGAACCAAAAGATGACCGAGAGAAAGCCAAGCACAAGAAGAATGAAGCAAAGGCAAAGAGGATCTTAATAGATTCTGTAAAAGATAATTTGATTCCTCATTTTCGAGTTGAAGATTGCTAAAGCAATGTATGATGCCCTAGTAATATTGTTTGAAAGCGAAACCACCGATAGAAGACTAGCCTTGAGAAACCAACTCCATTGGTTAAAGATGACCAATTCAAATTCAATGGCTACTTACTTTATGAAGGTCTTCCAAATTGAGTGATCAAGTTAAAGATGTTGGAGACTTGATTGAGGATGCAGAACTTGTTATGGTAACTCTTAATGGACTTCCTTCCTCGTGGGAATCCTTTATTCAGAATGTTTGTGGAAGAGAGGAGTTACCCAAATTTGATTGACTATGGGTTGATTGTGTTCAAGAAGAGGCCAGAGAATTATCAAAGAATAACTCACTGAAACGTCAAAAAGAAGAAAATCAAGCTCTTGCAACTCATGCAAGAAAAGGAAGAGGAAGAAGAATAAAGTTTGAAAAGAAGAACATAGGTGAAGAACCACCCCCAACTTAAGGGAAGAACAAGGATCTTTCAAAGATAAGGTGTTACAATTGTCAGAACTTTGGTCACTTTGCTTATCAATGTACTTAAGAGAAAAGGAAGATAAAGCAGCATGCATCAACAATCAATGTTTATGAGACTTCTCCAAAGAAGGATAAAGAAGACAAGCTTGAGGAGATTGCAAGTGATCTTTGGAAAGAGTATTTCTTCTAGCTCACTCAAATACATACACACCAATAACAATATCATCCTTGGATGATGTCATGTACTAAGTGACTATCATTGGTGATCTAGTTCTTGAAGACAAATAACGAAGACTTCAATAAGTTATAGAAGTTCAGGAAAAAGAAGATCAAGGCTACTAGATTAGACGATGAAGCAGAAACCCCTCCCAGAAACTCTAGTGATTTCTGCAAGGAGGCAGAAATCAAGAGGATCTTTCAAAGATAAGGTGTTACAATTGTCAGAACTTTGGTCACCTTGCTTATCAATGTACTTAAGAGAAAAGGAAGATAAAGCAACATGCATCAACAATCAGTGTTGATGAGACTTCTCCAAAGAAGGATAAAGAAGATAAGCTTGAGGTGATTGCAAGTGATCTTTGGAAAGAGTATTTCTTCTAGCTTACTCAAATACATATACACCAATAACAATATCATCCTTGGATGATGTCATGTACTAAGTGACTATCATTGGTGATCTAGTTCTTGAAGACAAATAATGAAGACTTCAATAAGTTACAGAAGTTCAGAAAGAAGAAGATCAAGGCTACTAGATCAGACGATGAAGTAGAAGCCCCTCCTAGAAACTCTAGTGATTTCTGCAAGGAGGCAGAAATCAAGAGGGAGGCAACAAAACAATTAAAGTTAAGTATTTTATACTTTGAGTAATAGGTTTTATTTGCATTAATTTGATTTGTTATTTTATTAATAAATAACATATTTGTTTTTAATTAATACTGGTTAACCTGTGTGAACATTTCTGTCATGTGTTACAGGATAGGTCCATTGTAAAGATTGTGGAGACAAGGGAAAGTGATCAAGACCCTACTCATGTTCCTATGGGAAAATGCATCTCGTACAACAACTTATGCTCATATCAAGTGTCTTCACCAATATTGGGGGACAAGACTATTGAGGAAGTACTCGTAGAAGAGAAGCCAGAGAGAATCCTTGGTTGACCAATGTACACCCACGTACCAAGGAAGAAGAAGACGAAGACTCATGATTGAGATCTACTTGGGTAGACATTCATGATTGAGGCCTGAGTCATATGGCTAGAGGTGAATCGCCCAGTCAAGAGCAAACAATCTCCCAGTGTCCTGAGTATATGATGTGGGGAGATTGGTTCCAATTGGAAGCATCAAAGGATGAGGGTACAAATCCCCCTATTCATCCTTCTTACTATCAGGACGAACTAGTAGAACCTGTGAATTTGCCAAGAGATGATGCGGTAATAAGAAAGAAGATAGAATGGCCTTGTGATCCTTGTAGGATGCAAGAAAGCATGCAAATCCTAGTAATGCTTTTAGGGAGAGAAGAAAAGATGTTAGAAGTTCTCATGTTATATGGCTTTAATGAGTCACACTATGGATTCCAAACCTTCCAGTGATGAGGATGCAACAAGCCAGCAGGTTTGGAAGTATATTATGATCAGTCCATCATGAAGAATGATGTATGAGAGATAGCGCCAAGACTTGAAGAGAAGTCAATGATGAATTCCAAGTAGATCTACAAAATCAAATATGCAGTTCTGATAAGCATTACAGATGACTCATGAAGGACAACTAGTTTGTAGATTCAGAGGGAGTCATGGATAGTATTCAATGTCTTTGAAAGAGCAGGAGGGTTGTCTTAGCAAGCCCACTTGGTAGAGATGACACAGATGAATACACAAGATCAACATGTGTAGAAGGCAACATGTTGCTTCAATGTAGGATACTCAGATGCCGAGAGTGTAGATTGTCTAGATGCAGAGGGAACAAAATACTCAGATGCAGAGATAGTATGCTCCAACACAAATTGAGAAGCTTGTTGATAAATAACACTTTATATAGACTCTAGTAGGAATCCAAGATTTGATATGTTATGACAAACATGTACTTGATAAATGATATGTTAGGATAAACATGTACTTGATGATTTGTTCCATCACGAAGTAGAGAAGCTTAGTGTCAAGTTCAAGAGGGAGTTGGCCTCCGAGTTGGAGAGGAGGAGACACACAATAATCACGCAGAGTGAGTGAGATCTCATTGATTGGTTGGAGGACTTACAACCAAGTGTGTAGGTGGAGGGGTAGGGGTAGGGGTAGGGTCAGAGGAAAGGACCAAAGGGGCAGTAAGGGAGATAGCATCCAACCACCAAGATCGAAGGATTGATCTTGATGTTTGTATGGCTTGGCTAGTTGCTGATTTGTATTTTCCTTAGTGGGCCATTTTCCCAGGACATGAGCCCATGATTTTATCTTAATAAAATCATTTGTTTGTTGGTTTTTTCCCTTTGGGGTTTTCTAGGTTAAATTAAAGTGTCAAATGTGTGAATGATTTGCTGTTTTTTTCGCTGCATAATTAGTTAAGAACATTAGTGTATTTTCGTTCATAATTTCATAATTATTGGAGTTGAAGATCATAGGTTCATAAATTAACATGGTATCAAAGCCGCCTGCAACTTTGAAGAAGGAAATTGCAATTTGGCACTAGGTTTACAGAGAAACATTAAAAAAATAGAGGATAGTCGTATGGGCCGTATGAGCCCCGTACAACTACCGTCATATAACACGTGGATCAGGATGAGGGAACAGGGTTATGACTGGGTTCGTGGGTGATGCGTGGGAGCCAGTGCAGGAGATGGAGTAGGGCGACAATGGGAGGTTTGATGATAGGTTACGACACAGGCTGTAGGAGTGTTGTAGAAAAGGATTGCGGTAGCCAAGAGAGGAAGCTGTTGCATTTCGGCATGGGATTAGCCACCAGTTGAGAAGAGAAGCCCCGATAGAGAAAGCAGAAGGCGACAAGAGCAGGTAGACTGACAGTCAGACGCTAAGACATTCGGCCACCAAGCCAACAGTCGTCGGGCAACCCAAATTAGATCTGGGCAGCCCAATCGGTGACGGGGTAGTGAGTAGGAAAGTTCAGGCAACCCAGAAAAGGGTCCAACTAGCGTCTAGAAAATCAGGCAACTAAAAAACACCCTAGGCAACAGTAGGCTACAGATCCATGCAATGGGAAAGAATCTAGGCAACAACAGAAATCTGGGTAGTAGTTGAACATGGCTGCAGTAGACTTAAGGTATGAAGATAGTTTGAAGGGTGCTTCCAACTACAGCCCCTGGAAGGCGAGGGTCACCTTTGTTCTCATGGAGAACATGTTGTGGGAGTTCGGTAACTCCACGGTTACCCTTTCGACAGATTCTAGGGACTTGGAAGCTCATATCTTGAAGGATGTGAAGGCTAGGAGGATTATCTTAGATGTGGTGAAGGACCATTGGATCCCTTGCATAGCTGAGAAGAAGTTAGTCGAGGAGATGTGGGAGGCTCTGATGAGTTTATATCAGAGTGCTAACCATAACAGGAAGATGGTGCCGAAGGAGGAGCTCAGGAGTACCAAGATGTCTAAGACAAATATTGTAGCTTCTTATCTTAACAGGATGACATAGGTTCGTGTTTAGTTAGGAGCAGTTGGGGAGATAGTAGTAGATCCAAAGTTGGTGAGGATTGCCTTGAATGACTTCACCAAGCCATGGTCACCCTTTGTTAAAGGGATTGTTGCACGAGAGAATCTTCTTAACCGGGATAGGTTGTGGGATGACTTAATCCAAGAGGGGATTTGGTAGGAATCTTTATATGGAGACCAATAGAAGGGTGATGATGAGGAGAATGTTGCTCTTGCTAGTTAGGTAAAGAGGAGCAAGGAAAGTATAGGTGGAGAGTCAACTTCCCTGGCAGTGAAGAAGGACATGAGAAAATTCAAGTGCTTTGCATGCCACAAGTGTGGTTCATAGTGTCTAGAATGAAAGAAAGTGAAGACTAAGTCTTAGCAGGTAGTAGCATCTGTGGAAGCTCAGGTCAAGGAGTTTGCTGAGAAGTTTGAGAAGTCTCGTTAGTCACTTGTATTTCTGACACAACTTCTGGTAGTGCCTGGTTGGTGAATAGTGGGGCTTCTTGTCACATGACGAGGACACATGGGTTGTTCACTAGTTTGTTAGAGTTAGACTTAGGTTTAAATGTGGAGATTCACACCCATGCCAAGTGTGTTGTAAAGGGAGTTGGGATAGTCAAGTTTCAACAAGAGTTAGGAGGATCTTTGGAGGTGACAGACGTGTTGTATGTACTGGAGGTAAAGATGAATTTAGTCACAGTATCGACATTGGAAGAGAATGGATATACCATTTCTTTCGAGAGTGGTCTGGTTATCATTCGACCGAAGCGATTTGGCATAGACTCAACACGAGTTATTGGTGTTAGAGAGGGCTAAGTATACATGTTATAGGGAAAGCCTATAGTTGTATCCAAGAGGATCTTGGATGATGGATCAATGTCAATAACATAGGTCAAGGAGCAGAAGACTCCGAAGGGTGAGTAGAGATCACAAACTTCCAGTGTGGAGAGAACCTTCAAAGGGGAAGAGGGAGATAGTCCCTTCTAGTTCTTCTAGGAGACCTAGTTGGTACACAGTGTGCCAAGGTTAGAGAGAGAACCAGCTCTAGGTGGCTCTTCGAGAAGTACCTTCCTTGCTAAGTGGGGGTGTTGATGATTGTAGCTCGGACAAGTACTTTTGCATAGGCAAGGAGTCTGGCATGTAGGGGTCGTCCACATTACCTCTCCAGGTACTTGCTTGAGAGAGCAAGTTACTTTTGTATCTCTTTCCTAAGTCTAACTTAGGAAAAGCACATTAACAACTTAATTTTGGTTAATGACTAAAAGCGAACTTAAGATTAAGTCACAACCGTTGACCTTAAGTGAGGCTTGAGATATAATCTCAGCCATCGATTACTTTGGAAATCTAGGGTTAGGGTTTTGGTTACTGAGATGATATAAAATAAACCGAAAGGAGAGGGGGAGACACACAACAGTCACACAGAGTGAGTGGGATCTCATTGATTGGTTGGAGAAGGACTTTCAACCAAATGTGCTGGTGCAAGGCAATGTTTTAAAACTGGGACTTGGAATTGGTCAAGGCCCAAGGGTCTTCGGACTCGGAATTGAAATCGACAATGAATCGGTAATGGCTCGGCCGATTTGAATTTAATGACTAGGTTTACTAAAAAAAACT
This sequence comes from Pseudotsuga menziesii, assembly GCA_001517045.1. Lineage (NCBI taxonomy): Eukaryota > Viridiplantae > Streptophyta > Pinopsida > Pinales > Pinaceae > Pseudotsuga > Pseudotsuga menziesii. The sequence continues at coordinate 44,543 of LPNX010995636.1, read as the reverse complement.
TAAAATAGTTAAATTTTGAAGAAAACAATCTAATCCATGATTCCAAAGCATTAGAGACAAAATATCTAAAGTATGCTCATGTATACACCATATATGGGTGAACATATCATAATGGCACGAAGTGTACCATGATTCATCATTCACAAAGGCAACAGGATCAGCCTTCAGGCACTCAACAGTCAACGGTATAAGTTATAAACCAAACTCTCCTCTTCCTAATGCACAACAAACTTCTTGATTGAAATTCTGAATATAGTTGCTGGAGAAGTCATAACAGATGCAAACGATACTACTATTATCATGCAACACTTGATCAAAGTTCAACAAACACATCAATTTTACTGTTTATGGAATATGGAGTTATAGACTCAGCACACTGCCACACTCCACGGAGTCCAATCATAGTCCATGAGTCCACACTGTACAGTCCACAGTCCACACTGCGTGGCGTCACTGCACAGGGTCCATGCTGGCAGCCACATGCTACAGTCACAGATTCACTCCAATTATGTTGCAGCCAGCTGTCAGCTGTCATCCAAGGTCGAGTGTGATAGAAAATAGAGTATGGGGGATCGTTTTACAAGTCTAAGCCCTAGGGGTAGGGTTAGAATTGTTATATTAGGGAATAATTATAAAAAAAATTGTACTTTACTGTTTTATTACCCCCACATATCAGCTTGGATCAACTCAGGCGAGTCAGCCAATAACTCGGGCGAGCTGGCCGGATCGGTACCGACTCAGCCAAGTCGCACATTAACTCAGACAAGTCGGATCAGCTTGGATCAACTCGGGCAAGTCAGCCAATAACTTGGGCGAGCTGGCCGGCTCGGTCGATTCGGTACTGAACTGGTCACCTGAACCAAGTTATAGGCCGACTCGACTCGGCTCAGGGTCATCTTGGTCAACTCGGCTGAATCCGAGTTTTAAAACTATGGTGCAGGGCCAGGGTCAGAGGAAAGGAGCCGAGGTCCAGTAAGGGAGATAGCAGCCAACCAGCAAGATTGAAGAACTGATATTGAGGTTTGTAAGGTTTGGCTATTTGCTGATTTATATTTTCCTCAGTGGGCAGTTTTTCCTAGATGGGAGCCCAAGATTTTATCTTAATAAAATCACCAGTTTACTGTTCCAACTTCCCCCCCTTTGGGATTTTTTAGGGTAAATTTAAGTGTCAAATGTGTGAATGATTTTTTTTTTTCACTGCGTAATTAGTTAAGAACATCAGTGTATTTTCATTCATAATTTCATAATTATTAGAATCGAAGATCAGATCTGGGATCAGAAATAAACAACTAACACTGTCACCAAAGCCATTTATGAAATATATCTGTTTAACAGAGCAAGGGATATCTGATATTTGACTCTGGCTTTACAGAGAACTCGGATTTTATTTCAAATCATCTTCAGAAGCTCTGTTTAAAGGGTTAATTGCCTCTTTAAGTTTATATCAAATTCACAGTTGTAGCATCCATGATTATGGCGTACCCAGAAACTGGCTACAATTTGTGGCAATCATTCCGTGTTTTGAAAGATTCTTTCAACATGTGCCTTATGAGGGAACCTCTACTGTATGTTGTCTGTTCATTTCCAGCTATGGCGTTTATTATATATAAAAAATGTTCTCCTTTCTGTATGATTATTAAATTTTTGTTTACTTCTTCAGGTTTTAGAATATCATTTTTTACTCCTTTCTGCCAGGTTCTGTGATTTATTTAGTGTAAGTTGCCATTTTTCTCTGATTGAGTCTAAACTGGATAGTTTAGAATCTACAAAAGATGATCTATGTCCCAGAATTGCCATGGTATTAGTATTCTTAACAAATGCATGCAAAAGGCATCAGACTGGTACAATTTGCACTGTGAGTATTGTTATAGCGACAAGAATAAATGTAGTCAAAGAAAAATAAAATAATGGATGGCCTTGAGGAGATTTTGTTGCTTAAAATATTTTCTGTAAAAGCTACTTATATATCAGTCATTTATTTTTCTTAAATTGCAGAATGGAAGCCCTGGGAAGTTCCGGATGATTACCATTGTGAAATTATAGAGGATAATACACCCGTTCCAAAACATGTTCCTCATCATCTCGGCAGACCAATTCCAGAACTTTTTGAATATCTGAAAACTAAAGCTGAGTTGGGTGAAAGTAAGGCAGAGTCGAGTTGAAATTCTTGGAGATTATTATTCCATGCTTCTGTATTTACTATGCTGTGTTTTAAAAATTGTAGCCTTCTCAGAGCTGTGAAATAAGGAGCATCCTAAAATGTTGTCACTTAACTTTCATCGAACAGAAGGATGGTTTTGTTTTTAATTAATGATTCCTCACTCTTTTACCACCAATTCCAAAGTAACTCCAAATTTATATCAAGTGTGCTTATATTTACTGTGTTCTCTATTATGGTAGTGAATTCGAGTTCCCGGTACTGATTGTTAGTGTTCCTTGAAGACAGTCTTTTTTTATGTGCATGATGTATATAATGTTATCATATATATTCACTAACTCTCTCCATCTTTTTCTTAATTAGAACACCACATGTAAATCATATCTGCAATTAGTCGTTACGTGCTTCAGTTCATTAGTGTTGATAGGCTTTGAACATTACCGAAACAGCAGCCTGCCTGAAAATATGTTTGGTCTGTGTCAGGCCATTCTAGGACCAATTATAAATTACCTTGCTTAGATATACGAAGGGAATGGAATAGAAAGTGAATTCTAAGTGTTTGGTATAAAAATGACCAATGCAAGACTAGCGAAGAGGATAACAGTAAACCTTAAAGGGCACCAGAGAAGTCATATTGCTGGATATAATTGCTAGTTAAAACAAATCTGTCTATTGTGAAACGTTTTGTCAAGAGATGGTTGTGATCAAGCTCCTTGACATAGGTCCTTTTTCGAAATAGGATTATGCTCTTTGGACTACTGAATATTATATTTGAAAATACATATGGTGTTCCAAAAACGTCTGATGCTCCTATTGGCTGCAAATGTATTATGTATGCTGTCATGCTTACATAACCAGAAGCTTGAAAGACAAGTTCTATGGTGTTCTTAACTTTTCTCCATAATTTCAAGAAAACAAAGAGTGCTTTCTTCTAATGGGTCTTAGTATATTATCGTGAGATTTTCTATTTTTCTATACTCTTTTTGGTCTGGTGGAGACCATAGTAACATGAGCTGAAACTTGTTTGAGCCAATCGTGCCTGGCCAAAATTTGAGTTCACAAGCAAGCACTCAAGAGTCGAGACACCTTGGTCAGAGTCAAGACAGTGAATTGTGCCTGAAATAAGATTTTTTTGAGTCTCTTCAAGCCTAGTGTATCTGTGAGCACAAAATCCATTGGCATCATTAATCCCATCCCTCATAAATGATTTTTACATTTCAAATCACACTATTCTTTCAATTGCCTTTTGTTGTTGCATGTCCTGAGATGGTTTGTTTGTTTTGGAGTCAGGGACACCTTTAGCAATCGGATTCTTCATTAAAATCATGTAACCATCAATAAATAATTGGGAGGGAGGAGTGTCCTCAATTTCCTAGACACCAATCCAATAACACCATGAAAATTAGGCACAAGGTACTTTTAGAGTTATTTTTATCTATCTTCATTTCATCATTTATTTCATGGTCCATCACCTTGGTGTCTGTACTTTTAGATTGTTTAGACTATTTGATATATGTTATATGTGATGTATATTTTGGGCTTGATATACATCTTAATTTGACCATTTAGTGTTTACGTGAGCTAACATCTATATTGTACATGAAAAAATTCGTTGAGTTTTTAACCTGTTATGCAATTTTAAATAACTATTATTATTACGTCTTGCTCTGTGGACTCTTCCCTTTTAGATTTGATAAGTTATTGAGTCCAAGTAGTATGATTTTTGCAGAGGTGGGAGCATCTTGCGTCTATCTAGAGCAGATTTACAGATGTGATGCGTTGTTGCTTAGTTCATATTCTAAGAGCACATGAAGATTTATCCAAATTTTTATCCGAAATCTGATCGCAAAGTGGTCAAGTCCCATGGCAGACTGACCGATTTCAGAGATTGAGGAAATATGGAAATTTGTCTAAAGTATTGAATAACCAAGCATAGGTGCAGATTATCGAGTTAAGATGGTGTTTTACTGAGCAAAGGAAGGTAACACCCAATTCTTGATGTGCTTTGCTCGACTGGTAGGGAATGGCTTGTGATGGAGAATGTCCATAATTATATGGCCTTTGATCAAAATACTCCATCAACACAGATCTTTTGTGGAAAAATAAAGATTGTACCATCTGATCTAGAATAACTTGCTGTGAATTAAAAGTGACTATCACTTCTTTAACAGGCCTATGCTAATAGAGTCAAATACTCAATCACACATACACAAAACACAAGAGATACCCCGGAGAACCTGTATGGGAAGACTCCAGTGTGGAAAACTTGAAATGACCATCTTTCTCTGGTTATTCTATCAAAGATGCTTTTACAGATAGAAGGGTCCCTGGCTTTAAGCCTCGGGAATACACAATACAGTAAGAATGCAACACCCATGATATCTAGATCTCTTACAAAAACAAGTGAATCAACTCCAGCGTAAATCAGATTTGAGGTTGTCAACCCAGAATTGGGCATGGCCTTAGCTGGAGCCTTGGGTGCCACGTTTTGCTCTTGCTGCCCTTCTTTGTCACTTGAAACCATTCACCATCAACAAAAGTCTGCGCCTTTTGGGTTTGTGGAGCTGAGCGTGCTACGGAGGGGTCATCCAAGGAATTGACCTTGGAGAGAAGTGAACAATCCCCAATTCTATGGTTTGGGCTTTAGTCTTCGAAGCAATTGTTCAGGAGGTTAATGTACCTAACAGATTTCCTAATGACCTTAATGCTAACTTTGATAAAGAATTGTTCTTTCAGGGCTTAATACAGGTCAGAGAATCCTAGTCAATGCAATGCAACTCGATAGACTCTTTGGTAAGAAAATCTTCAGACTGAGCAAATAAGACAACAAGGGTATTATGGCACATCCAAGGGCCCTGTGTATCCAACTCCGTGGCATGTTTGTCTTTAGCAAAGGTAAAATGAAAGAAACCCTTTTGTCAGGGTTATTGTGACTGTGCAGACCCACTGATGGGGTTCCCAGACTTCCCAAACCCAAGCCCTAATCAACTTTAGGAGAAACACTGTCGACAAAATACCTGAAAGAGTGTGATGCTTCAAACTATCACAGACTATTGCATATTCAGGGACAAGGATTTCAAAAACAATTGCATCAAGGGGGGTTTTGTTACCTTGTGGAAGACTTCTGGGATGAACATCTTTGGGCCTTTGACGACACCATGGTTGCTGCTGTAGTGAGTTTAAGAAGATTGGCCATGCTGAGAAATGTTAAACAACAATTTGGCCGTCCTTGACGACAGTTCAAGGTTTTGTAGGCCAAAAGGTAGTGGTAAAGGCTGTCACTATTAGTGTAAATGTCGATAGGATGGACAGTAAAGGAGGCAAGGACAACAAATGATTCTCACAAACTCTTCATGCTAGGGCTTCTTCAATTCCATTCCTTTATCGATGCATTTAAAAAGATGTCTCATCCATAAGCACAACCATTTGAAGATGTCTTGAGGACAATGGTAAAAGGGTGCATATTCCCAGATAAAAGGGAAGCATCACACAATGACAATAGTAAAAGGGAAGCATCACACAACATTGCATGATTTTCCCAGATAACGATGTAAAACTAAGTATGTTAATAATAGCACTGCCTCCTTTTTAAAAATCACATAAAACTTGCAGGTCATTGTGCTGTTGCAGGAATCTATCTTCCAACAATGATGTAGAAGAAATTAAAGTAATGTGCAAGTAGGGCCAATTGAAGGAAGCCTTGTGCATTTTGTAAGCCCCACACAAACAGCCTTTTATCATAGAAAACTTGTTAGTCATTGTGTCGTTGCATGAATGAATTTTCCAACATTAATACAAAAAAAATGAAAATCCTCTTCAAGCTGGGCCAAGTGAAAGAAGCCATGTGCATTTTGCAAACCACATAAGCGACCTTAGACTCTCCAGTATATGTCTCCTGCAGGAATGCAAAAAATATTATTTTTCAACACACAAAAGCATAGGAGAAAATGTGCTTGAGGATTGATGTCCATCCTCTTTTGCCGTGACTTAGTTTCATGCCTAGAATAACACTCTTTTCGTAGCTATAACCCATGATATATGACAATTATTGTGCCTTATTGCAGCATGTGGGTTTGCCTGAACACCACCGTTGTGGTAGGTTGAACTTGTGGCAATATCAACATCATATTTGACCGTGATTGTCTGTGCCTACTTGGCCACTTGGAGTATATTACATTGTACATTCCAACATTCCAGCTATAAGCAAAAGTTAACACAAAAACCTCAAAATTTCGTTCATGGAACGCTAGTGTTATGAAATGGAAGATTACAAGGGGTAATAACTGTTATGGGATGGTTCGTTGCTTGTAGATTGTATCTGCAGACAGCTCAATCCTTAAAAAATGTGATTCCATCCTATGGATGACGTTGTATGTATATTATACAAGCAACATTAGATAATGCCATGAGTTGCTCCATCTGCAACTTGTCAAACTGAATGAGATATGAAGAATGTTTACGAGTAACATTATTTCTTCCTATCCATGGTACACTTTGTTGGGAAACTGTTTGGCACTTTCCCATATTCACGGATGGTAACTAGTGCAAGTATATCATCACTGATATCAACAATTAACTTGGCATGGGCATTGAGTGAGGCACACAACATATGCAATCAGTTTGAAGAGTTTGACCTCGAGATATACTACATGAAGCTCAAAGCATTCAAAGCTAGTCCACCAAACTAAAATATAAGAAATATTCCAATAGTCGACAATATAATCAAAGTGACCAAACAAATGTATATACTTTTCAGTGGAATAAGAATAAACATTAATTAATTGTGTAGCACGAGTTGGGACCAAACAAATGTATATACTTTTTAGTGGAATAAGAATAAACATTAATTAATTATGTGTAGCACGAGTTAGGATGCTCATGGAGATACATGACTCCTCAAAGGTGTTCGCCTCTCATGGATTTGCCTTTGGTTGAGTCGAGTAAAGTGTTAATCATATTACCAAGTTACTTTTTCAATCTCATAATCTCTTGAATATGCTGATGCGGTATATAGAGAGACGGGGGCATCGAAGAGGTGGTAGCATGGAGAATATTATGTTAGCAAAGTGCGAAGCAATATTAGATTACAATTATTTGTCGGTGTGAGAGAAAGCCTTTGGAAACTTGTATGCCTAGTTTTTTTGTGCTGATAAAGTTACATGTATACAAAGACATTAACATTAATGTTCACTGTCTGGGTTTTGAGTTCGACTTTTCCAATCTATATTGGTACTAATTGCGACAAAGATGTTAATAATGCTTGGACTTGTTGACACCTAGGGGTTTAGGTTGGCGTGGCATAAATCTTCAAGCCATTGAGTGCATCATTGGGGGCAAATATTTAGTTAAGTATTGTCACCTGATCTTGTCTCCTTCATTTAAGCAAACTCCTAACGAAGCCAATGGGTAGACCCTAAGAGTTATTAAGGTTGATTAAGCATTTTAGTGGTGGTTGTGGATGAGTAAGTGTTTTAGGAGTTTTTATGAAATAAATACTAGAACAAGCTATTGCAACAATATATATATATATATATATATATATACGACAACATATAAATCATCTCAACACATAATAAGTAAATGAGCATAAAGCAAATACTTGTACGATACAAATGAAATACTAGTGCCAATAATGGAGTCAGAAAGAGTAATGTTGTCTACAGTGCGCGGGAGATTAAGAACTAGTCACGTACAACTAGTAATGGGGGATCATTTCCAACAGGTAAGCACACACTAAATTTGCATGTACTAGAGCTTCATTCATGCATTGACCGGGGGGCAGAGAAATGTGTTGCGAATGCTCTTGGTTAGTTTTAGATTAATAATGAGATGAGTGATTAAAAAGGGAAGGGCACTCTAGATATACCTGACGGTAAACTTTATCAAATATGCCTCCACGCGAAGAAATGTGGCATGGATCAGAGTCTCTTTTAGGTGTCCAACACTACACCAATCGAGGGTGTAGCTTGACGGTATCTTGAGGTCGTTACCCAGTGGTTCTCGCTTCTTCTGTGAAATTTCCCCAGAAGAGATAAATCGAGGGGTTGAATTTTCGCCTTGGGAGGTTAATTGAGTGTGAGACTAATTAAGCTAGTCACTCAATCCCTTTTTGGATGTGGTGAACTAGTCGGTTAAAGCTGCATAGATCTAGAGCATAACGGGGAAAGAGCCTTGCTCATTTTAACGTTTTTAGAACAATGGTTTTTTGGTTAGAAAAGAAAACCCAAGAATCCTTTTCCAAGTTTAGTACTCGAGCAAGCCTTTGTCTGTGAACCGTAATCATGAAAGCAAGTGGGTTTATTTTAAAATGAAAAGAAAACTAAAAAATAAAGATTCCCTAATTACTACACTACTGAAGTAGTGGGTAAGTATTCGTTTACTTTGTAAGCAAAATGTATTGTAAAATAAAGTGCACTTCAAAGTATACGGTTTTGCAAAAAAAATTACAAGTATTTTTATGTCATAAGTAAGTAAATGGCCCAACAATTGGATTGGGCCATGAAGGTTAATTTAAAACTAATTAATTTAATTTTAATAAAAGCAAACTAAGGAAAAACTAAGAAAAACAAAACTCATGAGAAAATATTGTTGATGAAATTGTCATTGATGCCAACATGGACTTGCAGTGGCCCCAGAGGATGTCATTGATGCCACCAAGTCCCACCTGCAGTGCCTTGACCCCTTACAGAGCGGGTTTGCACTTTGCAGTGCCATGGATCCCTTACAGAGTGGGTTTGTGCCTTGAAGCACCTTGGACCCAGTTGACAAGGTCCATGTACCCACAACACTGGATCTTGATGCCACCACCTTGCTGAAGATGTTGAAGACCCTGCTGATGGTGTTGAAGGCCCCGGAGATGGTCCTGAAGCCTTGATGGACGATAGAGAAGCCCTAGATGGGTTGGAAAAGCATCAATGACCCATTTTGTGGTCATTCATGCTCTAATGATGTCATGGTACCCCACAGGTGATGTCATGATGGACCTTAACCCTTGGAGGTCTCTTGGTGTGGCTAAGGTGGTTAAAGAAGGCCTTGAAGAAGCCTCTTGATCCACACACTAGATGGTTTAATGGCCTTGAAGAAATGAAGATGATGTGGCATTTGGGTTCTTGGAACCCTTGGGGATGGCCCTAGGGCATAAGAAATATGAAGGCACCCACACGCACATGATGGTGATTGGGCACTTGGACACCTATTACGCCCTTGGTGTTGATGCTATGGTGGACAACCTATGAACTTTTACATGCAAGCCCTAGTGGGTTAAATGACACCCTAATGGTAAGAATGTTGACAATTCAAAGTCAAAATAAAATTCAAATTAAATGTTTAAAATAAAAATTCAAATGGCAAATTTGAATTTAAAATCAAAAGTCAAAATAAAAGTTTCTTACCTGGTTGAAGTTGGCCTCAAATTAAAATAAAAATAAAATAAAATTTTATGATAGGTCGGCTCACATTTTTTTTGGAAAACCACTATAAATACCCTATCGAGCTTTCATTTTTAAAAAGGTGAAAAATTCGGATGAGAGATGTAGCTCTGTGATTTTTGGGGTATTTCACTGAGTTAAATTCGTGGGTAAAAGGAGCAGCAACAATATTTGGGTGGTTTACTCTAAAATTCGGATGAGCAGGAACAGTCCACTGTAAAAACGCAGGAGCAGCCTGATTTTCTTTTTCCACAATCAACATTTAAATCTTCTGATTTTTGAGCTTGCAACAGACTGAGGCAACAATGTTTCGGTGGTATTTGTTTTGATATTCTGAGAACTTTTGGATGAGGATAAGCAGCTCTGAATTTGGCCGAGTCCTGAACTTTTGAGTGTTGCTGGTTGGAAGTCCCTCAAACACATGACAGTCTCGAAATTCCTCAAGGAAGGTGACAGGTACAAAATATTTTGAAGTTTGACAGTGTTTTAAATGTTATGACAGCCTTGTTTGAATATTGAAGGATGTCAGTCCATAATGCTAAAGATGACAGTCCATAATGCTTGAAGGAAGGTTGTCCAAGTTTCATTATGATAGTCTGAACCCTCTTGATCCTATGACAGTCAAGTGGCAACAATGTCCTAACTCATGGTTGCAATGTAAACCAAGTCAGTAATTCACATAGTATACACATTGTGATGTTGTGCATGTTGAGTTAGAAGGTATACTACACAGTAATGATGACACAGTTACTAGACAATGTTTACACTACACAGTGATGAATATACAATGATATGGTGTGGTATGTTTTGACTCCTGAGATATGCTCAACATACAGTAATACAAAGTGCTAGTTACATTTGATGACGCTTACACATATGCTCAGAGATATGTTGAACTTGATATGATCAGTGAGATGCTTAGCATGCTCAGTGATATGTTCAGTGGATGATCAGTACACAGCCCAAATCTATTGAATGGACAAGCAAGGTATGAAGTTGATGATGAACCTTTATATGATACTAACCCTAGCTACTATGATGTACAATGTCATGATGCAATGGTGCATAAAGTGGTGAATAATGCAGTGGTAAAGAATACATTTATGATGACGATGATATAATGCTGTATGATTGACAATGGCATGCAAACCCTAAATGATGATGATGTATACTTGCAAAGGATGATGATATGATGTTTGGCATGCACTGAAAGTTGATATACAGTCACAAGCTTGTTATCCAAAGGTTTGGCATGCACTTGTCAATACCTTGATGTTCCAGACCTTGCCTTGACAATAATGATGCTGACAGTCTTTAGAAGTGTCACCTAGAGTTGCAGTAGCAAGCATAGAATGACCAGCAGATGAAGTATTGACCAAAGGTTGATTAGCAGTGTTGATAAGTGGAAGTGAGCCACAGATTGCAAAGAGTGAGTAGCAGAAGAGTGTTGCAGTAGTAGATGTCCAACAATAGTGATGTTTAATATGACAGTGATGATGTGGACAAAAATATGATGTGGCAGTGAGCGCACTTGACAGTGATATGTGTGTGTGATGAGTATGATGAGACAATGATTTGTAATCATAAAAACAAGCTTGTCTTGCTTTTGAGGTTAGGATACCTCAAACCCTTCTTAGCAGGGTTTAAGACAACCAGCCAGGGTCCTGGATGAAGAGTAGGTGATCTTTGTATCAGTAGGTGCTGATTTTACCTCACGGTTGTAGCTGTTCCAAAACAAATACAAGAAGATTACAAAATCATATGGTGCCTTGTTCTCTTGTGATATGGTTCTTGTTATGACTTCATGATTCAGATGCTTATGATTTAGAAATGATGAAGTGATAGATTTTTATGAAATGATTATGCAAATGGTAGAATAATGCATTGATGAATTAGTTGTTGATTGTTAAAATTGAAGAAGTAATAAAGATTGCACACATAGATTCACCCCCCCTTCTCTATGTGCCTCGATGCAGATCTCCCTTGGGGGGATGGGGAGTGGGATCCTAGGAGCTAATCAAAATCTTTTATTATGAGGTTACAAATTTAAAAAGGAACAAAGCACTTTGATACTTGTTATATTGGATCCAAAGGCTTATCAATCACTTAAAAATTGGCTAAACAAGAGCAAGGGAGTTTTGTTAAGCTTCTTTTGGTCCAAAAACTCGAAAATTGGCTAGAGCCTTTTTCTCTTGGATTGCTAAACCTACAAAAAAAACACACTATCAATCTTTAAAGATGCTCAAAAACACTTTAAGAGTGCCTTTGAACATCCACGAAAAATTCTAGAAAAAAGCACAAAGTTAAATCTAGGATAAAAATCGTAAAAGTAACATGAAAGCAAGATTTCCTTGAAATCTTAGCTTGCTTTTAGGGAAGCCAATATGACGTGCACTTGATTGCAAAATTTAAACTTTAAAATTCACAAGGAGAACTACTTTAAGCAAGTTCAAGATCTACTTAACAATACTTGCGAAAATAGATCTTTCCTAAGCTAGATCTACTAGAATAAATAAGACTTTTTAAAGAACTTTGAGACCTAAGTTTCAAAACACTTACATATGAGATCTAAAGAATATTTAACGTTTAAACAAGATAGATTTACATAAGCGAGGAAAGTAACCAAATGAAGAAATTGATTTTTTTTAATATAAGAATGAGAAGGAGAAAAGAGCTTGTTTCCCAACAAAGATTCACTCAAGAATATTTTTAGTGGAATGCCGAGGGCAAATGTCTTCAAAGTGCTAAAGATGGAGAGGAAGCAAACTAACTCCATTCCTCCTTCAAGCTGAGATCCCTGAAAGCTTAATAAAAAACTCACCAAAATATCAACAAGATTCAGAAATGCATATAAAAAGAAACTAGAACAACATGCATATAAACTTATAAAACATGTTCGATCTATGCCTCTAAACATGCACATAAAAGAAACTAGCAAGTAAACTAACTTACTACTTTTTCTAATGACTACAGTAGTCTTTCAAAGGTCTGATTCACGAAATACAAGAGCAAGAAAACTATTAAAATAATTACCTCAATAACACATTGACAATTTGGATCCACACAATTTAGCACCACACATGATATCCTCCAATGCTTGCTTTCATTATCAACAAAATACTAATAGCATAATCACGTTACAATAGCATGCACTCTTTACTCTAGCTCGAACTAGCTTGGAAGAGAGGCCAACACTTAATTTATAGCTAAAAAGGAGAGAGGGCGACACATTACTCATTGAAGATAGAGTGCGAGTTAGCTGAGGATGGATTGAGAAGTTTATGGGATTGGTTGGAGTTATACTTGGGCTAAAGTGAAGAGGTAGGTGTTGATTTTTTTGAGCAACATCGAGAGCCATTCTCTTAGGAGAATGGGGACACCTGGTTCGGGATCATGGTGTGGAATCGACCTAGTGTTGAGTGATCATTTTGTTGAATGATAATATCTGGTCCTTGACAATGATATGGACCCAGCTCTACCTTGGGGGGACTCAACTTTGTGTTGAGCGACCATTCTGTTGAATGGTATGTAAATTTTCCTTTAATATTCAACTAGGGCTAAACAGTGCATGCAAAATATCAGCTGATAACCACACATGAATATCTTTTACAGTATGCAGTGGTATATAAAACTGAGAAATAAATTACAACATCACATCACGATATTGACACTATTATTTTGGGTATGGAAACCCCCAGAAAAACCCAAGATGGGAAAACCGGTGCAACAGTCAAATATAGATTTTATTATGAGAAAATATGGAACTTTTACAATCACTGCAAATTCACCCAAACCTGGTGAATGCAGTACCTGACAAAATCACTGGGAAAATCTTAGCTAAACCTCAACACCCTCCTGTGTGAGTGTACGACCCGGCTGTACGAAGCTTGATGATCCTGGTGCTCGCTCCTCCGTCTTCTCGGCTGAATCCTCTGTCTGACTTTTTCTCCTTGTCTGTATCTTGTCTCTGTCGGAATACAAGTGTGTGTTCTCTCCACCAATTGATCTCTTTTTTATAACTTCAGGTTAAGCGAAAACCCTAATTTCACTTTCACTTTAACTAGTGGTAAAGCAAAAACCCTAATTTCACTTTCACTTTAACTAGTGGTTTACTAAAGTTAATTTAGATCACTTTAATTTATTTTCCGAAGTAAACTTAGGAAAAGTAAATTAAATACAACTGGTTTCCTATTTTAAGTCCTCTGCATGCAAGAACACATGCATGCAGGAAGACTTTCCTTGTTGCTACTAGTTTAACACTCTCTCTCAACGAGGAAGGGATTTGGTAGCAACCCTAACTTACCCCTGAACTTCACAAAACTCTGTCTGCAAAGTGCCTTGGTGAAAATGTCCGCCACCTGCTCATTTGTCTGTATGTACTCCAACCGAATGGTTCCTCTCTGAACACAATCTATCAAGAAGTGGTATCTGATGTCTATTTGTTTGCTCCGGTCATGGAACATTGGATTCTCAGATAGCCTGATGTCACTCTGATTGTCACAGTGAACTATTGTAGCCTCTAGCTCACACTCGAACAACCCTGCAAGTAACTTCCTCAGCCACATACCCTCACAAGTAGCCATGTTGGCTGCCATGTACTCAACCTCTGTTGAGCTTAATGCAACTGACTTTTGCTTCCTGTTGAACCAAGAGACAACCCCTGATCCGATGCTAAAACAACAACCTGAAGTACTCTTCTAGTCCTCTACACATCCTGCCCAGTCAACATCCGTGAAACCTGCTAACTGTACACTCCCCCTGCGCTCATAAACCAATCCATACTCCACTGTACCTCTGATGTAGCGAAGTATGTGCTTTGCAACCATCAAATGCACTCTCCGAGGGTCCACCATGAACTGACTCAAAGAGTTGACTGCAAAGCTGATGCTTGGTTCGAGTGTTGACCAGATACATAAGCGATCCGATAAGCTGACGATACAAGGTAGGATCAAATCCATCTGATCTTGATGCATCAATCTTCCTCCAGTTGGAAACTAGAGGTATGGCCATAGGCTTGCAGTCCTCCATCCTGAATCTTTTCAGGATCTCTACTGGATATTTCCCCTGTCCGATGAAGAAGCATCCATCTCTTTGCCAAACCTCCAAGCCCAAAAAGTAATGCATCAACCCAAGGTCTTTCATCTCAAACTCTACTGCAAGGTTGGACTTATAGTCTCCAATCAGCCTCTCATCTCCTGTCAAAAAGAGACCATCCACATATAAGACCAGTATGAGAGGCACCTCACCTGTCAAGAAGTACAAGTTGTGGTCATCCTCACTCCGCTGAAATCCCATCTCCCGTAGATAGCTGTCAATCCTCGAGTACCATGCTTGAGGTGTTTGCTTGAGCTCGTAAAGAGCTCGATGCAGTCTGCATACATGCGTCTCCCTGTTCTCCACATCAAACCCCTCTGGCTACTCAATACATACCTCCTCCTCTATAACTCCGTTTAGGAAGGCAGTCTTGACGTCCATCTGATGGACATGCCAATCCATCTCAGCTGCTAGTGAGATAATGGTCCGAATGGAAGAATACCCGGCAACAGGGGCGAAGGTCTCCTCATAATCAATACGTTCCTTCTATGAAAATCCCTTTGCCACGAAGCACGCCTTGTACTTCTCCACGCTTCCGTATGCTGCATGCTTCACTTTGTAGATCCATCTGGATCCCACCACTTTTTTCCCTTGTGGCCTCAGCACAACCTCCCATACTTGGTTTTTCATAATGGAGTCATACTCCTCAACCATAGCTTCCTGCCACACATCATGTTGTGTAGCCTCCCCAAAGTTGGAAGGTTCAAAGTTAATCAACTTTGTCATCAGTGCCATATAACTAAGCCTCTCTGGTGGTACACTCCGTCTAAAAGATGTCTGTGGAGGATCTACCTGCCTGGAATCCTGCATTGTGGATCTAAACCACTTAGGCCTTGGCCTAGTGTCAACCTGCTGCGGCTGCTAGATATCTGTCTCCTGTTGCAGCTCATCCTTCAAGGCAATGATTGAAGGATCCTGTCCACCCGACTCCCTCTGACCATTAGAACATGTGCTCTGTGTTTGTACCTGTACATGTACATCTGGCTCCTCCAACTTGACTCCCGACTCCTCTGTTGACTGCTGCTCTGCTGATAAGTCCAGAGATCTCCGCAAGTCCCTGTCCTCATCGAACTGGGCATCCCTGCTCACAATGATCCTCCTGCGAGCAGGAATGTAAACTCTATATGCCTTCGAAATCTTGATGTAACCAACAAGTAACCCCTTCTCTCTAGAAGGGTCCAACTTCTTCCTATTGTCAGCATGAACATGACAATAGCTGACACTGCCGAATATGCGAATGTGAGTCACATTTGGCCTAGTGCTTGTGAAGACCTCCTTTGGTGTCTTCCTCCCCAAGGTTGTGTGGGGACACCTGTTTTGAATGTTTATTGCAGTCCTGTATGCCTTAGCCCAGAGGAATAGTGGTAATCCCTGATCAAATAGCACGGCCTTGGCTGCTCCAACCATAGTCCTGTTTTTCCGCTCTGCAACTCCATTCTGCTATGGGGTATGGGGCACAGTGTGCTTCTTCTTGATCCCCTCAACCGAACAATACTCCATGAAATCATTGGAATTGTACTCACCCCCGTTGTCTGTCCTCAACACTCGAATCTTCTTTCTTGTTTGGTTCTCCACAAGAGTCTTAAACTCTCGGAACCTCTCAAAGACCTCTGACTTGGCCTTCAGGAAATAGATCCAGGTTTTCCTAGAATAGTCATCAGTGAAGGTTACACAGTAACTGTAACCACTGAAGGAATGGACACTCATAGGTCTGCATACATTCGAATGCACCAAATCAAAGGGATCCTTAGGATTGTGCTCACTATGTGGGAAAGGCTTCTTGATGTTCTTCCCCAAAGCACAACCCTTGCAGTGGTTATGCTTTTCCTCCTGTACCTGAGGAACTCCAATGACTGACTGTCTCAAATGCTTCAGTGCTCCATGGTGTAAGTGTGCCATCCCCCTATGCCACAACTCACCCTGACTGCTGCTGACTAGAGCCTTTGCAGGATCAATGTGTAATCTATACACTTCCCTGCTCCTGTCAATCAACCGATCCAAGCTCCTATTTGACCCCTTGGGCCTGATATACTATCTATGGTCATGAAACTTCACCTGATATCCCTTGTCCTCCAGAGTGGAGACTGATATAAGGTTCATGGTCAGTCCCGGAACATATAACACATCAACAAAACTGAGGGGTTTGCCAAACTCCCTCTCAAATGAAACAGTGCCAACTCCTTGCGCCTGATACCGCGCATCATCACCCAGCTCAACGTGGATCCCTGTTCCACCCTCCTGCAAGTCTTTGAAGAATCTCTTCTGTCCAGTCATGTGACTAGATGCTCCATTGTCAATGTACCATATGTTGCTCCCTGTGGTGGTTGCCATGCAAGCTATCAAATAGAACTCTTCATCGAAGTTCCTGCTGAACTCATCCACCTTTGCAGATCCAACCATCTGAGTGTTACTCTTCATCTTCCTATCTGGGCACTAGGAGGCAAAGTGTCCCTGCTTGTGGCAGATGAAACACTTGAACTTAGACACGTCAAGGTTATTCTTACCATCCTTCTTCCTCTTTGCCTTCCCCTTGCTCTTCCCTGTAAGGGCTAGAGCCTCCTCATACATAATTTGTGGGGAACTGCTGGATGAGCCTGATCCTTGACCCATGCGGGTCCCCTGCACAAAGTCATCCCATAGTCTTTTCCAATCAGGGAGCTTCTCCCTAGCGACAACACCTTTGACAAAGGTGTCCCATGGCTTAGAGAAGCCATTGAGGGCTATCTGAACTAGCTCCTCATCCACTGTCTTAGAGCCAACAACTCCAAGCTCGTTCTTGATCTGTGTGAGTCTCGTGAGATAAGGCACCACTCCTTCCTTGGCCATCTTGGTGCTGCACATCCTCTCTTGCAACACCATCTTCTGGTTCTCGTTCTTGCTTTGGTACAGACTCTCCAAAGCCGTACACATCTCTGTTGCGGTATTTTTACCAGAAAGGTGAGAGACTATATGGTCCTTCACTCCATCCATGATAATCAGCATGGCTCTGGAATCAATCTTCTTCCAAGATGCTAAATCTACTGGATATGTGGGTGCAACCTTCGTGGAGTCAATGTGATCCTCTGCATCACTGATGTCCAGGATCTTTGTGATCGTTTCTTTCCATGCAGGAAAGTTCTGAGCACCCTGGAGTTTATCCTCAACTCTCAATTGCAGGGCCATAGTGAAGTGTACCTGTCAAACCCTAGATTTGGAAGTCTAGGTTTGTGTCTTCCTATAGATTTGCCCATGATCTATCACTGCTGCTGCAAATCTCTCAGCTTTAGCTCACAAGAGCTCTGATACCATGTAAATTTTCCTTTAATATTCAACTAGGGATAAACAGTGCATGCAAAATATCAATTGATAACCACACATGAATATCTTTTACAGTATGCAGCGGAATATAAAACTAAGAAATAAATCACAACATCACATCATGATATTGACACTATTATTTTGGGTATGGAAACCCCCGGAAAAACCCAAGATGGGAAAACCGGTGCAACAGTCAGATATAGATTTTATTATGAGAAAATATGGAACTTTTACAATCATTGCAAATTCACTCAAACCTGGCGAATGCAGTACCCGACAGAATCACTGGGCAAATCCAAGCTAAACCTCAACACTTTCCTGTGTGAGTGTATGACCCAACTGTACGAAGCTCGATGATCCTGGTGCTCGCTCCTCCGTCTTCTCGACTAAATCCTCTGTCTGACTTTCTCTCCTTGTATGTATCTTGTCTTTGTCGGAATACAAGTGTGTGTTCTCTCCACGAATTGATCTCTCTTTTATAACTTTAGGTAAAACGAAAACCCTAATTTCACTTTCACTTTAACTTGTGGTAAAGCAAAAACCCTAATTTCAATTTCTCTTTAACTAGTGGTAAAGCAAAAAACCTAATTTCACTTTCACTTTAACTAGTGGTTCACTAAAGTTAATTTAGATCACTTTAATTTATTTTTCAAATTAAACTTATGAAAAGTAAATTAAATACAACTGGTTTCCTATTTTAAGTCTTATGCATGCAAGAACACATGCATGCAGGAAGACCTTCCTTGTTGCTACTAGTTTAACATGGTAGACATTTGGTCCAGGACCACGACGTGGACCAATCTAGTACTGGTAGATTCATCTTAGTTCTGAGTAGCCATTCTTTTGAATGGAGGCACCTGGTCAGTTACCAAGACTCAACCCGGGGCTGAGGGCCATTCTCTTGGATAATGGAGGCGCTTGGTCTATTACCAAGTATTTGACCAAGTGTCAAATTATGCAGCCTATGGCTGAGGCACCTAGTCTGTTACCATGAAGGCACTATAAGCCCTAGACTGGGTCTAGGCATGTGTGACACTTTGACTCTTGAGTAATGGGCTTTGTGATTTTCTCCAAGGCATAGCTACCCATGGTTAAGACACCTTGGTACCTTATCTTGGTGTCACACAGAGTGTGAGATAAAAGCATTAGTAATTCTCTCAGTTTATGATGATGTACTTTGAATGGAAATGAAAAACCACGTGGACCACATGTGATGACCACAAAGGCACTTGAAGAAGGCTAAAGAAAAAGTAAAAAATACACGAAGACCCTTAGTACCACTAAGGTGTAAAAGTGAAAGTGAAAAAACACCTTTAGCACCACTAAAGACAAAAGTCAAAATTAGAAAAGAATAAATTATTATTATTTTGAGATTTCTAAATTTGACCCACTTACATGTGACTCAAAGGATATAAAAGAAGATCAATCCAATTCCTTATTATACACACTTGGTCTCACAGGTACAACTGCTCATTAGAAGATCTCATAGGTTTGAAGAAGAAGAATTTTATGATTATGCCCTAGCATTGATGAGTCTATCTGGGGAATCATCATCATCCTTTGAAGAAGAACCCTAAGCTAAGGTTTCAGCATCAACATTGCATCAGTTGTTTTCTTCCTTCTTCAGGAAACTCCAAGTTTCTTGTTTGGACAACCATCCTTCACGGGCAACCTCAGATCTTCACGGGAAGCCACAGATATTCACTGGGCATCTTTAGATCCTCATTGGAAACCGTCTATATTTCATGGGATGCCCTCTTCTCTCCTTTGGGAAGGCCACATTAGGTCCCTCCCACTTCGGCACCCTCAGGAAACCCTTGGGCAACCCTCGACATCCACACCGAAGAGGGTTCTGGCCTTTATGACACCCTTGGGTAGCCACTAGGCAGACCCGTGAGGGATTCCGTGGCCACACAAGCCCTTTAGGAAGGCTGTAGGCATACTCGTGTGGGTCCTGTGGCAGCCCCCAGGAATGCCAGGCTTGCACAGGCCCTTGGGCCAGCTCGTAAGGCCACGACCTAGGGCAGTCTGCCCTCCGAGTAGCAGCAGTGCTGCCAAACAGGGCATCCAGGTAGGAACCAACATTCGGGAAGGGGTAGAAGAGATCCGGGTAGAGGAAAAAGAGATTTCAGGCAGGCCTTATCAGTTTTCGAGAAGGCATAAATTGAAGTCGGGCAACAGGCCTGGGATTTTTGGGCAGTTAGGGTAGAAAGCTCTAAATTATAATTTTCTGGAAAATTATCATTTTGTGAAATTGGAATTGTTGATCTTCTTTAACTATGGTTTAACCCTGTTGGGGTTTGAGGAAATTTTTGAAGAATTTTTAGTCATCTCATTTACAAGATGAATTACTAATGCTTTTGGGGTTTTTGTCCTTTAAAGGTTTCCCCATGAAAAATTCTTGTGTCCAATGTGTTGATGTGATGAATGTGGTTTACTACACTTATCATTTGTTTATGTTAGTCTGCAAATTTTAAAAGTATCTTGCTAATGCTAAAAACTTAACAGTAGGCACCACCTCTCAAGTGGTGCACCTACCTCTCAATTGATTCCTCTCAAACCAATAGTGCGCTGCCCAATCTTCCTAAGTGCCATCCCTTGATATGATGCACATCTCCCATTGAAGATTACACTTGCCACCACATCCATTTACTTTAATCAAATCACCAATTATATATGTGCCATCATTGATTTTTGTTGCGATTTGCCAACATGTCATATGACCCATGATGATGGTGGGCACATCACCAACTTTGAATATATTTGCCACCCTATCATATTGAAATTTAAAACATATGCATTATTCCTTATCTCAAGTTGCCCACCTTAAAGGACATGAACAACACCTTTTCCAAGTCATTTGACCATGTTCTCATGAAATGACTTTTTGACTTTGGTGTCATTTTGTTGCATTTTTAGCATTAAAATGACGTTTTTATCAATCATTAACAAAAACTGGCTATACGTGATGACTTAGTCACCCAAAACATAGGGAAAGTGGGGCAGGGGTAAATATGACGCTCTGAGTGTGAAAACAAGCATCCCCACACCAAAAATGGAGTTCATACCACACTTTTATTTCAAATTGAAATTTCTCATTTAAACCATTAAAAATGGCCTAATTTTACGGGAACAATTATTTTTCTTCGAAATTGAACAAAAACTTACGGGGACTTAGCACATGTCCATACGAATCAATATTGATGCATAACATGCTCATATACATTGACACTTAGGCTTTAATAACCTCCTAAGGTCTAAACACCAAGAAGATTACCCCAACTTTGGAGGTATGAGTGAAAAACTAAAAAATTATTAATCGTTTGTTCAACAACCGATAATTAACAAGGGAAAAAATACTCTGGGATAGTCGGATTGACTTCTAAGACCTAGGAAGCCGAGTCTTTTACATACAGTTCTCATGCTAGCACATTTATTACAATTCCTCCAAGGGGGTATGAACATGTGGTACACAAAATAAAAGGGCCTAGAAGGCTTGATGAGCTTCTGAACTTTGATAATAAGTATCCTTGTTCAAACTTTGCGGGCTCAAGTGAGCCCGCAAAGTTTGAACTAGTCGTCAACATCTGACTCCATCTAGGGACACGTGCTCAAACTAATTTTCTAATAATAAAGAGTATGTGAGAGCCCCGGAATCTCCTGTTCCTGCACAAAACTAAACCCCATCAGATTTCACACTTATAAAAGATAAAAAATGAAACAACTACGTCATAAGTAATGTACAAGGTTACTTTACAACATAATTGATAGGTAATAACTCCCGATTCATTTTATTCCATTGCTAATGCATACATTTATACAATTCATATGTCGGTTCAACTTCCAACCAACCTTTTCAACTTCCTACACAACTATTCAGTTTTCTTTATTTATTTACAAAATATAATCCCGACGGATTATATTCCAACAATCCCCCCCTTAATCCGAAGGGGTGTTAGTAAGTCCGAGCATGTTTCTGAATCTTTCAAACTTTTCTCGTCCAAGCGCTTTGGTGAAGATGTCTGCAACTTGATCATTTGTGGAACAATGTTGAAGATGGACTGTCTTGGCCTCTACATGATGTCGAATCAAATGATACTTTGTGTTGATGTGTTTGGTTCGATCATGGAATCTGGGATTCTTAGCCAGCTTGATTGCAGAAGTATTGTCGACCAACAATGGAGTGGAGTTCTCTTGTTTTTCTTGCAAATCTTCAAGTATCTTCCTGAGCCATACTATTTTTTTCGTTGCTTCAGCTGCAGCCACATATTCTGCTTCTGTTGTTGAATCTGCCGGAACTGACTGTTTGCGTGATCTCCATGAGACAACTGCTGATCCAAGACTCATAGTGTATCCAAAAGTTGATACTCCCGTCTCCTTATCACCATCAAAATCTGAATCTGAGTACCCAATAAGTTTGAAGTCATCCACTTTAGAGTACTTGAGTCCAACGTCTTGAGTCCCCTTCAAGTATCTTAGAACTCTTTTTTCAGCTGACCAGTGTCCTTCACAAGGTTTATGCATGAACCTTGAAAGTATGCCAACAACATAG
>LPNX010995636.1:0-20931 GCA_001517045.1 Pseudotsuga menziesii | reverse complement strand
GATGGCCAAACCACATTTCATGTGGAGTCTTGTTATCAAGAGAATTTGAGGGACTTCTGTTTCTCAAATAGGCTGCACATTTCACTGCATCACCCCAAAATATTAGTTTTACATTCTCAAAAAACATCATTGAGCGAACCATATTCATTATGGTTCTGTTCATTCTTTCTGCTACACCGTTTTGTTGAGTATTGTAGGGAACTGTAGTCTGATGTGCAATTCCATGTTGGCGAAGATAATCTTCAAAAGCATTTGAAGTGTATTCTTTCCCATTATCAGTACGAAGTGTACCAATTTTTGATTGTGCTTGTTTTTCTATCAATGCATGAAAGTCTTTGAATGTTTGAAATGCTTCTGCTTTTGTCTTTAAACAATAAATCCAGCACATTCTTGAGTAGTCATCAACAAAGGTCATAAAATACTTATTCCCATGAGCAGAGGGAGTTGGCATTGGGCCACATAAATCAGAATGCACTAATTCTAATTTCCTACTTGCTTTGAAATTAGATTCATGGAATGGCAGCTTACTGTGTTTCCCTAATATACATGCATCACATTTGCTCTTCTCTTTGGGAATGGTGGGAAAACCAAATACACCATTCTTTCTCAACAAACGAAGACTGTTATAATTCAAATGACCAAATATTGCATGCCACAATAAACTTGATGACAAATTACCTTCTCCATGCTGAGAGAGGTAGGCATAGTTCTGAACTCTTGCAGATGAACCCTTTAGCTTCAGCAGCTTCCCATCTTCGTATTCAGTCATGATGACTTGGTTGTCAGAGGACTTTCTTATTTCTACGATTCCATCAAACATGTGGATGGAATGGCCTTGCTGTCGAATCTCCACCAAGGGCAGCAGGCTTCTCTGCAACTCTGGAAGATAAAGAACATTTTTCAACAAGAAATCAGGGAATCCAGGCATCTTCAGTCGAATGGTGCCCATTCCCTTTGGTTTAAGACTTGACTTATCTGCAAAGTACACTATGCCATTTATTGTTTAATTAAGTTCTTCAAAACAGTCTTTTCTAAAAGTCATGTGTGATATTGCACTAGTATCAAGTAGCCAACATTCTGTGTAAGATGAAAGTGAAGTCATTTCATTAATACCAAGATTACAATGAGCAACAATACAATGAGCAGACTTAGAATATTTACTAGCATCTTGGTTTTTATTGTCATCTTTCTTCTGGTTATGTTTGTCTTTGATGGAGTCCCATGAAGCCCAACACTGATCTGATGTGTGTCTAGTCTTTCCACAACGCTTGCACTGCAAATCTGATCTTTTGCTGGAGTTGTTTCTGCCTCTTCTATCTCTGAAGTTTCTTCTTCCTCGTCCTCTCTCTTTGCCATAGAAAGTGGCACCAACTACAGATGCTATAGATTGCATCTTCTGCAACTGTTAGTGTAATTTACAATAATGAACTTAATATGACAAAGAGAAAAACAATAACCTTGCAGGTCTACAGTCTCTGCCAAGGTGATTTACAATCTTAATATCTCAACTTCAAGTTTTAAAAATGATACAATGATAGAGAAAATATGCTGTCAATAAGTTCATAAGAAAATTTTTAGCACTAGAAGAATTGCTTAGCAATTATTACAACCAACAGTCAACAGTCATCTCAGCTCTTCACAGATTTCAAAATCCAAAACTTTATGCAGTCAACATGATGGGCAGTCTCAGCAATCTCCTTTCACGTAGAATGTGGTCACAACTTCAGTCTTAAGTGGATGTTTGCAGCAGTCTAGGTTTACACATTTCAAGATTACAGCTCAAAACACCAGCAACATGTATCATTCAATGGGGTCTCCAATATACGATATACACCAGCAACAACATATATCTTCCACACAGTATCAAGTAGCAATCAAGAGCTCATTAAATACACAACAAAGTGTATAAGTAAAACGCAGCAGTCATAGCTCATTTTCCAAGTTCAGGAATCAAGGTTCATGCATATAGATATAGGTTCAGCACTCACGGGCCTCTTCAATACGCAACATATATACTCAATGCATATAAAAATATACAGTAGCCACAGCTCATCAAAATCACGGGCTCATACATCAGCCGTATCATATGCAACTCATACACAAAGGACAATTTGCAGAATTTCCTCCATGCACAAAATTAGGGTAAACTAAATTAGGTTTTATGCATTCTATCGGTCACAAACAACTAGACCAACAGCACTTTACCTCCACGCAATCAGAGAAGGGAAGCTCCTTCAACGCAGGCAGCTAGCTCAACCAACGCAGAATGCAGTCTTCAACCCAGGCTTCACGCAGTCAAAGATGGCGTGAATCTTCAGCGACCTCTCATCTCACTCCACGCAGCGTCAATCAATAGCAGCAGTACTCCACGCAGCTCCTTGAATTCACAGCAGTACTCGACGCAGCTCTTCAACGCAACAAGAGTATTATTTCTCCAACGCAGTCACGATTCACGCAGTATTATTTCTCAACGTAGTCTTCAACGTAATATATGTATGATATATCAGTAAGAGAAGTCTTCACATCAATTTTGTCATTCACGTACCTTCGGTGTCACTAAAATTGATTTCCTCCTTCACTTAGTCATAAACGTCCTTGCAATGTGCCAAGTCTATGGTTTCGGTGGAGCTATGCTTGAAAAGCATGTCAGAGGCTAGGGTTTAAAGAACCAGTCGCCTAGATGGAGAGAAGTCTCTAACAGAGGGGAGATATGCAAATGAAGAGGTCGCGCATAGGTTTCTACAAACTTTAGCGTTTCTCACAGAGAAGAATAACGCAGAAATGGAGGGTAACGCCCTTATAAGTCAAGTAGCATACTAGAGAGGCAGTGCACCAGGGAGGATATGATAGAGCTCAGAATGACAAGAGAATTGCAAGCTCATGCCACTGGGCATATAGGGAAATTGGTAGCACAATACTTCAACCGTTTTGACAGAGAAAATGAGTGAGCAGTTTGGTAGCCAGGAGGACGCAGACTATGCACGGGGCAGAATGGCAGAATGCCAGAACAACAGGAGTTATGGAAAACAACCAAGCTCTGATACCACTGATAGGTAATAACTCCCGATTCATTTTATTCCATTGCTAATGCATACATTTATATAATTCATATGTCGGTTCAACTTCCAACCAACCTTTTCAGCTTCCTACACAACTATTCAGTTTTCTTTATTTATTTACAAAATATAATCCCGACGGATTATATTCCAACAATAATATACAACAATAAAGAAACTATTTTACAAAAATAAAATGTACAAATAATTTACAAGGTCAGTATACAAAAAACTACTATACAAATTTTTTTATGGTACAATAATATACAATAACATAAAATGAAACTAATGTACAAGACAAGGTTTAGAAAAGTCCTGATATCCACGATGTCCCATGGATATCAAATATTGTCGCTGGAGAACAATTTCAAAAGTTGGCCATTCACTGAAAGGATCAGCGTATCTCCATCCATGTCATTCAGATTAAAATAAATTAGCGCAAACTATTTCATAGATAATGTAAGGTCCAATCCATAAGCTCTCAAATTTTCAATACAAGCCATGCATCTCTCTGCACTTATCCCACATCAATACTGTATCACCGATTTGAAAGGTCCCTGATCTAGCATATTTGTCAAAGGTTCTTTTGACTTTGTCTGAATTTCAGGTACTCTGATAAAGTGCCTTCCTTCTATTCTCATCCAATCCTATCAATCGATTCACTTTATTTTGAACTGCATCTTGATATGAACTGAAATCTTGAAGGAGTTGATACACTGGAAGCTTTAGATGGATAGACAAGGTAACATCAATACCATAGACAACCTCAAAAATAATCTTTCCAGTTGAACTCTTCTTTGTAATCCTATCGTCCCACAAAACATACTTGATCTTACTATCCCAATATTTCTTGTTATCACCAACTGTTTTCTTGATTATGGTCATTAAGTTTTTGTTACTTGACTTATCTAGACCATTTGCTTGAGGATAGGAGTTGGATGAATGGGGAAAGACAATGCCATGCTTAAAACAAAAAGAGGACATATCTGAAGAGCTGGAAGTTGGGTCATTATCAGTGATTATCTTGGCTGGCACACCGAATCTAGTGATGATCTTATCTTATAGGAATTCCATAACTACATCATCAGTTTTTTCTTTGTGGGTATAGCTCCTACCCGTTTGGTGAAATAATATGTCGCGATGAGTATCCAAGAATAATCATTGCTTGAATTGTCCTCTTTGCAGATAGAGGAGGATGACACCTTTGCACTGCCTGCTTGGGAGGTTGCGTCGTCACGCTCACATGAATTCCCCGATGATTTTTTTTCTTTAGATGAAGCGATTTTTGAGGCCATGAATGGTTTAGAACGACCTTGGGAGGAGTTGCACCATAACTCTTACTTCCTCCTGGAGCTTGAACGAATCGAGTGTGACGACCTTAGGTTGATCTTTTGCGAGAAACATTAGGAGAATTTTGAGGTCTAAAATGGGCCTCATAAGATATATTATAAAATATTATGAATTAAGAATTTTGCGGGGAAGGTATATTTACAACTCATCTCTTACACTATAACCAATGCAACTATGGTTAAGTTAAATTGAAAAGATGTCTAAAATAAAACCAATAAAAAAATAATCTTTGATATGACTAAAAGTAAAGTACTTTTGAGTACATAAATTACTTTTGAATATAATATGATGAATGTACTTATAAAGAAGTGTACTCATAAAATAAAATATATTAATTTTGAAATTTGAAACATAAATTACTTTTTCAATATTCAAAATATGTTTTTAAACCAGATATTTATAATTTTGAATTTTAAACATAAAGCTAAATTTAAATGAATAAATTGTCATTTCATATATATATATATATATATTTATTAAAAATTAAAATTAATTTTAAAATATAAATATAAATATAATTTTTTTTTTTTATAATTTATATTCATTTTTTTAATACACTTTCAAAAACACGTGTAAACTCATTTTTAATAGTTTTTTATGATATATATTATGTATATCACATATCATTTTTAATGTAATAATTAATAACATCATTAAATAAATTAAGAAAAATGTGTTAATATTGGGAAGAATGAATAGTACATAAATTTCTACCACGAAAAAGTTTAGTTAATATTAAGTAAATGAAATTATATGTAATAAACATTATTATTATATGTAATAAATTTTTTAATAATATAATATTTTATTATGATATAATAGTTCATTCAAATTGCTACAGTAAGGTTTTATGTATGTATTTGGTTTTGTAACTTGAATGTACATATCTAATTTATGTTGGTATTGATGCAAGTGTTTCAAAGGTTAAAAGTTGATAATAAAATATGAACCTTTGAATAATACCTAAATTTAAAAAAAATGGTATTAATATTAAAATTCAACCGGATGAGAATATATATAGTAATTTATTATAATATTTTATTTTATTTTTATAAAATAAATAAATATATTTTTTTATATTTAAATAATAATTATAATAGATTAGCATATATAGTAAGTATTTAAAAAACAAAAACTATTAATCATCAAATTGATTTTATTATAAGGTCAAATTGTTTTTATCATAAGATGTTAAGTGCTTTTGATTTTAAATAAAGATTTGACATATATATTTTAAATATTGAAAAAATAATTACATAATTTTAGTTTTGAATAGACAATTACTTTTTGATATTTGTAATTTATTTTATATTGAAATATAAATAGTACTTTTTTCTTTCTAAGTACTTTAAGAGTACTTTAGTACATTTATATTATATTCAAAAATAATATATGAGTACAATTTTCATAATGAGTAATTTACTTACAACATTGATATAGTTAACTATGGGTTTTCACTCACCATTTACAATTTGATAAATAAGCATCATTAAATCAACCAATGCCACCTCAGCTATTATAAATGATGTCATCCTTTAGAATCCGATTGGTTCTTTTAAAGTGGATTTTGATAGTACATTTTTTGTTTTGAGGCCCATTTTTTACCTCACAATTCCCCTAATGGTTGGTAGTCCTGTGATCCCATTAGGTACTCATCGTATATATGTCGAAGGGAACATGACGAACTTATCACCTACAATCTCTACCAACATTTTGTTAGATTTTTATCATTCAAGCTAGCATTATGATCTTAGGATCTTATTTGAGAGAATAACATGCACAGCAATAAAACACAAGAGACAATGAACACAAAGATTTTCCTCGGAGAAACCATAAAGGAGAAAACCCCGCAACTTCCTTAGAGATAGACTCAACACCAAAAGTAAAACCCCAAAAATAGTAAGATGATCTCTCGACAACAGTAGTCTCTCTCTTGTCCCAGCAACTTTTCTCTCACTTATACACCCCAGTGAGTGAGTGTGTGTGTGATAAATAGAGAGGCTCACTCTCTATTTATATTCTTTCGTTCACTTATGTCCACTCCAACATGTCGGCCTTACTTAACAATTATTTACTAGAGCCGACATCTCTAGGAGAGTCTAGTAACCCTAGTGCCCCACAAATTATGGGGACTTTTCCCCTCCGACCAACAAGGAGGGTTATCCTTAACACAACGATGGGGACTATTGCTCTGACTTACAATAACTCACCTAGGGTCGACTTCTCTAGGATAGTCTAATAACCCTACGACCCCACAACCGTGGGGACTTTAACCCTTGATCAATAGGAGGGTTATCCATAATGACTTGACATTACTTGTTTACATTATAGAAACTCTCGATCGAAACATCGGGGCATGACATGATTCAATTAAATTACAAACACTTCCCGGAATAAACATCGAGGTACAACACATAAGATATACAAGTGAATACATTCTGAAGTTACAATTACATCAACACTCCCTCTTAACTAAGAAGGTATTCTCTCGACACAATTTATCAGTACAAGTCTTTTTCTTTGTATCATCTGGATCATCATCGAGTCCTCGTCATCTTCAAGTCATCTTCATCTTGATCTAAATCATCACTTGATCTGGATCATCATCACTGGATCTGGATCATTACTCGATATGGATCAACATCATTGGATCTGGATCATCACTATTGGATCAACATCACTCGATCTCAATCATCACTCGATCTGGATCATCACTGGGTTATTATCACTGGTGCTATCTCTTGATTCTTCTCATCACAGGAAGTTCTACAGAGCCAGCCCTTTCTCATGCTGGTTGTAGGCCTAGCCTCCAAGTAAGTCTTCATCTTCTTCATCACTTATATTTGACCTAGTAAAAAAGGCCCGTCCAACACTTATATCTAACCATGGGAGGGCCCGACCTGCCCCCATGTCAGAATGGCATGCCCAACACTCAAATTTGACCATGAGTGGAACACATCCACCATCATGTCAGAATGGTCCAACCCTTACATCTGACCATGGGAGGGCCCAGCCTACCCCCATGTCAGAATGGCCTGGCCCTTACATCTGACCATGGGAGGGCCCAGCCCGCCCCCATGTCAGAACGGATCTCAGTCCCAGACTGAGGGTTCCTGGTAACTGACCAGGTGCCTCCATTCTCCCAAAGAATGGCATCAGACCTTACATTTGACCATGGGAGGGCCCAGCCTGCACCCATGTCAGAATGGCTCTCAGTCCCAGACTGAGGGTTCTTGGTAACTAACTAGGTGCCTCCATTCTCCCAGAGAATGGCATCCGCCCTTATATCTGATCAAGTGGGAAAACATCCCTCAATCACATTAGAATGGCCATGCACTTATATCTGATCACGTGAGACTACATCCCACAGTCATATCAGAATGGCCCTTAGTCCCAGACTGAGTATTCCTGGTAATTGACCAGGTATCTCCATTCAGAGAATGTCAATCAACGCATATATCTGATCATGTAAGAACCAATCCTACAATCACATCAGAATGGCTCAACAATCATATCTGACATTGAAAGAACTAATCCTCTCACCATGACAGAATGGCTCAACCTTTACATCTGACCATGGAAGGAACCAATCCTCTCACCATGTCAAATGGCCCATGGACTCATCACTTCCCCTTGGAGGGAACCTCGATCTAGAGAACACCAAGCTTCTCCATGAAGTACTCAAACTTAACTCTGGCCAATGGCTTAGTCAACACATCAGCTACCTATTCGTCTGTCGCAACATACTGGAGCTTCACTACTCTTCTCTGCACCATATCCTTGATATAGTGATACTTGATCTTGATATGCTTCGACTTGTCATGGAACACCGGGTTCTCCGACAAATTCACACAACTTTGGTTGTCGCAATATATACAAGTAGCATCTAACTGTAGATCAAATAAATCAGATAGTAGCTTCCTCAGCCATACTACCTTACAACTAGCTGAGCAAGCTGCGACATACTCTGCTTCAGCTATACTCAGTGCCACACAGGATTGCTTTCTGCTAAACCAAGAGATCACACCTGATCCCATACTGAAGCAACACCCTAAAGTGCTCTTCCTATCGATGGCATTGCCTGCCCAATCCGAATCAACATAAACCTCCAGGTTAATATTTTGATTTGCCTCATACTTGAGCCCATAATCAACTGTACCCCTTAGGTACCTTAAAATATGCTTTGCAGCAATCAAGTGAACATGTCTCAGATCTATCAGGAACTGGCTCAAGGTGTTTACAACAAAGCAAATATCTGGTCTCGTGTTCGTCAGGTACATCAAGGACCCAATCATCTGACAATACATCGTAGCATCAATCGACTCTGATGAAGCAACACTCAATAGCTTCAGGTTCGATGCCATAGGTGTGGTCATGCAGTCCATCATCTTGGACCTCTTCAGGATCTCTACTGCATACTTCCCTTGTCCACACCTCTATGCCTAGAACGCAGTGCATCATCCCCAAGTCCTTCATCTCGAACAAACCAACAAGTCTCCTTTTTGCAACTTTAATGAGTTCCTCTTTTCTATCAGCAATAAGTCATCGACATATAACAGGAGCATTACTTGTCTTCTGCCTTCAACCTTGAAGCAAAGGTTGGAATCTTCTTTACCCTCAGTAAAGCCTAGAGTCATCAGTAAGCTATCCATCCTGTTGTACCATGTCAAACCTCGGGATCTTCTGCAGTCACTCCCTTTGAAGCAAAACATCATTCTCCCTCTGTCTTTTGTACTCTATGTACTGAAACATTTTGTACCAGAGTGACAAGTATCTTCCTCTGCTATTGATATTCTATGTATCCATTTAGGATCATTGGATACCAAGATCCTCTATCTTGAACTTTTTCAAAAGTTCTTCTCACACCCATCTGTGAGCTTGTCATCTTCTATCAACCTTGTAGCAAAGGTTCAGATCTTCATCAAGCTCCTCATGTATGTGTTATCCCATGGGTGTCTTTTGAGCTAGTACAAAGTATTTTTTAATTTGCACACGAATATGCCTGTCATGTGCCTTAACTCCCACTATATGCAAATGTTTCTTCGTAGCCTATGCCTTTTTTTCATGAGAAGCATCGTGCTACGAATCTTGCCTTGTATCCCATGATGTTTCCATCTACTGCATGATGAAACTATGAACTTCCTTTCATGTATCGATATTGCATCCTAGACATCATTCTTCTTGAACTAGTCTTCCCTTTCTTCTTGGTTACTTCTTCATGGCTGGAAGGTTCTGCATCAATGATGTCGCTGCATTCGTCATATTATTTTTCATATTGAACTGTCGTCACTTGTTCTTCGGAACAAGTCTCATCCTTCTTTGCTTGTAGGCGATTTTACACGATCTTTCCTACAAGTCAAATACAGTAGTTGTATGGTTAGAAACATTTCATAAGGTATATTCATAATGAATTTTTTTTTTGCATCAATATATATGATTAGCCAATACAACATTCATCCATATCTCACGGAAACTTTTCTAAATTCCTTCCATAGGACAACATTGAGATTGTGCACTAATCCAATATGTCAGCAAAGAGGTTTCATTCTAGAGAAGCAGCAATGGAGAATTGTATAGCACCATGAGCTACTTACCCATCACATGCATATTAGTAGTATACTGTCATTAATGCAAACATTCTATCATGCATAATACATCAACTGAATATAAACAAATTGCATAACAAAAACAATATCATGAAATGACAATTGAATACTTATCTTTATTTGTTTCGTGGGTAGACTCCTTCTTGAGTCTTCGTCTTCATCATCTTCTTCATTCATAATAGCATCGTTTCTTATCCAAATGCTAAGATGGATAAGAGGTTCTTCAAGAGTTGAGTTCTTCATATTCCTCATCGCTTGAGGGATCTTCTTTGGATGGTAAGAGCTTGATCTTCAATTCCTCCCATATTCTCTTCTCTTATTATGAGTCGAGCTTCTTCTTCTTCCCAGAGTCTGCTGAAAGTAATCACTTCCTTCTGGCACACATTCCTCGCATGAATGGATTCCTATGATCCTGGGAGGCCATTCAAGGTGGCTATCGCTACTTCTACGTTCTTCACTTCTTATTTTACCGCTTCAATTTGTTCTTTGATTTGAGAGACCCTTGTAAAGTATGACTGTATGGTCTCTGCATTCTGGATTTTCACATTCTTCAACTGTTTTCTCAAAATCATCTTTCGATTTATGTTCTTCCCTTC
Organism: Pseudotsuga menziesii; assembly: GCA_001517045.1. Taxonomy (NCBI): domain Eukaryota; kingdom Viridiplantae; phylum Streptophyta; class Pinopsida; order Pinales; family Pinaceae; genus Pseudotsuga; species Pseudotsuga menziesii. Next base: position 10,323 of record LPNX010995636.1, on the reverse strand, counting down.
AAATAGCTTGGTCAAGGAATCAACCATCTCTTTTGGTGTCTTTAGGGAAGATACTTGTGTGGTATAAGGTGATCCGTGATTGAATTAGCAATGATCTTTTTGGCCTTGACCAAGTTATTCTTGTGTAAGGCTTTTAGCCTCATCTCCCTCTGGAACTGGAATCTCTCTACTTGTGTAGATGTCCAATTCATTTTCTTCAGAGAGATCATATACTTCCATGCTTGGAAGTTGTCAACTTCACCAAGCTTATCGTCAAGCTGATGTGATATATCACTTTGAAATTAGAACCTCAAATGAAAAATAACAAAAGATTAGATCTTACCGATTTGAGGTGCCTGTCCTGGTTCTGGAGCTGGCTGATCTAGGGTTTGTTAGAGAAACCCTAATTTTCAAAAAATGGAATCTTTCAAATCTGATTGGATAAAAAGATAGACCTCTTCAAGGAAATATGTGCAATGTACTCTGTCGAGCACCCTAAATGCAGATAAATTATTATCAACACACAGAGCATACGAGATTTATTGTCAACCCGAGAAAGTCTTTTATTTCAAAGGATAAATGCACAGTCTATGCTTAAACACCAGATCATTGTAATTAAACACTTTATCCTCTAACAACCATGTTCATCCCTCAGAACCTGTGTAATTCCACCAATCTTCTAAACACTACAAATTCAATTTCTTCCTACCATGTATCAATCAAGAAATGAAATCAGATTCAAACAACAATTGTAGATCAAAAGGAAATCCTATTCATATCCCAAAACAATGATTCTCCTACTCAATCTAATCACTCTTGAAACCCATAAACATAAACTGAATGTAATCTAGAAATTCAATTGCGGAAGATCGAATTCAACTATTCTAAGGAATTGAGTTGCAGAAATGAAAATCAACAATTATAACAGTAAAATAATTGCAAGGATTCGTGGGATGACAATCTGAGACCGTGAGATGAACAGAGCTGTGTACAGCTATTATATGAATTGCATAAAGAAAACTATCTAATCAGTCGACTGTTATTCTGTACCAATTATCAATCTCAGGAAAATGTAATACTGCAAATCCACACATACTACTGCTGCGCACACAGGCAATATAATTAGCAAAACATCACACAACAATGAATTCAGAAATCCTACTTTAACTCAGCGATCTCTGCGGAAGGTGGGCCCAGCCTTCACACAGAGACACTGGATGAACAATGTACAGCTCCCTTAAATCAGCGGTTGCTCTTTGTATTAAAAGAAGGAATGATTACAGATTACTTCCACTGTCAATACATGAATGAATTATCTATTATCCAATAACAACCCCCCGGGTCGAGACAACTTCTCACTTTTATACATACAGACTATAACACCTGATCCTATTACAAAGGGAAGCCATGAAGATCTCTGATCTTCAGGCGCCCTGAATAACACTGGTTGTTACAAAACGTGGCATGGTGCAAATATAGAAAATGAGAGAACGCTGTTGACTGGCCCGGAAGTGGCGATCTTCTCAGATCGCCATGATACTCGAGCAGCTATCCTGAAGATCCCCCAATCATAGCACATTATGTTACAGCTACTCTGTACGGATTTGTCTGGAAGGTTGCATAAGAACCACGTGCCTCAATGGATGATTGAAGGATTGAGGATCCTCTTGAATCACGAACGCCCCTTGTTTCAAGACTTGCTCAGCTCCACTTTCCTGCAGTCTACTCATCTCACGCTATCTTCATGAATTACAACATATTAGCACAATTTGGAGAGATACACAGCCTTAATTGTCACAATCATAAGCATTAATAAGATAAAACAATAATCAGTCTTACCTTGGCAATTTAGGGAATAAAATGAGGAAAACAGGTCTGATTGACATGCTGAACAGTGTAAAACAAGGGCAGAAAAGGTGATTAAGGATGGTTAAAAAGGGACCAATTTTAGACTCAACATCTCCCCCCAACTACCCTGTTGCATGTCCTCATGCAACAACCTGCATCATTCGGAGTCTGAGTCCTGCATTGAGCGCTGTTCATGGAGGGAGGAAAAATTGTAGGGAAACTCAGGTTTCTCATCTGTCTTCAGAAAGCCTCTATGAATAACCCAGTACTGCCAACATTTCTGCTCCTCTGCCCTAGTTAAGGAAAAATCGATGTTGTATGGTGTTGCTGGCCACCAAATAAGAGGAAATTTAAACTTCAAACCCAGCCAGTTAACTCCACATTCCTTCATACTTCCCACGTAACCTTTAACTTTGGAGAGTGCATGTTTAAAATTTTTAAAGCAGTAGGGATCCTGGTTTGTAAGTGCAGAGGAGGCAGCCTGCCATCTGTGCTTGCTGCCTTCCAATGCAACCTGCTGCTGCCTGGAAATGGATTTGGTACAAGTGGAGATTACCTCTTCCTGTAAGTTCATGATATGTTGTGCCTGGGAAGGAATGGAGAGAAAAATTCTGTACCGTGCCACAAGAATGCCAGGATTCTGGGGCTCACTTCGAATCCATAAATTAGTGTGGGCTTCATTGTGGGAAAAGTTCTGAAAAGACCTTTCCCACTGAACGTGATTACTCACAAAAGAGGCAAAGGCTCTTATTTGAACATCACCTGCAAATGGAACAGGGTTTGAGTGACGATCCAAAGGGCAAGCCATCTCGTGCAAAAAATAATTCACACAGTAAGTTCTGCTCTTCGAAATTACTTCCAAAGAATGTCTCCAAAAACTTTTCTGAGGTTGTGATTTCGAATGACCTTCCTTCCTGTACAACATTTAATTTAAACCAGACAAACTGCTTGAAGAGAAATACTGGATAAGAGGAAGAGGGCTTCCTGGTGCCCATGAGTTCTCGAGATAGGGCATACATCTGCTCCTTCTCCTTCTACATGGATTGGAACTTTTTCAATTCTCTCATCTTGTTCTACAGCTCCTCTACCTGAACTCTATGGATCATACGTTATTCAGCCCCTTGTTCTTCCAGTGCTCTAATAATTCTTCTATGCTCACTCAAATTAATCGTATTTTTCTGGTTTTATTCCACCTGACTTTTCCATTTGATCACTTCCAGTCTTAGGGCTGAGACTTCTGCTGTGAGGTTTAAAATTTCCTTTTTATAATGATTTTCTTGCTCTGAATCCAAATCAATGAAATTCCTGAGAGGGAGAAGCACCGGTTCTTATGGGACAGTGTCCTCCAGCTCATCCAAGTTTTCTATGAGAGTTGCTGGTTCTTGTGTAACAACAACATCCCTTGGATTACCTTCCATAGCTGTATTCATAGCTTGTTAAGACACTGGTTCTTGTGTGACAGTGCCTTCTCCCTGGTCAACCTGCATTTCTGAATTTAATTCTTGTGTTGCTGGTTCTTGTGTGGCAGCAACATTCCCTGGGTTACCTTCCACAGCTGTATCCATGGCTTGTTGAGACACTGGTTCTTGTGTGACAGTGCCTTCTCCCTGGTCAACCTGCATTTCTGAATTCAATTCTTGTGTTGCTGGTTCTTGTGTAGCAGCAACATCCCCTGGGTTCTCTTCAACAGCTACATTTATTGCTTTTGGAGACACTAGTTCTTGTGTGACAGTGCCTTCTTTGTTCTCCTGCCTCTGAGATTGGATATCTTCCCCATCATGCAGCTCTTCCTCAAGGATCTCAGTGTCACCTGAGGCTAATGACTGTTCATCCTCACTCCACTGTATATCGGGCATGATATCTATCCCTGGGTTACTTCTAATTGAAATTCAGGAATGCCTGCTGCAATTCCCAAGGATGTTGGTTCTTGTGTTACAACATCCTGGATTACCTCTTTGTCCTCCTGTGGTTGCAATTCTTCTCTAAGCCCTGTATCATGGGGATATTTTGGAGTCATAGTGCAAAGCTCTTCGTTAGGTTCCAGAGTGTCCTCCATCCCAGATTCTTCTCCCACTTTCTCTGCCAATTGGACAAGTATATTCAAGGTTGCTGGTTCTTGTGTTACAGCCCCCTGTTCTAGTTCATTAATGTCCTGCCCTTGTGGTTCAACTTCTATCATCTCTATATCGTGGAAGCATTCTGAGTTCACAGTGCAATCCTTATCTCCATCAACATTCCTGAATTCATCCTTTTTATCCTCTGTTATAGGATTGGTGGCAGCTTCAGCAAGGATGGTCAAAGATGCTGGTTCTTGTGTAGCAGCATCTTCTTTTTTCACAGCTTTTTCTATTGTGGCCTCAGACTACTGAGCTGTACAGGTGCGAAGTATGATCTTATGGCCTGCCTCTTTGAAGATTTCTCCACAGGTAGGACAAATCACTCGCTCATCTTCCTTGCCAGGCTCGGTAGAGTTTGATTCCTCCAACTGTTCTGCAGCCTCCACCAATGTATACATTTTCTTCTCACCTTGTTTCCTGCAGGTTTCCTTCGATGTCTCCACTTGCCTTCGAAGTACTTGGACTTCCTCCTTTAATAATGTGTTCTCTTCCAAAAGTCCTTCAATGCTAGGTTCTTCCTCAACTGGCCTTTGTGGAGCATCCATTGGCCTTGGTACAAGGATCGGGAACTCAACCTGTGCCTCCAGGGTTGCCCATCTTTTTCTGGCTGCCTCTGCTGCTACATTTGATTTAGTTCTTTTTCTTATTATTGGTGGAGTTATGCTAAGTTCATTAATTGGTCTCTTTCCTTTCCTTTGTGGTGTTTTCTTTTGAGGAGCTGGCATATCAGGATTCACTGCTGAGGTCAAAGGAATGTTTTCCTGCTCCTCAGGTCGTTCCTCCTCAATTAGGGTTCCTCCTTCCCACTCAGGTGAGGATTCAATAGTGACCGGTTCAATATGTTCTTCAATTTCCTTGGCTCTGCCATCTTCAGGTTCAATTGTCGCAGCATTCAATGCTGCTCCAATTTCTCCTTCTGATGGCAGAGCTACCCTGTTGTCTGTGTTTTTCCCAAGATTTTTATCAACACCCTCCTCCAATGGTTATGCTTGTGTCCCCTGTTGCTCTTCTTCTGGTGCAATGTCATCCCCCCCCCAACTACATTGGAGGGACTCCGGTCCTCCTGATGTGGTTGAAGGTGTGCCTGGTCTGCTGGGACACCCAGCGGAGGAGCAGGTTCCTGGTTGCGAGTTGTGAATTGATCCCAGTTTATATTGTGCCGGGCTAGGGTTCTTAAAATGATTAATTTTATAAGACCATGGTGGCTGAGGAAAACATGTGGATGCTTAGCAGCTTGGACAAACGTTGCCATATGACGCAGGTCATGAAGCAGATAATAGGGAATGTTCAAGAAAATGCCATGTCGGAGATGAGAAAGCAAAGGTAGATCAGAATTATAAACAGTCTGGTACCTACCTTCACAAGTGATGTACTTCTTGAGAAAGACAACAACTTGATCCCAGGGCCGCGATAGTGAATGTAGGGAAATTCCTCTTCTTGATGATTGAACTTGCTCCCCCTCTCGTAAAAACGTTTCCTGTGCAGTCAGCGTGGGAACTCGTCGTCCAAACCATGCCTGTCTGACCTGTGGAAGAGCAGTAACCTCGGATATAATGGCTTCGGAGACTTCTATCTGCAGCCCCCATACCTCGGAGTGAGTGTCTCGGAGGTTTAAAGCAAATTGCAGAGCTGCTTCCCTGTGAAATCCGTCTAGTCGCTCAAAAAATTCAATCCAGCCAGCGGCTTGAAAGATGGCAAAAACCGCAGGATTGTTCCTGAGTTCCTGCGTATTCAAAGGTTCATGACGAGCTGGAAGCCCCATAGTCTTGGCTGCAGAGTTACAAGGTCCAAGAATGGAGGTTGCAGAGCAGAGGATGCACAGGTCGCTGAGCAGAGATGTTGAGAAAAAAAAATGGCAAATTTGGAAAGTTTAGTACAGAGGGAGGTTCGAAATTTTTATGCCAAATTGGGGAAGGTGGCGGTTATGAGTTTTTACGTCACACGAGGGAATGGATTAATTAAGCCATAATGATAATACGTATAAAGGCATGAATGATATTGTTAAATCAAATCAACATTTAATCACGTGAAAATCAAAGCCATACCTCGTACGACTGTGCGTCGGATAGCCTGCGGAGAATGGTGGAACGTGTGATTGTTGACGCTGCAAAGCCGAGCTCGTGCGAAGGCATTAAGTTGATCATAATAATGCAGATAATGCCAAAATGCCTTCCACCAATGAAACAGAAACCATCGCATCCCCGGGGTCTGAATTATGCCAAATTGGCCGGCACGAGTGGGATAAATCAGAGCCATATCTGGTAGTGGAAGCAATTTTCTTTCGTTAACACAGGAGTTACCACTGCAGGCTGCAAGAAAACAGTCTTTAATGCTGGCAATGTCCGCCAAATACAGCGGAAATTGGAGCTGCCCAGCATGATATTGCGGCCGATTGAGAAGATGTTACAGCCGCCAAAAATGATTCACAGTGTCGGGAAAAAGATTGGCGGTAGCAGAAAAAATCACGGCTGACAGGGAAAAATTCGACGGTCCTCAGAAAAATATGTCACAGCCATCGGCAAAGATGTTGCAGCCACCGGGAAATATGTTTCAGCCGCTGGGAAATGTGTTTCAGCCGCCGGGAAATTTGTTTCAGCTGCCGGGAAATGTGTTTCAACCGCCGGGAAGTATGTTTTAGCCGCCGGGAAATGTGTTTCAGCCGCCGGGAAATTTGTTTCAGCTGTCGGAAAATATGTTTCAGCCGCCGGGAAATGTGTTTCAGCCGCCGGGAAATGTGTTTCAGCCGCCGGGAAATTTTATTTTGGGGAAAAAAAAAGGAAAAAGTGACGCAAGGAAGCAGAGGAAGACGACTCCCGTTCAGCAGGCACATTCTGGTCATTCGCCTGATACTTCCCTGCAAATTTTTTTTCTGAAAAATAACAACAACCAAAAAAGATCAAATGCAAAAGAAAAATAAAGAATTATACACTACAGTAGGAAAAAAAAAACTATTTATGTACAACGATTCAAAGTACGATTTACAGTTCAAGGGTTGGCAGAGGTAGAGAGAAGTTCCTGCCATAGTGTCAGCTGATACTCTGGATCGTCAGCAATTTGCGAAATGAATGCATCTTTCGAAATAGTCTTATGATACAGTCGCAGTCTGTGGCCATTAGCAAGTAAGGGTATGCGATTGTCATCGATGGTCACCAGACGGACAGTGCCGTTGTCAAAGACCCTGTCAACCAAGTATGGACCTAGCCACCTCGTACGCAATTTACCTTTAAAATCCCTTTTGAATCTAGAGTCATAGAGTAATGCCCAGTCTCTCTCGCTAAAGACTTTCTTTTTAATAAATCGGTCATGCCACTTGGATCTCTGTTGCTGGAGCAACAAAGTCTGGTCCACTGCAGCTAACCGCTTCTCGTCCAATTCATTTAATTGATTCAATCTTCGCTTCTGAGCTTCTGTTACATCCAGATTCATTTCGGTGGCTGTCCTCAGGGTTTTAATCTCAAACTCAATCGAAAATATGGCACTCTTTCCATACACTAAATCATATGGGGAGAAACCTGTAGTGTCGCGCCAAGTCATGCGATATGCCCACAGTGCTTCTGGAAGCCTGTTAGCCCAATCCTTTCGATGGCTCTTAACTGTTTTAGTAAGGATGTTTTCAATAACCTTATTGGTACTTTCCACCTGACCATTGGCTTGGGGGTGGTAAGGTGAAGACACCCTGTGCTGCACATGATATTTTCGGAGCAAGGATTCAAACTGGTGTGACATGAATTGCGGCCCCCCATCGGTAACTACTTCTTTTGGTACCCCGAAGCGGGTAAAGATCTCACTGTACAGAAAATCAATCACTGCCTGGTCATTAGCCTTGGCCAAAGCTACAGCCTCCACCCACTTGGTCATATAATCAGTACAAACCAGAATGTAGACCTTCTGTCTGGAAGGAGGACTGATAGGGCCAACGAAATCTAGTGCCCATCTATCAAATGGCTCAACTACGAGTTGGGACTGTAGGGGCATTTGATCTGTTTTATTAGGTTGGCCCATCCTTTGGCAGCTGTCACAGGACTGAACATACCTTTTAGCATCCCTGAACAAAGTCGGCCAGTAGTAGCCCATCCGTAGTGCTTTATGCCGTATTCTTTTGTTTGCAAAGTGCCCTCCACATGGCCCCTCATGACAGGGTATCAGTATATCAAAGATCCCATCTTCTCTTACACATCTCCTGATCTCAAGATCGGGCCTTGTGTAGAAGAGATGACCATTTAGCCAAGAAAACCTGGCACTTCGCTGAATAATTTTTCTTTTTTCTCGTTTAGACATATATGGAGGGAGTTTTCCTGCAACCAAATAGTTAGCGACGTCTGCCTACCACGGAGAATGAGCTGAAAGTGCGAATAGATGTTCATCTGTAAAAGAGTCCTCAACAGGAAAACTGTCATCACTGTTAGTAAGATGGGATAAAAAATCAGTAACAACATTTTCTTTCCCAGGTTTATCTATAATGGTGATATCAAATTATTGCAACAACAAAAGCCATCTGGTCACTCTGGCATTGGTAACAGGTTTATTCATTAAATATTTAATGGCAGAGTGGTCAGTGTGCACAAATGTAGGATACCCGGTGATATAATGTCGAAATTTATTGATAGAGTAAACAATAGCTAGGAATTCTTTTTCAGTAACAGTATAATTAAGTTCAGCAGGGGCTAAGTTTTTACTTACATAGTAGATGGCATAAGGTACTTGACCATCCTGTTGTCCTAATACTGCTCTAATGGCAGTGTCAGAGGCATCTGAAGAAATATGGAAGGGCAGGGTCCAATTAGGTCCCCTTAAGATGGGGGCTATGGACAGCTTCGCTTTAAGCTCATCGAATACTGTCTGGCATGCTGTATTCCACACAAACTGTGCATCCTTCGTTAACAGAGAGAACAAGGGAGAGGCCAGTTTGGAGAAATTTTCTATAAACCTTCGATAATATCCAGCATGTCCCAGGAAACTTCTCACCTCTTTCTGAGTTGAGGGGGTAGGTATATTCTTTATCACCTTGATTTTTGAAGGATCTACCTGAATGCCATTAGCAGAGATAAAATGTCATAATACCACCCCCTCACTCATCATCATATGGCACTTTTCAATGCTTAATGAGAGCTGAGTCTGTTCACAGCGAATTAAAACCTTCTTTAAATTCTCCAGTGCTTCGTCAAAGTCCTTGCCATAGGGAGTAAAATCATCCATGAAGATTTCCATACTATCATTGACTAATTCAGAGAATATGCCAATTACAGCTCTTTGGAATGTTGCTGGTGCATTACATAATCCAAAGGGAAGCACTCTGTAGGCAAACGTTCCCCAGGGACAAGTGAAGGTGGTTTTATCCTGATCCTCAAGAGCAATCTGGATTTGATTGTACCCACTAAAGCCATCTAGGAAGGAGAATAACTTCTTCCCTGACAGGGTATCAAGTACTTGGTCAATAAAGGGCAAAGGGAAATGACCCTTTTGAGTTGCTTTGTTCAATTCCCTGTAATCAACACAGACCCTCCATTTCCCATTTTTCTTGGGTACAATTACGAGTGGAGAGACCCACTCACTATCTGAAATAGGATATATAAATCCTGCTTCCAAAAGTTTCTGGATTTCCTCCTTCACTATATCCCTCAGATTGGGGTTCATGTGTCGTTGGGGTTGACACACAGGCCGGGAGTCACTTTTAATATAAATGTGATGGGTGCACAGATTAGAGGGAATACCCCTCATGTCTGTATACTCCCAGGCAAACGCCCCCTTATGTTCTTTCAAGAGGCTGATCAAGCGTTTCTGTTCCTCTAAGGAGAGACTAGGATTGATATTCAAAGTCCTTCCAGGCTCTACCTCAATAGGAATACTCTCTGAATTTTTCAAAACCGGGATTATGTTTGTGACACCAACTAAGGCTTCTTCCGTAAGATTTTTTTGTTCTTCCTTGCCCAGGGTAGTGTTCAAAATTTGATAGACCTCTCTATTCACTGAAGTGGGTTCACTAATGAAATTGCTAATAGTATCATCCTCTGTTTCATTTTTAAAACTTAAGGCCTTCCCTATAGTTAATAGTGGCTGAACATCCTCCTCCTCCTCCTGCTCTATCCAAAGGGATGTTTCAGCCTCTAGACTTGGCCGAGCCGGAGGATAAAGGGTGAGATTTTTAGTATCCATACCATCAGATATAGTCATGGACCTCGATCGACAGCTGATGCAAGCATCAGCTGTGGCCAACGAAGGTCTCCCCAAGATCAATGGGTGTCCCCCCAACTGCAATTTTGGTTGTAATACCAAAAAGTTAGCTGGGTATTCCCATGAATCTACTGAGATGACAAGGTCGTCCAGGATCCCTTCAGGTCTGATGGTGGATCTGTCTGCTAATTCCAAAATAGTAGGGGTC
>LPNX010995631.1:2854-26772 GCA_001517045.1 Pseudotsuga menziesii | reverse complement strand
GCCAACAATTGTTTTTTTAATTTTATTAATAACCATTGTTTCTCCATATCTTGTTCCCAATGACACCTCTCTATAGCAATGCATAAATCGACCTCTGCACTGTTTGTGATCCTAGCTACATGCCATTATTTGTATTTGCATGACATCGAGTGTTGTTTATAATTGTCCCGAGTCCATGATATTCATGTAATAAATGAATTCTTGTAGAGGAGGACTCCTTAAACTGGCATTTTGAATTTCATTTCAACGAAAAAATAGTGGACATTGGTAGCAAGGTTCACATAGGTAGTAGGCACAAAGTTTTGAGCTTGTTTTAGGCCTAGTAGTAGACTAATGGTTGTTCTTTTTTGTTGTAGTTGTAGTTGTTGACACATTGTCACACTTTAGATTGGCTAGTGCCTTGTTGTCATCAATGATTACTGATCATATTGCACAAGTAAGCAGTGAGTGCATGACATGAGTGAGTGAGTGATTATAATTTATCATATTTCCAATATGTTGAATGACGAGTTGAACTTTATAGAATAGGAATTTGAATATATTGAAAAATTTATATAGATGGGTAATTTTAAATATTGCGCTTCTTTTGAAATGTTAATATAATTTATGAATTTCTTAATTGGAAGGGTAAAATTCAGATTTAAACTTTTTTTGAAAGGCAATTTTAACTTTACATTTCTGGGAGGGGCTAGAACCCTCCCCTCTACTTGGAATTTTGGGTGGTTCTCAGAAGAAAAGCGAAAAATATTATCCATAGTTAGGGTGGTTCAATTTTGATGCAGGTAAGCAGGCGACGATATGATTATGTTGGTTATGCATCCGCTCATCGATGTTCCCACAATGAGGTGGAACAAAATTAATGAGCAATCCATCTGAACATAGAGGCCAATAACAACAAAATTATGCTCCTGATGCATGCCCTGCAGGGACAGGGTTTGACCAATGCTTGTATAAAAAATCATCTCTTTACTCCCATACGAGGTCAAGGACTCGTCAATGCTTTTGCTTGCAAAAAGCGTTTGGTCTTTTAGGACTCTGGTAAGCTACTGGTTGCTTTCCTGACTTTAAAAAAATAAAAATTTAGGAACAACTACAGAATAAAAGTAGAATAAATATTGCAGAACACATAATACACCGCTTCCCGATAACTCCCACTCATAACAGGAGTAAGCTATCTACCCGACCATTTGAACCGAGGCCCACTTGACTCCGTCCGGTAATAGATTACTCCATTAACTTTCTGTGACAGTGAGAAAAAGAACAACAGATGCTTCTTTTCTTGCATTTTCATTGCAGATCAATTCTACAACAAACTATTATTACACTCCGATATAATGCAATAATGAAGAATACTAATTTACCAAATCAAATTGAATCTACAGACTGAACTCACCTAATCTAAAATTGTGTTCTAAAAACTTGTAATTTGAAATTCAATTGTTATGGATTTGAAACGCCAATGTTCTGTGTGTATGCTAGTTTAAAACTTTAACCTCTGTGATCATGAAGGATAAAGAATCCAAGGTTTAAACCTGGATCAGGTTCCATAAAACAAACAAAGGAGTTGATTAATTGTTACAAGGAAGTTGGTAAAAAGTTCCAAGTTCCAGGTTTTAGATCTTTCCAGTTATTTTTATGGAGTTGACTAAAATTATATATTTTTATACATACATTTGCAATTTTTATAAAAATTCCAATCAAAACTTAAAATTTTAAACTTGCACTTAAAAATCAAGAATTTTCATGGATAAATTTATGGATGGATGAATTTGAGAGCGCACTTGGTGTGATAGTAGGTGTTGGAATCGGTTGTTCTTGGTATCACTAAAAGGTAACAGAGTAAGCTATCACCTGACGGTGACTGCGTCAGATGGACCCCAGTGAAAATGGTTGGGTAGATAGCTTACTCCCTCATAACAGACCTAAACCTACAAGAATCAGCTCGGCACAATAGAGCATAATAGCATAGCCTAGGCTTTGTGTGTAGATTCGTAAGTCCTATTCCTCCTCATAGGAATTGTAGGACCGAGAATAAAGATGGGAAGACAGAGTTTGGAGAATCCTAGTAGGATAGCCGTGAGTGGGATGAAAAAGTGGAAAGTTGGGAACACAGACTCTGGAAAACCCTGGAAAGATGGCGCTAGGAATGCTAAGAGAGTGAGAACCTTACAATAAAGTTGCTGTGAGAATGATAAGAAGAGTGAGAACCCTGCAATTTCTTGCAGTAAAGAGCAAGAGGTAACACACTGGTTGACAAACCCTCAACAATGATTTTCTCTCCGGACAACTTGCAAGGTTGGTAAATTATGGAAATTCACCTATTTTATGCCTGATTATATAACTAATTATCCCATTGGAATGAAATTGGTTGGAGCTTTCCATAGAATATAATCCCATCCTAAAGCCCATACAAGTGGTCCAATCGCCCCTAAACCTTATATTTGCCTTTACGGAAGTTGCACCATCTGAACCAACCCCATAATTGAAATCCCTCTTTCTTTGAATAGGGTCAAACATATGTCAATAAACTTTGCATCAAGACCATGCCTTCTTCTCCAAACTTGAAATAACACTACGAACACCACCACCTCTATCGCTCTCCCACTCCACCATATTCAAATCACCACCAATGGTCCATTTCGTAGTTGGGAGTGAAGAAGCCATCCATTCCCAAACAATAAGCCTATTAGCAGCAGGGTTGGTGGCATAAAAAGAGAAAAAACCCAAATATGTTTAGTACAGTTAGTATTATTCCATTAGATTCAATTATATATTATATATATTAGATTATTATCTATTAGTATAGTATATTATTTTTTTAGTATTATTTATTAAATATGTAATAAAGAGTTATAAGTGTTTCTTTTCTTTCTAGTATGTATAGTTAGTGTTTTACTATAGTATATATTGTATAATATAGTCTTATATTAGTATAGATTTCTAAATAATGCTTGGTGTTTTATGACTGATTATATAAGAAGCTCGTGTTTTATGACTGAATATATAAGAAGCTGTTTGAATGACTGAATCATCATGGATTCTTATAGTGTTTTCATGTGCTACATTACATAGGGAATAGTCTCCATGCATAATGAATCTCATCCATCGCGTAATCAATAACTAATCTGCATTCTATCCACACACCTATAAATATTTCACACAACTAATCTTTGCATTTATAAAAATACTAAATAATATTGCAATGAACCTATCTTTTCGTTGTCTCCAGCTGCTTTGCTTCCGAATCAAAATCGTGACTCATCTATGCAAAGGAAATACAATGGTAAAATATATTGGAACATCGATACAATAAGGGGAGCACTCCATAACGATAGAAAGCTCCCAGTATAAATAAGCTGTGAAATTGAGGACTGTAAAAACCCTGCAATCCTTATCCCCGATATGATAAACATGAAGCATATCCTTCTTAGCATCTATAGAAGGTTCCTACAAATACTCCAGTAGAACGCCTCGTTTCAGAATAACCTAACTTACTGGATAGTGTGTTTCAGAGTAGGTATTGAAGTCGTTTGTGTGTGAGTGTTCATGCCTGTATTTGCTTGTTGTCATTTTACCTTTGGGGATAATTGATCACTTCATGGTGTTATTGTTGCTCATTGCAGTCCTCAAAGGATGCGGGGATGACATGTTTTTTTTTTTGTTCCTCCTGTTCTTGAGGATGCAAGGAAAGTGTTTGACAATATTCCTAAATGGAATGTGGTTTTGTGGAGCAATATGAATGTAGGGTATGCTATGAACAATGGTGTTTTGGAGCGCAGCAGCTCGGGATGCGGGTTAGATCAGGACTAACAACTATTGTATACAGAAAAGGCTTGTTTCTGTCTAACAGGTCTAGACAGAAGCATACTGTTGGTGAAATTATAATTTATATGAGTGTAGATGTGGAACACATTGGAAAGTTTTCCTGGTACATCCATGATATCTGGCTTCTCCCTCTACAGGTACTTTTTGCTTTAGTAATTCTATACAAGAATATTGACATGGCGTCTATTGCAGGGCTGGTAGCCATAGTTGGAATCATGGTTGGAAATACCCCTTTCTCTAAACTACAAGAGAAATATCAGGGTAAGATAATGGAGGCAAAGGATAGACGTATGAAGGCTACCTCAGAGATCTTAAAGAGCATGACGATACTGAAACTGCAAGCTTTGGAAACCTTATATCTACATAGGCTCCAAGAGCTGAGAAGGGTTGAACAAGGCTATCTACGAACATATCTGTATACCTCCTCTGCAGTCACTTTTCTCTTCTGGGTGGCACCAACCTTCGTGTCTGCTATTACATTTGGTACCTACTTGCTAATAGGGGTTCCATTGACAGCAGGTAAAGTGCTTTCTGCCTTAACAACTTTCCAAATCCTTCAGGTGCCTATATATAATCTGCCTGAATTGGTTTCTATGATTTCTCAATGCAACATGTCGTTAAACTGAATACCCACTTTTGTACAGGAAGAAGAGCTGCAATGCAATGCAGTAGAGAATCTACCTAGGGATTCAACTGACCTGGTAGTTGAGATCAAACATGGAGAATTTTCATGGGATCCAACCTCCAATGATCTCACGTTAAGGAGAATAAATTTGCAGCTAAGAAAAGGCATGAAAGTTGCAGTCTGTGGATCAGTTGGTTCTGTAAAGTCAAGCTTGTTGTCCAATATTCTGGGAGAAATACCCAAGCTATCAGGGATTGTGAAGGTCAATGGTACCATAGCTTATGTTCCAGAGTCTCCATGGATTCAAAGTGGGGAAATTGAAGAGAAAATATTATTTGGGAACAAGATGAATAGAAACAAGTACGAAAATGTACTTGAAGTATGTGCTCTAAAGAAAGACATAGAATTGTTTTCTCATGGGGATCAGAAAGAGATTGGAGAAAGAGGGATCAATTTGAGTAGCAAAAAAAAGCAAAGAATACAACTTGCTCGTGCAATCTACCAGGATGCATATTTCTATATTCTCGATGACCCTTTTAGTGTTGTTGATGCTCATACAGGAGCTCATCTCTTTAAATTACTGCTCTCCATCTCCAATTAGAAGGATTGAATGCATTTGTAGAGTATATTGTCAAAGTACAATTTTATTTAAATGTATAGTCCAATGCCTCGCCATCAACACATGGTAGGTTACTCTACCAAACCCAACTAGATCTTATCGCTTCAAGACCAAGGGCAATTGGGATATATACCCTGGTTTTCTCTAAACAACCTACCAGAGGAGATCCATTACACTAGAGTCTTCATGTCTTCGTACACGAACAACATACAGCCCGTCATCAGTAATCATGTCAGCTGCCCATTTCAATTGCAGGAGAAATAAACTAAGTTGGTATGGAATAATAATTAGAACCAGCAGCGGATTTAGTTTACCAAATAATATAACATGAGTTCCTTCTTGGAGTTCTAGGATCGGAGACAGTGGTATATGTGACACATTAAGCAGAATTTTTATCTGCATCTGACCTTATACTGGTGAGCCCACTTTTTACACTTGCAAATTTGTAACCTTCATGTACAGAACAGTTTACTCGTTGAATAGGAAATTGCTAGTGTCAAGTCATGAAAAAGTGTTAGGGATCTTTTGGGAAACTTTGCAGGTTATGCAAGATGGAGACATAGTTCAAGTTGGGAGGAATGGAGATATACTGGGTGGTGCATATTTATTAAATCTAGTTGGTGCACACCAGCAAAATTTGAATGCAATTGATGGAGCACAAATTTCAGCTAGGGGGATAGTGCCACAAACAGGCAATAGCAGAAGTAGATTCTGCAATACCATGGACTCTTAATCTGATAAACCATATCAAATGAGCATGCAGAGGACTGAGCGACATGAATCAATGAATTTAGATTTGAACAGATTGTAAAGGAAGAAGAAAGAGAAACTGGGAAGGTCAAAATGCAAGTCTACTCTTCTTTTATAATTGTAGCATATAAAGGTGCCTTGGGTCCTATCGTATTGGCAACATACATACTATTCTAGGTGCTGCAAATCAGTAGAAATTACTGGATGGCTTGGGATTCCCCTCCAACCCAATACCAGAAGTCCACAGTCAGTAGTAGAGTTCTCATTCTTGTGGACATATTACTTGCAATAGGGAGTTCCATATGTGTATTGATAAGAGGTCTTTGCTTCTAGCACCTGTAGCAATTGAGATTGCACAAAGACTTTTCACAACCATGCTTACATGCATCTTCCATGCACTAATGTCCTTCTTTGATTCAACCCCAACTGGACGCATCTTGAATTGGATTAGTACATGTTTGTATTCAACAAGCTTGAAATTGTTTGATAAGCAAAAGATAACTTAGGAAAAAATAGTTTGTTTGTGATGCTTTTGTATTGCCCATTTAAACAACAATTGTGAATGCAAACTATAAACATCAGCATCTATATAGAATTGCTATAGATTAGAGGTTTTAATATTTTTACATTGATTCCACTTCAAGTCAATAATGGAGACTGGTAGTCTAATTGATGTGAAGAAATAGCTTGTAAAATTGATATTTCCTGCCGAGTGAAATCACCCTTCTCTATCCATAGGCATTAACAGATCAGAGTACTGTAGTCACAGACATTCCTTACAGATTGGGAGGGTGCAGTAATTCAACTATTAGGAATTGTAACAATCATGTCTCAGATTGCTTGGCAGGTCTTCGTTGTTTTTATACCGGTCACTGCAATTTACCTCTGGTATCAAGTAAGTAACTTTGCTCCATGAAGCGAGTTTCTTGATTGGAAATTCTTATTATGGTTTCTCCTGTGAGAGACTCAGCAAAATGGTGTATGATGGGAGCCTTTCTAATTCCCACCAATCTAGCCATCTCCCTATCAGATGAAATGTAGTAATGCTGCCAAGCAGTACCTCATTAAAAATAGCATGTAGTGATATGGAGTGGCTCTGTCTTCACTTGAATTTTCTATCCAATCTTGTATTTCACGCTTCTTTAATAGTCCTAGTGAGCTTGCCAAATGGCACAATTGATCCAAGTAAGGACTATTCCTGGAAAGCTTAATCCACACCTAGTTGTTGCATATGCCAACGAGGGTACGGCGGTGTTCTCAGAAAGTTTCTCCTTCTTCTTTGTGTGCAGGTTTTGTTGGTTTGGCAGTAACATATGGATTGAATTTGAATATAGTACAGGCTTGGGTCATATGAAACGTATGCAGCGTGGAAAACAAAATGATTTCTGTGGAGAGGATAGTGCAGTATTCTAATATACCAAGTGGAGCTCCATTGTTGATTGATTCTTCAAGGCTAAGTCACAATTGGCCATCAACAGGAACAATAGTGCTTAATAATCTTGAGGTGGGTGCAACAAAACCAAACTGGATGATTTATTTGAAACCTTATGCTATTGAGAATTTAAATTTATCATGGGAATGTAAGAGGAAAAGAAAGAAAGAATGGCAAGAAAGAAAGAATAATAAAGAGAGCCATTGTTTGTTCCATGGTTGGCCCATGAAGGCAGTTATTTTGGGTCATTGTTTGATCCTTGGTTGGGAATCAAGGCCTTTAAATAAAAGTGTAAACAACATTCTCTTATATCAGGTGGTCCGTCTTGTTAGTTTTTTGTCAATATGTACTTCACAGCAGAATAATTAACGTTGTATAGGCTGGAACCTACATCATTAGATTTAAGATCCAATGGATGTATATCTCAGCATATATAACATTTATTACACTATTGAGGAGTGCATTTGTTTTGTTAAATGGTATGTAGGGTTGACACACCCTGTAAGGGGGCATTCTGTGTTCTGCGGCTGGCCCATTATGGACAATAAATCGGGTCACTGTTTGCTTCATAGTTGATCCATTAAAGTCATTAAGTTGGGTTAGTTGATATATCCATAAAGAGTAAACAGTATCATGTCACATCATATGATTCATTGCTTAAAGAGGGAATCATTGTTTTTTCCAAGGTTGGCCTGTCTAGGTAGAGTCTACAATGGTATTTCTGTAATGACTTCCTAACCAAGGATGGCCCCTATAATTGCACAAACTATAGGAGGTTCTCTTGACTTGGCATCAAGAACTCTTTCCAAGAGAATATCTTGTATTCAAGATTCAAATAACCTTTGGTCTTACATAATTTATTTTATAGAAATGCAAATATTGGTCTTGAATCCGAATGTTTACACCTTCACAATCTACATAAAAGTTCTTGGGACAGCTGGGAAAGTGGATGACTCATGAATAAAGGCAGGCAGCACTATGAGTGTGAGAGGTGGGCAAGAGATGTGAGTGTAGCTTGAGTTGAGTGTGAGAGGTGCCCTATTTTCTGTCTCATCTATAGTCCAGTTATCCAATGTCTGATATTGGTGAATAGACATTGATTTTAAAAACCAGTTTATTCCTAGAATCAAGTTAAAGCAAGAAGGTTAAGAATGACAACTCGACTACCGATCAGTGAAAAATTGTAGATTAAGGAAAGGTTAAAAGGGTTATACCTAGATCCATAGTTGGACCAATATTAATATCGATTGCTAGTGTTTGCAATTCAGATGTGTTGAGGGTGACACATAGAATTTCCAATTGAAATAAAACTATCTTACTACCTAGAATCATTGTGAGTTACTGGTCAAAGCACATAAATAAAGAATGGGTGGACAATGAAGTAATACACCAGTCGATGATAGAACATCTCACACTTCTATTAATAGAATTCGCTTGGTATGCAAGTTAAGATGGTGATGCACATGAGAGAAGAAAAAGAGTAACAAGAGTCTTCGTGATAGAGTATTGTGCATGTTAAATCTATTAAAGCAATAAAGTAATACAAATGGGAAGTTGAGTGAGTCATTTCAGCCGTAGAACCCAAAAAACAAAAATAGTATAATGCATGATAGCTACTTTCCTTCCCAGCTTGACAACCTTTTATGATTCTATCCAGCATTTGTTTCCATAAATTCTTTTTGTTCTTTCCCTAGAAGAGGTTCTTTGTTGCATCCCAACAGTTATGAAATTCTTTGTTTTTTACCATTATAATTGAAGAAATATATCTCATATTTTTTAGCATTAATCCTTTCACTGGATTCTCTTTCATAGTATAATACGATTTCCTTTATTTCATAGGCTTCATGATGGAGAGGTTTCTTAGCCAAACCTGGTACCATCTGCATTTTGCAGATGGGATATTGGTGGAGAAAGTGAGGACACTATCAACTTGTGAAGCTCCCCTCTGTTTTAAGCATCCTCTAATGCTCTGCCATGATCCTTGGCTATAATGATAGAGAGATAGGGAGAATGGTCTCCTTGAAAGGTTGAGAATTATTCTAGAGGAATCATATAAAATTCTTAATCCTGAAAACCTACGGTCATCACCTGGTAACATTTGTAAAATCTGAACCAGGTGGGGTCTAAGACAATCCCCTACTTTCAGGTCAGTTGGCCTGAATAAATGGCCACGATGGTTATACTGCCTTTAATTCAACCCTTGTGAGGGAAATCTGGCCACTTTTGTGAAATCTGAGCCCTGGTGGGGGCTAAGATAATCCCCTGCTTTCACCAATCCAGTTAACCTCTTATGGCAGGTCTCCTTGATGAAGATCCCTTTGGGATTTAAATAAGATAGCTGGAGAGCCATTGAACCATTGATCTTTATGGAAAATCTATGCGAGGAGAGTAACAAAATTTCATCCAAAGCCTCTAGTACATTGAGAAATTGAAATTTTGAAGCACCCTTTTTGAGGGAAGTCCAATAACCCTATTATAGAATTTGGTCCTATATTGCATGAAAATCCTAAATTGCCCATGTACTAGTACTGGAAACTTGTGGAAACTTGGAAACACCTCAAAAAATTCTCGGAAATCCCCAAGTGCCCATGAAGGGTGTGGTACCGATAAGAAGTTTAAAAATCCCTAGTTTAAAGTAAATGAAGACAATTTAATCTCCATATCGTTTCTAAACCTCCTACAAATTAACTTATCATTCTTATTTTATTGCAAGATAATGTGTTTTGAATTTTATATATATGGGGTTGTGTAACTGCATTTCTACACGTTCCTATTTCTGAAACCAGTACATGTTTTGTGCAACTTAGCTTTGGCCATATCATTCCTTCCCTTTTCCTGGAAAGCAATGAATGAATAAGCTCATTCCAGAATCTCCTTTCTTGAAGTCTTGCAGTGTTTCTAAAATGATTTTGGGTAGAATGTGTTTTATTTTATTGCCATCACCCCAGAAATCACCTTATAGACTATTTTACAGAGGAAAATTGCAGGGTTTCTAAAATGATTTTAGGAAGAATGTGGTTTATTTTATGCCATCACCCCAGAAATCACCTTATAGACCGTTTTATAGAGGAAAATTCACTTAAAAGGTAACTAAGGAGTTAGCATTTTATTATATTGGAGTTAGAAATAAAAAGGTATTATTAAGATCTTTGAAAACTCTCTTAGGAATTCTTGATTCTTCTACCACTTCGATCAGATCCTCCTTGATGATCTCACAATTTTTCTGGAAGAAATCAGTTAGGAAGCCATCTGATCTAGGAACTTTGTCCTTCTTCATCAATAAATGAGCTAATTGAACTTTTGAAACTGAATCAAGAAGCATGTTGTTGTCCTCTTTAACCAGCGAGGGAATACGAGACATGAGTGCAACTTGGTTTCTTCCTGATCAAATCTCTCAGTGGGGTATAATGAGACAGGAGTGCATATTTGTTTTCTTACTTATCAATTTCTTCTTCCTAAACCAGGCCTTCAAATGGAATTCTGCTTGCCTTATAATTTCCTCTTGATCCTCACAAAGTCTCCCATCTGAGAGTAAAAGATGTTTATTTCTATTGTCTTGTCCTGAGAAGTTCCTACAACTTGAAAGGAAATGAAATAGGTCCCAAACAGTTTCAAATATTAAAAGAAAAAACTAAGTTTATGTTCTGGAAACTTGAAACATAGTTTTCTATTTTTCCATAACAATGTTTGATGTTTTGTTGCAGTCAGAATATCCAAAACACATACCTTTATTAGCAAAAATTCTTGAGGGACTTGTCACAATGAGTAGCAATGAAGATAAGAAAAGGCATGAAAAAGAGGTATTTTGTATCATGTTTATAAACCTTTGAAGGATTTGTAGGAAGATTGTTATCACCATAACTTAGCTATATATGTAATACCTTCTACTGATTCAGTCTTTTCTATTTATAATTTTGTATTCATGCCAGGTAATAGATGCTACAAATGAGGTTATTGAAAATATTGATAAAGATGAATTAGAAAAATATTTCTCAATGAAGAGTGAATCTGAAGACGAGGATGCAACTGTATGTATCTATTTCATTTCATACAGATTTCATCCTTTTTTTCAATCTTGGACTGCAGATCACTTTAAACTATTGAACTATAGACATGCTTATAGCATCTGCTAATATGTATCCAGGAAACCAAGAAGAAAATGGAAGCTCTCCGTGACCAGTTAGCAGATGCACTCTATAGAAAGGGATTAGCACTAGCAGAGATTGATTTGTCAGAGGTAGTTTATTTTTTGTTGTTGTAAATTTCTAGGCTGGCCCTATGATTTTTTTCAGTTTAAGTTGGAAATTTTCCTCGCCTCATAACATATGTAAATTTTCTTTGTTGTATACATTGATTTCATGTCATTTTTATCGAAGTTAAAATCTTTTCATATCACGTCAATGTCTGAAATACATTTCTCTTTGTATCTAGATGAAAAATGCCTACTGTGTCCTTAGGTCAATAAAATGAACTACAAAATGATTGGTTTGTGTCCAAGTTGATTTTACAATTACTATTATTAAGGATAAATAATATTTGCTAACAAGAATAGTCTATGATATGATTTAATTAGCTATAAATTAGTATTAAGTGGAAGGACATGATAGACATGATCCTTAGTCACCGGTGCAAGGAAAGTAATATTCTTGTTCTCCCATTGGAACAATTCTAATCAAGTTGGATTATTTATTATAGGTTTCTATTTTGATCAGTATGTTGGATTTAATGTCCATTTATTGTCAGGGATAGGAGTTACACTCTAAAGTTACAGCATGCAATATTGATGTGGTGATATTAATCTTGTGTTTTAGTCTAATAAAGTGTTTTTAAGTATTGATGAATAGGTCAATAGTTATGGCAATCATAGCAATAAGTGGTTGGGTATGAGACATTGCCATACATATGAGATTAATTATTAATAAAAATATAAATCAAGGATTGCATTTCTTTCTAATATCACCCATGTCCTCTCATCATTATTAGGGGCATATTCGAGGATTTGCACTGAGTGAGCAAAATGTGAAGAAGAAGAAGCATGTGTAACCGGTCTTTATGACATGAGAGCCATCATCAAGAAGACTAAACTGTTAGATGGAAAATTTGCATATGTTGCATGGTTGCACCAGGAAGAGGTTATAAACTGGAGATTTATACCTGAAACAAAAGATTCTAAAATAATTTTTGTAATTATTTGAAGATTAACTCTGACAGTCAGTCCTTGCATTTCTGGAGAAAGAATATCTTCCTGTGAAACTCTATCCAGCTGCTTCTCTTGGCTACCACCATCACCTTCGTCCCATACAGAATCTGACATTTGAGTATCTGGAATGGGTCAAGAGGTATCTTTACTTTAGGAGGCTCATTCGGCTTACCCCACCAATTACAAAAAATCAGCACCGAAATTCAAAAGTGCCTTCATTTTCTCTACTTAAATATTAGTCATAAACAGGGTAAAAAATGGCGTCTGTAGACTTGAAAACCACACTTCAGGAGGCTCTAAAGGCCCTCTACCACCATCCCGACTAGAAAATTCACAAGGATGCTAACAGATGGTTGCAATAATTTCAGAGAAATATGGAAGCATGGCAGGTATGTATTGTTATTCCATCGTTTTCGATAATTAATATGATTTGAGCATAATAGGGCATATAAGGTGAGATATACATCTGACAAATGATTACATACAAGTTGGGTTATCAAATAGCTTTGTTTCAGTTGAGTGTTTTTGCAACTTCAGCAATTATAAATAGTGATTTTAGACTTATTTCTATGCTCTGAAATTATTCAAATGCTTGAAATCATCTAATAATGAAAGTGGAAACTGCCATTTCAGCCCTTCTCCATTTATCAAATTCCACTGAATATGAAACGATGTGAACACTCCATCTTAAAAACCATTTTGAATAACAAAATTATAATGCAAATATTATTGATTACATTACGTTTTACATCCACAATTAATGTAAATCTATCATCTTACACTAAGAGTTTGCAATTTGGGAATTTCTATTAAATCTATCATCTTACACTAAGTTTGTAATTTGGGAATTTCTATAAACAATTATTCAGTGAAAAGTTAGTGTCAAACCTTGTAATATTGAATCATTAAAAGCTCTGCATTTTAGAAATGTCTTTGACTATTTAATCAACTTGCTGGTGTGGAATTTGATTTTATGAAATAGAGGTAATTGATCATCAGGATGCTTTTTATTTCAGGTGTCAGACAGCCTACTTCATGAACCCAATACCAACTTAGAGACTCTTATGTTTTGTTCTCAGACTCTTAAGGAAAAGGTACATTGGGCATTATTGGAACACTATGTATTTTGTTACTTGATGCTCAGTAATTTCAAACATAGTAATTTTTGTTCAATTTGGAAAGTACTAAAACCATTTTATTGTAGGTCCAGCGTGATTTTGAGGAGTTGCCTCCTTCAGCTTTTATATCATTACGGGATTCACTGAAGCTAAGTAAACATTACAAAACCTATGGATGCAGTAATTAATTGTTATTTAATGTGCTAGCTCAAACTTCAAACAAGTTATATCCAACAATAACTGGATGGGAAGGCAGAGGATTATAGAATTTGATTTCATGGCTTCAATGAATTTTTAAAAGTTCTATCCAATGATAACTAGATGGGCAGGCAGAGAATTATAAACTTGTCTTTACTTTGATGGCTTACATGATTTTTTAAATAAATTTTGGAAGTAATACTGGATGCTCTCATCCACCTGCTTATTTATTCATCCCAGTGCTTCATGAAATTCTATTATTGGTGTGCAGAACTTGTTGAAAAGGTTTTGTAAAGGTCCGAACAGTGTTAAAAGACAGGTACAACCTCATTGTAATGGAAAGCTTCTATTTTAACCTTAGTTTACCTTCTAGTTCCTTCATAATATTATTTTCTGACTGCAGATTGGTATAGCAATGGCAGCACTAACAGTGCATGTCCCTGCAAAAGATTGGGGTACTGGTGGACATTTAAACTGGTTGAGAGATGAGTTGGGTACTACACCATAATTCCTTCCTAGCTTTTTGGAAATACTGACTGTGCTGCCAGAGGTAACCTTTTTCTAGTTATTCAACATAATTTCTTGATTGCATGAAGAAAATAGGGATAAGCTACAAATCAAAAGTTTTGCATTGTTTTCTTGGCAATTTTTTTGGGCCAAAATCTGGGGTGTCCAAATATTTTAGAGGGAGATGAATCTATTTATACAATAACAAAAATGCAATCTCAACATGCTAGTTTAACAATGATTCATATTTTTGCAAAAACACCCTAAATGTGTAAAATGTCTAACAATCATATTACTCCGTAAAAAAGAGTTCATCTAATAATAAACCTGTATTTAAATGAATTTAATTACAAAAAGTGGGGAGCTTATGCAACTCGAAGTCGAACCCACAAGTTCTCCAGTTTGAATGGACATGCAGACTGATCAGTATTATTCCAAATCCATTCAAGGCTGATGGGGTAATATTTTATCTTAGTTTTCGTGGGGTCCATGATATAATTGAATTTGACACATACATACAAGTAAGATGCATTTATTTACATAAAGTGGGGAGTTTATGCAACTCGAAGTCGAACCCACAAGTTCTCCAGTTTGAATGGACATGCATACTGATCAGTATTATTCCAAATCCATTCAAGGTTGATGGGGTAAATATTTTATCTTATTTTTCGTGAGGTCCATGATATAATTGAATTTGACACATACATACAAGTAGGATGCACGACACATACTTCGAGAAATTGGAAACTGTACAATCATAATCCAGTGGTTGGAGCATCTTGACATTGTTGTTTTTTCTACCTTATGAAAGCATATTGACCTTGAGCAGTGTTTTTGCTTTGCCATTTATTTAAGGGTGCAAATTGAACACTGTTAATAGATATGTTTTGTACGGTTTTGTCTTCACAACTAATGGGTTTTTGTTAGGTATTATTTTTGAGCTCACGCACTAGATTTAGTCTTTCAGGAGGCATATAACTACAAAATTGCAGCTTGTCCAGAAAGACGTCGCTGTTTTTAGAAAGAACTGATGGGATCAGCGGAGATTGCTTTTAATATCTTGAGTTCTTGCTTGGCTATTGAATATTTTCATGAACAGGTAGGCATAATGTCTTGAAATCATTTCTCTCTTCCGTGCTTTGAAGGTTATTCAGTTATCTTGAATCTACTTTATCTTTGCATTTCGATGAATGTCTGAATGCATTCAATTTTTGTTTGTAGTTTTCAGTTTATTTCATGACATGGGTATTCTGAGAAGACAGCAGTATTATATTTTTTTGTTTGGCATTTATTTTATTAGAGAGATATATAATAGAATATTTATGGGAAACTCTGGGATTTGCATAACAACATTCAGCTTCCATTTATCTCCTTCACGCTATCTGTATGTATACTATATCGTGTTTGTATATGAATATGAATATTCATAATTTGTTGTGAAATTTAAGACTTTTTTAATATAATTATTTAATGTATAAGTTTAATAAATTATTTAATTTTTCAGATTTTATATGGTTATATCATTGAAAATTATATTATAGTAAATTTTACAACCTAGCCTTTTCTGCAGTCAGTGCAGTCCAAAAAACTGTAAAATGATTGCAATATGAAATATTTGGAAAGGATGATTTTGTAAATTATTTGAATTTTCATGTTATATGAGCATGTCGATAAAATGCATATTTCTCCACCTTTGTAAAGGTGTGATGAAAACCTTTACATTCTCCATTTCTGGAGCTAGCATTATTTTCAATGTTTGTAGCAGTCAAAGATTAGATGTTCTTAAAAGAAATTTTAACTAGTAGTATATGCATGTTTCCAGGTTTTAGAAGGTTTTTCATCCTGGCTACGACTAGGCACTGGGTAAGTTTCTCAGTTTCATCATGTTGTTTTAGATTCACTTAATTGTTATCTACAATTTATAACTCAAATAATTCGAAAAAGTAGCATGGATTTTGTCCAATACTGCTGATATGTTGTTTCTTCCTTGTCAGAATCCCATATACCACTCTTGCTTCTCATGCTTTAGTCAAAGCACCTCTTGGTGCTTTGAACTCAGGCAAGGTTTTTGATGCAGCAGTGAATGGTACGGCTTTATTGGATATTTAGTTATTTCTAATTTTAGTTTTGCATTCAATCTAGTCGAAGCGAATTGATATCTATGTTGATTTGGAAGACAGTGGTTGCTTGGTAAAGAGAAAAAAACTGAGCTTTGACTTCTTTGTGCAGCTGTCTGTGAATTGATACGTTACACAATTTTAGGAAGTCCTAGTGGCATGGCAGAACAAATGCCTTTGATTCAGGTGCTTGTACCTCATGTCATGGAACTTAGGCCACGTTTCATGGTTTCATTGAAGGTACAATTTGTTGATCTATTCAATATTTAATAGGATGGGCCTTGTCTGTTTATTTGGCCTTATATTCACAATGGTATGACATATGGAATAATTGGAATGTGCATTGTATATTGATTTTTCCATTGCAGAGTGCCCAAGGTCATCAAGTTTCTGGAATGGGTCAAGAGGTATGTTTGCTTCAGATAACTATTTCCACTTATGGCTGAATATCTACAGCATGGGCTACGATCATGTCACGTCATGTATATAAGAGTAATAAGTGTGTGTTTTCTTTCCTCCATTAGCTCAACAATCTAGAAATGCCACTTCCACTTCTAAAACTCCTTTCATTACAAAGAACTCTTAAAAGTCCCTTTCATTACATAAAAATATAAACAGCTGTATCCTTACCAATATCATTTACTTATTCAGCAAGCTAGCTTCTCAGAATATTCATCACATACATCACGTCCCCATCTTACTGTGAATCCTATTTCTTTTATACCAAATTATTCTCATGGAAGCACTCTGTCTCATAGGTTTTGGCCCGGTTTAATTCAACTCAAAAGAGTTAATATAATTGGATCAACTGAAAAAATAATTAGATTGATTGAAATTTAGTTTATTGTGTTGTCCTGATTTCAAAACATAGATAATAAATATTAATAAATGATGTTATCTTGAAGTCAAAACATAGATAAAATAAATAAATAAAACATGTTGAATGCTATATATAAATTTTTTAAAACATAGATAATAAAAAATGATGTTATCTTGAATTCAAAACATAGATAATAAAAAAAATAAAACATCTCGAGTGCTATATATAAAAACCTTTTAATTTCTCATTGGCTACATGTGTACAATCGTCATACTATTATTTTTTTCTTCCATATACTATGTGATAATGAGTAAGAAAAGACAATTTATTTTGAATTGACATATTATAAACTTGTTATGAAGGTGTGTTGCTTATGTTGTATAATAGATTGTATTAATTTCACAATCTATACAAACATTAAGGCGTGTCTCCAGTATTCTGGCATTTTTATTAAAAAAAAAAAAAACACTTTTAGCTGTCGGTTAAGCGACGGCCTGTAGGTGATTTAAAAATAAATAAAAATTCAATACCGTCGCTTAACCGACGTTTAAGTTTTCATAATTCGTCGGATAGCTGTCGCTTAAGCGATGGCCTGTAGGTGATTAAAAAAAAAAAAATTCAATATTGCCGCTTAACCGACATTTAAGTTTTCATAATCCGTCGGATAGCCGTTGCTTAAGTGACGTCCTGTAGGTGATTTTTTTTTAAAATTCAATACCATCACTTAACCGGCATTTAATTTTTCATAATATGTCGGATAGTCGTCGCTTACGCGACACGTGTTTAAAGTTTAATATGAATTAGATGTCGGATAACCAATGATTTACATTTAACCGACGGTAAACTGAGCTGTCGCTTAACCGACGTATTGGAAAGATGTCGGATAACCGACGAAAATCCACCGACGCTTAAAAAAAATCATAGTGTCGTACATGCGACAGGGAAGTGTCGAAAATCCGACAATACGGCCGTCGGATTTTTGGTCGAAATGTAGTAGTGTGAAGAGAAATGTTTTGACCATGTCATTTGCACCAAGGGATTCACATGAAGCCCAAGTGCATTTTTCTTTGGAGCGAGGTGTGCCTGCTGTGATTGGTGTAATGGGGACACAGCAACTTCCTTACCCTTCCCATAGTAGGGATCGAAACATTGAGATTTTCGAAATCATCCGACGTAGTTCCTTCTTATTTACAATTATCCACTACGTAAATGACTACTTTCATAAATACTAGTTATTGGTAAGTTGTAATAGTAATAATTATGTAGTTTGTAGATTGATATCTATCATAAATTTGTTTGAATATCATCATTGTCAAGCAATAACAACTTCTTAAAGGGTGCTAGCTCAATGGTAGAGTGCCTTCCTAATTATAGGCAGGAGGTTGGTGGTTCGATTCCTCCGTGCCTTATCATAAATTTGTGACTACAAAAATGACTAAATTCACATATATATGACTATTAGTAGCTAATTTCTCATATCTTAGTCGTATTTAGCTTAGTCATTAATATGTTAACATTTAGTAGTTTATTTAGTCGTATATTTGGTCATTAATGGTTGCAATCAATGACTAAATCAACGACTAAATCAACGATTAACTCAGTGACTAAATCAATGACTAAATCTGTGACTAAATCAATGACTAATTCATTAACTATAAATGACTAAAACAATGACTAAATCATTGACTATCAATGACTAAAGCATTGTCTATCAATGACTAAATCATTGTCTATCAATGACCAAATCAATGACTAAATCAGTGACTACTAAGTCAAGCTATTAATGACTAGTGAAATATGACTAGCTATAAGATAGTGGTAATTTGCTACTATTAGTCACCGACTCAAAAATAGTCGTTTATAGCCTGATTTTAGTCATTTTTTTAGTCATTAATTTCTCATTTTCTACTAGTGGAGGTTAACTTGGGTGATGAGTGCAAAATCACTTAAAGGGCCACAATAAGAAATGATAGATCTCTGCACAGATGATATCTATGGTTAGAAACAATGTTGTGCGATGCAAGGTGGTTGAAGGAAAGGGATCTGCATGAAGGAGACACTCAGTTGCATTATGGGCATGATTCAGTAAAGTGGGTCACTGATTAATAACTGAAATAGTTAAAAAGAGTTGGATGTTGCCATCAGCGCAAGCAAGCATGCGTCTCTCCTCCTGCATTTTTGTTTTGGGGTCGTCTTGGCTGCTGCACTGTGTGGCCGATTTCAGGAAAATAATCATGGATGATAATTACACCTCGATAAATCATCAGGATTTGAAATGATGATCCAGGATTTGATTCCCAATTTTTGTAATAGAATTGGGCTCTATTTCAGGGTTGGTCCTGGGAGCCATGAGATTATAACTAAGACCTCAATTGATGAGTTAAGGGTTGGAATTTTCATTTAGAAATATTTTAGCTCTCATTTTATCTCTGTAAGTCTCTTGAAAGTATTAATGAGAAATATTCTCCTACGTTTCTGAGATTCATCACGGTGCTTGAATTCAATCTGTGTTTCTTGTTCATCACTTTCATTTTTGTGTATTTCTTCTAATGCGCTCTAGATTAGTATACAAGGAATTAACTCTCAGCTAAGTGCTCCTCATATCAAATGCTGCATTTATTATTGCGTTCTGGTAAATGGTTTGGAATTATTCTCCTATGCTCCACTGCAAATACCAGCCTTTGTTTTCCATTCTACTAAAGGTGGTGCAAGAGATTCATCCAAAGATATGTGACTCTTGCTTCATTGGGATTTTTATACCCTTATTCCTTCACCAACCTTTCAAGATATTTTACTAACTTTGTTGTTTACTTTTCCTCAAATTATAAAGGAAATTCCCTTTCTCATTTTTGTTGTAATACCCTTCATTGATTCAGGATTTGAATACATTTCCCAATGTTTTTCCTGTATGTCTTGTTCTGCCATTTTTTAAAACTATCAATTCCTTGTTACCTACAAAAATCTATCCTTCTATGAGTTATCCAAAGTTTTATGCATATGTGTTTCTTTCCTCTATGACAAGAGAGATCCCTCTATGACTGTATTGTCTAGAATACAGTCTAAAGTTGGTTGAAATGGTTACCCCTGTGAGTTCCTGCAACAACCATTGGAAGATTACAGGGTTCTAACACCTTCCATTAAATATTTCATGCTAGATGCATAGGAAAAATTACCAAAGGGTGGAATACTAAAAAAGAATATCACAATGAAATTAAGGGGCCAAGAGGATCTTTGGAAAGTGGGATTGAAGGGTCAACTATAGACTAAGGAAAAATAGAACTCAAAGGAGAAACTCAAGGAGTTGTTTCCTTGTATCCTTCAAATCTTAAACTTATGGGAACTAAAATCCACCTATAATGGGGAGGGATTATCTGAAATGGATCTACATACATACCATGTGAATTTAATGATTTTATAGATGGGGGATATTAATTTTTTGGACATATTAGATATGGTGATTGGTAAATTTTGATCATCAACTTTTCACACATTTTGGGGACTTGGTGTTGAATAAGGGTCGCTAATATTAATAATTAATTGTAACTAGGTAATCACTATCGTGAATAACCTAGTAGTCTTCTCTAGTTTGAAAGATAAAGAGATAGACCAAACTTCATTGATTAACAATAAATTTTATAGTTAGTAAGAAATGGGATAGTTGACAACCTACCTCTACATATCTGAACTTCATGAATAGAAAAACGGGTGCCAAGCCAATACGAATATATTTGACCTAGAATCACCTATACACTAGTTGGTCCCCGTCCAACTAATTCTAGAGCACCAACAATGCGAATGAACTTATACTACTATCTTAGATAAAAAATGAATTCACGGATCTTACTTTATAAACAATAGATCTTTTGGGTATTAAACTATTTTCATAGGTCGATCTAATTTCTTGCAAAATATCATGCATCCTTAAGAACATAGGAATTCTATGATGAATTCATGCTCATAGGGATGTGGTGTGGATGTAGTTAAATACAATGTCATGCACATGGGAATTTGGCATGGAATTAATGGAAAATTTAGGCTAGGGTGATGACATTCACACATAGATAATTCTAATAAATAGTCCATGATTGCTAATGACAATAACAACCCAATTACCAATGACAATAAAAAACCACATTTACAAATGTAAGTAATATAAATGTAGCTAATAATAATATAAATGATGTATAATTATAATTACACCCATGACAAAATATGTGGACAAAATTAAACCAAAATTAACAAAATTACACTATTAACCATTTATCTTTATCATAGTCTATAGAGACAACATATTTTCCTGGCCATACTTTTTATAAACATAGTAATTGCTTTTATATATTCTTATTTTAGATGATGAATGCCATTTATATATAAAGATTTCACAATGTTTCTTTTTATACTAAAAAAACATAATTTAACGAGATGTATTTTAACAAAATATATAATCTATATTTCAATAAATTATAGAGATTTCACAATGTTTCCTTTTGCATAGTGAATAGTAAACTTCATCACACATGAAAAAATTTACTTTTTCGTAGGGAAATTTGAAGTCAAGAAATAACAACAACAATTTAGTCTCAATT
This sequence comes from Pseudotsuga menziesii, assembly GCA_001517045.1. NCBI lineage: Eukaryota > Viridiplantae > Streptophyta > Pinopsida > Pinales > Pinaceae > Pseudotsuga > Pseudotsuga menziesii. The sequence goes on along the minus strand of LPNX010995631.1, from coordinate 4,975 downwards.
TTTCTCTGATTTATAAAGACCAAGGAAGAAAATTGAAGCCTTGAGATATGGGCCTTTCAAAATATTGGAGAAGATAGGAAACAATTTCTGCGAACTCAATATTCCACCTTATATGTCTATTTGCTCATTAGTAAATGTAAATAACTTGAAACTTTACATGCCATCCATGCTCATTGAGGATGAAGAGGGCCAAGTATTACCTTCCATTAAATATTTGGCACTAGATGCAAAGGAAAAATTACCAAAGGGTGGAAAATTGCAAAAGAAGATCACAATGAAATCAAGGGGCCAAGAGGATATTTGGCAAGTGGGATTGAAGGTTGAACTATAGACTAAGGCAAAACAGAACTCAAATGAGAAACTCAATGAATTTTTCCTCGTCTCCTTCAAATCTCAAACTTATGTGAAGTAAAATCCTTATAAAACAGGGAGGGATTATCCAAAATGGATCTACATACGTACCATGTGAATTTAATGATCTTACAGATGGGGCATATTATTTTTTTGGACATATTAGAGATGGTGACTGGTAAATTTTGATCATCAATGTTTCACACATTTTGGGGGACTTAAACAATTTTTTGTGGCTTAGTGTTGAATAAGGGTTGCTATATACTTGCCTCTTACAAGGTGAGAATTGTTCTTCTCATTAATATATTTACAATGAAGTGAAATCATGCATAAAAATGCTTAAGAAAAATAGATATTACACAATGGCACACACACAATACACATAGATTTGTCATGGAACCCCTTAACAGGAAAAACCAGCAAAACTTAGACGTGCACCTCTATATTTCTCATTGTGTTTCTTGACCATTCATAATACAATAAATAAGTATTATACAACATCCAAATACCTAATCCGTTAACCCAAATCATATTACACCCCATAATACCTCAACCAGACCTAAATTACATATCTTGAGAAAGAAAAAGATAACCCAAAATTTTTGTTGCACCTTAGGCTTGTAACGATAAGGGACGATAGCCTCTTTATGTTTTCCTATTTGTAGAGTAGGGAGGAGGTGTTAAAATGCCCCCCTCCCTATAACACCCCTTAATTTAGTGCCATGTGCAACACCCAATGCATACGACAAAGCAATATAATGTTCTAATTGCATGTCCCACATGCAAAGAATATAACACTTGCCCAACAAAAAAATGGTTTATTTTTTTCACTAGCCATTAACTATTACATAATATGAGCATGAGTGTGGAGGAGATTTTAATAAACAAGAGAGACATAGGTATATTGTAGATAAATATAGAATGCCATAATAGTTTCTCTGAGCTTCATAGTAACCTTGGAAAGTTTTGTAATATGCATAATATAAGAAGACGGCATGCCATGTATAAGTTTTTAGGGTAAATGTTTGTGTTCCATTATGTGTGTATTTTATATTGTATTGAATTTCATATGGTGTATTAGTTAAATAATTTGAATGGTGGTTTAATCTTTAAAAACACAAAAGAGTATGGCACAATAGAGTATAGGCTCATTGTCATCCTTGTAAGTTTAGATCCATTTTTGGAGGCAACCATAAGACTATCAAGCTAGTTTTTAGATCAATGAACCTCCATCTCCCATAGGACCACCCATGAACCAATGGTTCCACACACATACATGCAATGAATAAGTTGAGTCAATTTGCTTGGATGAACACATTGTGGAAGACGATGTAGAGTTGCAACAATCTAATAAAAAAATCCTCGCCTTCTTAAAAGACATGGATGAGGTTGTGGCCTTGAGATAGATTCTTAGGGTGCTTATGTGAAGGAGCATTCAACTACACCATTATATAATGACAACGTCTAGAAAATGCTTGCCGCATATCTTTACAAAACATTGATTTCAACATATCACCTTCATTTTTGTTAGTCATTAATCATTGGTCAATGATGGATTTTTTGATGGTGCGTTCTACATGTATTTCCTTGCAAATTATTGATTTACATCTTCATTTTTCCTATAGAAACGTATTTTTTGGGTAATATGGGATACAAATTGGTAATTAATGATTTCCATTTTCATTTTCTTGTTGTCCATACTTATTATGATTATTTAAAAGAATTATTGTCCTCCTTTTCTTCTTCTTTAGTCCCATGGTTTATTTACTA
>LPNX010995608.1:93770-124031 GCA_001517045.1 Pseudotsuga menziesii | reverse complement strand
TATATATATATATTTGGTCACTCTATATACTCATAATTTTCATAACAAGCAATATGCTCAATATAAATTGTCACCCAAGGAAGTTTGTTTATTTAAAAGGTAACTCACAAAATATATGCATAAAAATTTCAGTAGCTGATGAATAAAACACAAATAGTTCAATCCTAATCACTACTTGGTCCACCCAACTTCCTGTACAAACCAAATTAACTCATTAATCTAGGAACTATAAAGGACTTCCGATTCATACAATGTCAATACTATGGTCTATAATCTAAGAAGGAATCAACCTATAATCACTTTTGCAGAAAGTTAAATCCTATTTTACCAAATTAGAACAATCACAAACCATCAATAAAAATAACCAATTCATAAAAGCAATGATCTATTTAATTCAACAAACTCTAAGAAAGACAAATGATAATACTACATAGGAGTTGAGTATGTTTGTAACAACTAGTACTAATTAACACACTTTGCATAAGGGAAAGGATTATCCTACACAGTCGACCACACCACTCTTACATCAAGCCAAAGGAAAATATAATAATGCAATTGTTTAATATATCTTGTTGCAATTGTCTATGAATGCATCACATTGAAATCCCACACTAAACATAAATAACTAAACTAAAACATCTACTACTACCAACAACTCTGTAAGAAGTCGGGCCCTAGACTTCAAACACAGATGTTGTGGAAGGATTAACAAAATATACAACAAAACACTATTGAGAATTGATGCTCCTTTTATTAGGATAATCAATATACAGTTACAGTATACTCTGCTATAATCTCTAACAAATTTCCAACCTCTGGCTCAAAATTTCATGTTCCTACTTCATTAGGGAAATTTTGAGGTCTAAAATGGGCCTCATAAGCGATATAATAAAGTATTATGAGTTAGGTCTTTTGTGGGGAAGGTATATTTACAACTCATCTCTTATATTATATCCAATGCAACTATGATTAAGTTAAATTGAAATCATGTCTAAAATAAAACCAATAAAAATTCATATTTGATATGCCTAAAAGTAAAGCACTTTTGAATACATAAATTACTTTTAAATATAATATGATGACTGTACTTATAAAGTAATGTACTCATAAAATAAAATATATTAATTTTGAAATTTGAAGCATAAGTTACTTTTTCAATATTCAAAATATGTTTTTAAACCATGTATTTATAATTTTGAATTTTAAACATAAAGTTAAATTTAAATGAATAAATTGTCATTTCATATATATATATTAAAAATAAAAAATAAATTTAAAATATAAATATAAAACTATAAATTTATTTTTCATATTTTTAACACACCTTCAAAAACATGTGTAAACTCATTTTTAATAGTTTTTTATGATATATATTATGTATATCACATATCGTTTTTAATGTAATAATTAATAACATTATTAAATAAATTAAAAAAAAGTGTTAATATTCGGATGAAGCAATAGTACATAAATTTCTACCACAAAAAAGTTGTAATATTAAGCAAATTAAATTATATGTAATAAACATTATTATTATATGTAATAAGAAATTTAATAATATAATATCTTATTGTGATATAATAGTTCATTCAAATTGCTACATTAAGGTTTTATGTATGTATTTGGTTTTGAAACTTGAATGTACGTGTCTAATTTATGTTGGTATAGATACGAGTGTTTCAAAGGTCAAAAGCTGATAGTAAAATATGAACCTTGAATAATACCTAAATTTCAAAAAAAATGGTTTTAATATTAAAATTCAACCGGATGAGAATATATATAGTAATTTATTATAATATAATATTTTAATTTTATAAAATAAATAAATATATTTTTAATATTTAAATAATAATTATAATGGATTGTTATATATAGTAAATATTTAAAAAACAAAAACTATTAATCATCAAAATGTTTTTATTATTAGATGTTATGTGATTTTGATTTTAATTAAAGATTTGACATATATATTTTAAATATTGAAAAAATAATTACATAATTTTAATTTTGAATAGACATTTTACTTTTTGGTATTTGTAATTTATTTTATATTGAAATATAAAGAGTATTTTTCTTTCTAAGTACTTTAAGAGTACTTTAATACATTTATACTATATTCAAAAATAATTTATGAGTACTATTTTCATAATGAGTACTTTACTTACAACATTGATATAGTTAACTATGGGTTTTCACTCACCATTTACAATTTGACAAATAAGAATCCTTAACTCAACAGATGCCACCTTAACTATTATAGATGATGTCATCCTCTAAAATGTGATTGGTTGTTTTAAAGTGGATTTTGATAGTACATTTTTTGTTTTGAAGCCCATTTTTTACCTCAAAATTCCCCTAATGTATACAGAAAATGGAACAGTTCGGTTACATCAATATCGGGCATCCATGAATATCTACAGTCTTCAGTCTATCAAATTAAACAAGAACTACTACAGCTACTATTACATTGCAAAAAACTAGTTCGCAACAATGAATGAGCTTTTAATTCGAACTATTTCATAGGCCGAACCGTGTTCTAGCTAACGAGGAAAGATATTCGGGCAGTTTCAGCTAGATGTGTGGAAGGACATCCGAGATTCTTTCATCAACAGTTTGTACTAGATCATCAAACAAGTAGTTGATGCCAGGCATTATCCCACTACAACAAAAACTGGATTTAGCGTCAAATTTAGCACAAAATTTTAGTGTAATTTTTTCCCAATTTTGGTGAACAATCTAGCGCTAAACCTGGCGCTATTGTACAATTTCGTAAAATGCCATCTATTGCATATTTTTTTCCATCCTTTTTAACATCCATTTTTGCATCCATTTTTGTGCCCAATTTTTTGCATCTTTTGTTACGCCCTTATTTTCATCCAATTTTGCATCTTGTATTGCATCTTTTTTTGTGTCATTTGTTACATCCTTGTTTGCACCCAGTTTGATGCTTAGTTTTGCATCCAATGTTGCGTATTATTTTTCTCCTTTTGTTTCGTCGAGTCTTGCACCCAATTTTACACCATGTTTTGCATCAAATTATGTGTCCAATTTTGCATCTAGGTTTGCATCCAAATTTGGGCCCAATATTGCATCTAATTTTGCATCAATTTTACATATAATGTTGCATCCCTTTTTTCATCTAATTTTGCATCTTGTTTTACGTATTTTTTTGTATCAATGTCTGTGCCTAATGTTTCATCTTGTTTTACGTCGTATTTTGCATCTAGGTTTGTACCCAGTGTTGCATCTTGGTTGATGTCTTTTTTGCATCTATGTTTGAGCCCAATGTTGCACCTAGTGTTGTGCCTAGTGTTGTTCCCATGTGTGTATCTAATTGTTGGCTGTCTGGGTAGACCCAGGTTTACTATTATACATATACCAACAATACCCCTAGCTCACTGTCCCTTTCGACGACAGGCCGCAAAACGGCCTGAAGTCTCACCCGAAGTGATCTTATGGGTTGGCCGAAGACTCAGGTGTCTTCAACCAGGTTCTGTAGCATCCTGGGGTCTCACTGTTTCTGTTAGCCAGTGAGATCTCTCTGCGAAGCGTGATTCTCTTTTACTCGCGGGTTCTGACAGGGGAAGGACTCCTATCACATCGCAGCAACTCCGGCGATGCGCAAATATCCCTTCCGCTTAACCCGCGGTCTGCGATATATCACACCGCTGCTCCTCTGACGGTACAATATCGCCTACTGTCAACATGATATCTTCTATAGTACGGACCACTACGAGTCTCATAGTCCGTCCGCTGTCTCTCTGGGTGGAATGACTTAGCTAACTTTCAACAAAATATTTAACTCTATGACTTGAACTCCCACAGTTCAACACACTCTACCTCAACTATACTTAATAGGATGAATAAGTATACTAGAAATGCTTTAACAGACTGACTTATTACTGTGTGAAAGAAGCACTAATAAACTCATATGTAGATGCTTGACACATGTAAATCCACCTTTAACCTTCAATAATGCTGTAACTAAATGAGGACATACAGACATTTACTAACTAATATACAACATTCATGTAACAAATAACAGATATCAACTAAGTAAAGCACAATCACATGAAATAATCACATAACACACTGTTTTACGTGGTTCACTTCCAGGGTAGAAGCTACGTCCATAGAACTGTGTTTATTATATCTTGAGAGAGTACATAGTTCTGCTGCAACCTGATGTGCAACTAGAGATCTTCTGGGTAACTCCACACTCACTGCCAGGAGCCCTTCTCTCCTAGATCTCTTCTCTTTCTCTATATTGCCTTCTTGCAATATTCTCTCTCTCTCTCTCTCTGTCAATCCCTGCAGATTGTTACATACATATTCCTAGAATCGGCTACTGGTTACAGTAAGATAACTATGGAATGAATAGCAGAACTAGAGCTTGACTCTATTATAATACAAAATCACTGTGAGCTAAATAACTAACTAGCTCAATAGCTACTGAGCTAACTAACTAACTAGTTAACAAGCTAACCTTTTACAATACAAAATACATCCCTTTATAGGTGGCCTGAAGGTCTCACCATTACAACACTGTCAGCTTGTCCCAACAGTAACCCAAAACCCTATCTGTGACAGTCAATCTATCTATACTCGAACTGCCGCTTTCCATCACACCATAGCTCTCTGCGGTCTTCCACGCTTCCCAGCGCTGATCGTGGGTACTGTGCGCCACTTCTTTTTCTGTCCTTCGTCTTCAATACCTTGGCCTCGTTGCCCCTTTTCCTTTATGAGGGTAGCTGAGCCCTCCTGTATTCTACCGCTGCCTTGAATGCAGTGGGTGAGCTCTCTCTTCTCGGCCACTGCCTTTAGTGCAATGGGTGAGCTCTCTCTTCTTGGCCGCTCAGGTATTGTCGTCTTCTTTTGACTTCTCTGTCCCGATAGTCACAGTTTCCAGCTCTGATCTGTAGCTAGAAACATGCTACGGCATAGTATCTTTACCTTATCTCTTATATCTTCACCAAAATTGTCTATCCACCAAAATGGAAGCTTCTCCTGTAGCTGCGAGACCCTACTCCAACAGTCTCCTAACACTTACTTGTGGCTCGTCCTCGAGCCACTAACAGAGGGCTTCTCCAGCTGTACTTTCTCCTTGGCTTCCTACGAAGTCTTTGTAAGTTTCTGTTGAAGTCCTGCGACTTCGTTCTGCATAGTTTTGACACACTCTTGTGCCGATTCAAGCATAGCTTGACTAATACTGGAGTCTTCTGTTGCATCAATTTCATTTCTGGTGGTAGTGAACTCCCTAACCTTCTGCTTAACCACCTCGACTAGCTATGTGATTTGTTCTTGATATGGTTGAAGCAGGTTATTGATTTGTATCTCCTTTGCTCTCAACCGATACGCTTCCTGTTGCAATCGGTTCATCTCTGTTGTCTTTCTCATCTTCGCAAGAGCTCATAAACTCTTGCTTTCTTCCTTCATTGCTACTGTGGCATTCTCTATCTGCTGAATGCTTTGCTGGAGTTCTACTCTCTCGGGATGCTCATCTAACTCCGACCATGTGTTCATCGCATCAGCTAGCACTGACTATGCATCGTCTATGCGATATTTCATCTGTGCGGAAGTGAGTCTAAAGGCCTCTACTCTCGCTTCCTTGTCTGCCTGGGGGGTGCCTGGTGCTCGAGCCTCAAGATCAGCAATCTGTGCTTTGTGGTCTTCTTCCATCTTAGTTACTGTTTCTTCCAGAGCCTTTGCTCTGTCTGCAACTCTTCTTACCTTTTGAGTGAGAGGCAAGGCAAACTCAATGTTACATTGGGGTAACTCCAATGCGATGCTATGTAGGACCCAATTGAGATCCTATTCTCTTTCTTCATATGTTCTTAAATCCTCCACTTTTGTCTGAAAACTTGTGATGAGTGCTGCATTCTTTTGTTTCAGCTGTGTGTTTTGTTTATAGGTCGCGAGCTCTCTATCTCTGAGCTCTACGCATAGCTGCTGCTGGATCATCTGTAACTGATCAACATGAAACTCTACGACGTTAACCTCAACAGGTTGCCTAATCTGTATCTGTACGTCCATCATTGAAGCAGGGAATCAAATGCTCCCTGGTGGTATCAAGACTATATGGATGTGATCCTTTGCCAATATTTTCTCGTGGGAAATCGACTGTGTTGAACTTTCTCCTACAGGTGTCTCAATTAACTGAGTGTGGATCATGGTAGTCTTCTCGATTAGTGTTTTTAACTCCATAAGCTGCTGATCTATTGCCCCCTATAGCTTGCCTTGCGATGCCTACATCGCCTGAAATGTGTCGCCCATTTCGTCCTTTATCCTTGCTGCAATTTGTTCATAGTCATCATCTGTTAATGCAGTCTTCAAATGTAGTTTTGTGGCCTTGGATTTTTTCCTCTTCTGTACCTCTAATGTCCCTTTGTCTCCTTCCTTTGTCATCTGTACCTCTGGTGGCACTTGCTGTGGATCTTTCCTCTTTTCTCTCGGTAGTGTCACTTCTGCTGTATCATGCATCTGGGACCCCACTTTGTCTTTGCCTTTGTTGAATGGGTCTGTCTATGCGGTACTTGATGGTAGTGCTGTGGTATCCTCTAGTGCTTGTTTCCACTCGTCGTCAAAGTCTTTGATGACGTCTGCGACATCCTGTGCTGTCATCCTGAACCAACCATTAGCCCAATCATCCCTTTTAGACCTTTTTGGCCTTAGGTAGATTCTATGGCTATCTGCCATAAAATCAATCCGGTTATCATATATGTCCACAGTCTCCGTGTTGATCTGTGGCGTCTCTTGGATGATTCTCTTCAACAGTTTATAGTATTCATAGAATACTATCATATTGTTCTTTTTCTTGGCTGGGCTGCTGCTCTCCCATAAGTTGGTATAGCGTGTGCCTATGGGCTTGCCACTTGCTAGCTATCGAAACTGGGTATGAGGCGGCTCCTTCCACCCGACGAATGCACATAGTATAAGCAACCACGAGAAATGGAAGGGGTGGTTTGCCTCATCCTGGGTTGTCAAACAATCTTGCTGAAAAATATTTAACAAAAATAAACACCAATTAAACTGTTCACCTTCTGCAACTTGTATGGCAAGGTGAATTACTGATCCTGTGACTTCCTTTGGGAGAACCTTGGTTAACAGTCTGTCTGGAAGTAGACTAGCTGTAAATTTGAGTGTATCATCTATTAAGCTTGCGATGTCATAAGCCTGACCTCCTCTCTGTAGCTTATACTTGGTAACTAGGGATGGTGGTAGCTTGGAATCCTTGGTCTTTCCTGTTATATGTGTCTTAGGGTCCTTAGCAGTCTTGGACAACTCAGTGATGTAGTGTATTAGGTCGACGTTCAGGTCGACCTTGTTACCTAGCCAGAGGTAACCTCCATGTACACAAGAAAGTAAGATGCGTACCACGACGTTAACCTCTGTACCTCATCCAAAATGTGGTATTCTCAACAAATTGAGCAAACCTGAATGCTCAAGAATCTGGACATGTTCCATAGGAACATATTCATCTGCACCTGTCCTTGGGTTCTTCTGAATCGTAAGATACAGATCCGGCTGGAACTGAGGATATGTCTTACTATCTCCAAGGTTATAGTCTATAAATTTAACAACAGCGGCATATCCTAATAGATCTCCATCTTCCTTTACTCTAGAATCAATCGGTGGTATGGGGACAGGAAACTTACCACTCTTGGGAATGGTTACCTCTGGTGCGCCTTCAACTTGTGGCACAATATAGTCTGGTGCGCTGTGAACTTCTTCCTCTGGCTCCAGACTGGATTCTTCTATTATCTGAGATTGGCTCCTCATCCTTGGAAGCTGTCTGACCTGTGATGAACCTAGTTTCATACCCTTGGGTGGTGTCGTCATAGCGGACACAAGACCTCCATGCTCGAACAGTCTCAAAATTTCTTCTAAAGGTTCCTCCTCGGACAGAACCCACTCGGTGCAATACTCTGGATTGGCAATGGCTGCGAAATAGGGAAATCACAGCACTCTGTAACGAAATTAGCTCTGCACAGGGAAAACTTAACAACTTACTCTATAACTCTCGGATCTTGCAAAAGTAACCATCCTGAATGAATGATATCTTCTTTTATGCTGAAGGCTATAATCTCAGACGCAACGGTCATCTAAGATGAACCCGTCAGTGGTATTAATTGCATGGACGAGACCACACCTGTCATCCCGATCCTTATTAAATGCTGAAATCTGATCAAATTTCCCTCGAAACCTGTGTGCAGGCGCTAGTCGCGTCGAAGATTTACTAAATCTGGAAAATTTATTATGCTGTTGCCAAATCTACGGTAAGGTATACTGGTCATTTCTTCATTAACTGCCTGTCAGAAGGTGAATTGACTAGCCCTCTGTCCTTTTTCAAAACTAGATATGTGGCATAGAGAATCATTGCCTTGCTACGATGACACACTGCATCACCTGTGCAAAACAAACTTAACAGTTTTTTTTTTTCGATAGAAAAACTCTCCTCATGCGAATACTTTTTACCTGCCAGTGTAGACTAACTACTGGTGCGATTCCTCCTTTCAACTACACTGGACATTTGCACTCTCATAACTATCTGAGTTAAGGCTGGGACGTGGAGTGGATAGCACTGTAAAGCTTAAGCCTACTACCATTAATGAAAGTGGGAAGAAGCTCCCGGTTCAGTTTACTGAGCTGAACGACACCTCCATCTGTAACTTGCTGAATCTGGTATGGCCCCAACCAATGCGTCTTGAATTTTCCTAGAAGCTTCACAAACTTACTGTCGTAGAGGAGCACTAGGTCTCCTGTCTAAAAGATCTTGTTCTTTACATGCCTGTCATGCCAAGCTTTTTCTCATGCCTTCTGCACTCTCTGATGGAATCCTACGATGAACCTGTCTTCCTCTAAGGAAAGCAGCTGTGCTAGCCTTTCATTCATCATATCTGTGTCTATCATCCCAGTGATCTAAGCAATTCTTAGGCTGGGCATAATATATTCCATAGTCATAATAGCCTCTTGTCCATACACTAAGCTGAAAGGTGTATGTCCTGTGAGTTTCTTGCATGTGGTCCTATAAGCCCATAACACGGCATTAACCCTGAGGTCCCAATCATTTCTTTGGCTGTTGCAGATCTTAGTAAGAGTGTTTTCTAAAATCTTGTTAAAGGCCTCCACTGTACCATTAGCTTGCGGGTGGTAGGGAGTGCTCTTATGGTGTTGTATCTAGAATTCCTCCGTCAAGGCATCAATAGTGTGGTTCAAGAAATGGGTGCCTTGATTGCTCATCAAAATTATTGGACATCCAAATCGACTGATGATGTGCTCAAAGAGGAACTGTGCGGCTAATGCAGCATCACAATTTCTTATTGCTTTAGCCTCCTCCCATCTGGTGAGGTATTCTATTCCTGTGATGATGTATCTCACGCGAGTTTGTTTTCCTGGTGGGTTGATAGGACCCACAAAGTCCATAGCCCACTTGTCAAATGCACGCAGCATAATCTATGGTCGCAGTGGCATTTCATCTCTCCACGAAGGTTTTCCTAGCCTCTGGCAGATATCGCAGCATTTGCAAAATTCCTTAGTATCCTTGTGCAAAGTAGGCCACCATAATACCGCGGTCAAGATTTTCTGCGCAGTCGGCTTTCCTGCGAAATGACCTCCTATGGTACCGGAATGTGATTCTTTGATAATGACCTCTTTCCCATGCGGTATGACGCATCTGCGCAGGACTTCATCTGGACCTAACTTATATAATTGTCCTGTAATCAAAGTGAAGTCTGCTGATTTGACAACTAGTTATTTCTTTTGCTGCTTGGTAAACTCAACAGGTGCCCATCCTATAGTGAGAAAGTGAATAATATCAGCATAGTACTCATCTGCGATATGAATAGAAAACAATTGCGCGTCGGGCAAGTTGACCTCTAGGTTACTTGGCTCTTCTCCTAAGTCTATCCTCGACAGATGATCTGGTCCGGCATTTAATCTTCCTGGTTTGACAATAATTTCAAAATCATACTCCTGAAATAGGAGTAACCATCTACAGATTCGTCCCCCTAACACTGGCTTATTGACCAAGTACTTCAAAGTGGAGTGGTAAGTGAACATCTTGAATGAGGCACCTAGCAGGTAGTTCCTGAATTTCTGTAGAGCATACACCATAGTTAATCCTTCTCTTTCCATAGTGGTGTAGTTATTTTCTGTCGTAGATAGTTTTCTGCTTGAGTATGCGATAGGGTGATCGATACCTCCTTCTCCTGGCTGTGTTAAGATGATCCCCAGTGCGATGCCAGATGCATCCACATGTACATGAAATGGCTTGGTCCAGTCTGGGAATACTAAGATGGGTGCTGTAACCATATTCTCTTTAAGTGTGTCTAGACTTTTCTGGCATTCCTCATTCCATAGGAATTTCACGTCTTTCTTTAACAGCTTTTCCATAGGTGTTGTGATCTTTGCATAACCTTTGATAAATTTTCTATAGTACCCGGTATGACCAAGTACTGTTCTCAATTGCTTGACTGAGTTGGGTGCTGGAAGGTTTACAATGATGGCAATCTTTGCGGGATCTACCATCAAGCCTTGTCTGCAAACAGTGTGACCCAACAAAATACCAAATGGTGCACAGAATATACATTTTTTTAAGTTCAGAAAAATTTGGTACTATCTACATTTCTCTAACATCAGTCTTAAATCTCCTATGTGATTTTCGATTAATCCAAATATAGTCCAATCATCAAAATAAACCTCTAGGAATTTATGGATGTATTCTTTAAATACAACAACTACTACTCTTGAAAAGATAGCTGGTGCATTCTTAAGACCAAAGGGCATTACCGTATACTGGAATGAGACCCATTCTATCGTAAAAGTGGTCTTAGATCAATCTTCTTGATGGATTCTGATCTGGTGATAGCCTGAAGAGCCATCGGTGAAGGAGTAGACCTCCTGTCCTCCCACATTGTCTAGAACTTCATCAGTAAAAGGTATCGGAAATGGGTCATGAAGTGATGCATCGTTGAGTTTGCACAAATTGACACAGATTCTGATTTCTCCTTTGGTTTTCTTTTCTTGCAAAACCATGGGACTAACCCATTCGCTTTCTTGCACTGGCTCAATGATGCCTGCTGCTAGCATCTTATCGATCTCATCCTTAACTTTTTCTTTGTGCTGAGGATTTAATCTGTATGGATGCTGCTTAATTGGTCTAGCATCCTCTTTCAATGGTATCCTCATTACTCCCAAGTCTCCAACTATTCCCTTCATCTCTGTGAACTTAGTGGGGAATAAGTCCTGGTAGTCATGTAACAGATCTGCAATGTGTCCTACCGTTTCATCGTTCCAATAGTCTCCAATGGATGCAAACTTTGGGTTTGTTTCTGTGCCAATGTTGATCTTCTTAATATTGATAGGCTCAGTGATAGCTGGAGTATCTAGCTTTGGTCCATCAACATCGTGAGTGCCTTCTGACTCTGGGATGTTGATGTTGCAAGGATCCTCATCCTCCTCCTCTAGTTCTGATGCAAAGTTATAGCACTCTAGTGCCTGGTCCAATTGAACAGCCCAATCAGGTTGAGCCGACACTGATAGGGTACAGTCCTCAAATATCTTAATCTTTATAACGTCTAAAGCCTGATTAATGCTTGGGTACTCAGATTCAAAAGTGAAAGTGAGTTCAAAGATGTCTATCATAAGTGGCCATGTAGTTGTTCCTCTGTGCAACTATGTCTCAATGTACCAATTCTTTGGAATTTGATCTAAAGTGTGAACGAATCGGTGAACCCATTCATCCTCGGGAATGTCCGACCAATTCTATTCACAACTCTGAATGTGTGACCTGGGGTCACTTTCTCCTGTATATTTCTTCTGTAGACACTCTTTTTTATTAGAAAACCTGATCGCTGTCAATCTCTTGAAGTTGTCCCATGATGAGATATGTTTCTTGTGTGCATGCCACCATCTTGCAGCTGTGGCTCTTACTGCAAGGTCAATCGCTGACATCCTCTACTCTTGAGGAATTTCTTGTTCAAACGGGTGTAAAAAGTCATTAAAATCCGCTAAGACATCAAACGATGGAATATCCTTAAGCTCTACTCTGATCCATCGCAGTGACTTAGTCAGATATGCACATCTACGAGCTGAGACTTCATAAAGTCTGTTCTTCCAGTTCTCTAGACCAACATTTGAATCCGATGTGCATGAGATGTCGCATCGCCAACTGATATTTCCTTCTGCGGTTGGGTTGATGTAGTCACTCTGGTTTGAGGTCATCTGATAGGGGCTCTCCATATTACGTTCAATATATCTAGGACCCTGAAAAGGATCCAACGGTGCAATGACCCGGATTTGTGTATCCTCAAAGGTCATTTGTCTTTTCTTTAAATCGATAACAACCATATTATCGATTTCCCAATCAATACCTAGTAGAACTGGATACGGTCTACTATCACCAATGATTTCTATAACTTTAAAGTCTACAAAACTGCTAACTCTGTCAATGTCAACTGGCACTTGTGGTAATCGACCCAGTGGTGATACCCTCTGTTGATTGGCTAGTTACAGATGGATAGGCGATCTGGCTAACTTGGGGATACCCATTTGTTCCCATGTCTGCTTAGTCAGAACATTTACCTCTGATCCTAAGTGTAGTATTACCTCATCCATTTCAAATTCTCCAACTTGTGCTGTGAGTCGCATCTCTCTTCATGTTCTTATATGGCCCATAATATTATGAACAGCACGCTGTGCACTGCTCACAGAAGAAGATGGCAGATACTGATCTATGATGCGCTGAATCTCTCTGATAGCTTTCTCATCTCTCATGAGTTTCAAACAACTCCACAGGAAGGATTGCACACTTCCTGTCGACTCATCCTCATCGCATCTTCCTGATGTGGTAGCCTGCGATGTCTCCATAGGACTAAGGCCACAAGGTGTTTGCTTGAGTATGCCCCTAGACGGCTGTACCTAGGATCCTGATTGTATAGGTTCATTAAAGAAAGTTTTAGCTTCCTAAAATGTTTCTTTATTCTTCTGCAGGTCGAGTGGTGTTGATTTATTAGTAGCTTTGTGCACCCACTCCAGTCCTGTGTTCTTTCCAATATCCTGCGGTCACCCACTAGTGCAAGCATTGCTACGAGTCACAATGTTGACTCTTGGCTCTAGCTCTTTCTTCTCAGCAGTGATAAGCTGATTTTTTTGGTGTACTGCTGTCTTAGGTTCCCTGATCTTGGCTATCAAGGTAGGACATTCTTCTATAGCGTGTTCATAAGATTTGCAATAATTACATGTCGTCGTAGGGCTCAGACAGTCTCTAGCATAATGTCCTACAACTCCATAGTTGTAACAAGTAATCGGTCCACGGCCATCGCCAAAGCCTCCTCCACGACCTCTTCCTCTGAATCCTCCTCCATGGCCTGTAGGAGTCGATTCATGCTATGGTCCTGCTTCTCAACCCAGTGTCTCTGATTGGACTCTGTATAAGTCATGTTTTCTATCGACCATGAGATCGTAGGCTCTGCAGGTATGGTCATCATGTCCTACTGACTTACATAAGGTACAGTATAAGTTCTTAGGTGTCTGTATATACTTCTGAAGTAAAGGGCATTACTAAGGTAGATGTCCTCTTGTTCTGCATAGTTCACACCATGGCCCTTGAGTTTGTGCTAAGGGGTTAGGAGCCCCACTTGCTAAGTATTCAAAAAATACTGGATAGTTATCTTTAGTATGGCCTTGTGCTTTACACTTTATACACCATATGCCTTGTGCAATCTCTTTTCCTTTTCTAATCTCATGCATCTATAACATGAGATTTGCTAACTGGTTTTGCGGGTTTGTCATACCTGTACTGGTCTCAGCTAGAGGTGATGCCTCTAGTTTCATTGCCATCTCCAACACTTCATCCTGCGTACGGAGTCTTTGCTGCATCAGTGGATGTATAATGTGTGGGAGTAGTGCTGCAATGAACCATTCCTTATGCTGCTCTGGAGCAAACTCAAAGCTAACTTGGTCTATGAGAGCTTTGAATTTCTGGTCAAAGTCCCATACTGACTCTGTAGGTAACTATTTAATATCTTTGAGCTATGTGATACACTGTGACTCAAACTTGGGCTTCTTAAATTCTTTAATCATGGCAGTTTGGACCTGTATAAGTGTTCTGGGTATCGCTGAGGTATACTTCATATACCATGTTAAGGTTCGTTCCCTGAGTGTGGTGACCAACTGTACAAGTTTAATATTATCATCGTGGATTCCTTTAATGGTCCACACGGCTTCACATAGAAACCAGTGCTGCTATGGGTCTTCTGCCCCTATACCCTTAAAGGTAGGTAACTTCATGTCATCCCCCAGTCTATTTCTAGGTGGTGGATGTTGATTTGTTGTGTTACTACCACTCGGTGGTGTAGGTGTAGGTGATGTAGCTGTAGTATGTACTATCTGCGAGCTACTAGATGGAGTTCCTACGGGATCGTTCTGAGTCCCAGATGTTTTCTATGGGGTATAAGGGTGGTAAGGGATACCCCCTTCTGTTCTTTCTGTATTACTAAGACTCTGATATCTAGTATTATCTGAACTGTTTTCAAATATGGAAGAGATAAAATCTACTTTATATTTCTTGCCACTACGTGTACATCCAATGTCATCAAAATCACTCTCAAATTCTTGTGACATTACACTTTCTTAACTTATTGGTATGAAACTATATCCATTACTCCTTTTTCATGTAATAACATCTTAATGGACAAGTTTAAAGAGTTTAGGTACTTACCATGATATCCTTTGAAAAAGTACCGCTTAGCCTTGCTGAAGCTTTTTCTCTATTCAACTGCAAACTCTGTGACGAAGCCTTCTAGCACACTCGCAAGCCATAAATCGGATGCTCATGTAATGGGATTGTCTATGCTCTTCACGGTGTGAAGAAGCTCTGGTGTCCACACGATGTTTCTTTTGTTTTTGAATATATTCTGATCGGTCAGCTTTGATAACTAGTTGTACAGCTCATTTCCATAGGTTGCAAAAAATATTGTATGCAGGTCTGTAAAGATATGTTTTTGCAACCAGTCCTCTGTACTCAGTCTAGGACTCTTGTTCTCTTGTGCAGCAAACTCTTTCTCCTTAGACCCAACCCACTGGTTGAGTTCATCTTTAATATGATGCCAACAGAACATTAGCTCTGTAATGTGTTCAAAGCCGGCAATGGAACCATTTGTTGACTGTCTGGGTAGACCTGGGTTTACTATTATACATATACCAACAATACCCCGAGCTCACTGGCCCTTTCGGCGATAGACCGCAAAATGGCCTGAAGTCTCACCTGAAGTGATCTTATGGGTTGGCCGAAGACTCAGGTGTCTTCAACCAGGTTCTGTAGCATCCTGGGGTCTCGCTATTTCTCTTAGCTAGTGATATCTCTCTGTGACGCGCGCTTCTCTCTTACTCACGGGTTCTGACAGGGGAAGGACTCCTATCGTATCACAGCGACTTCGGTGATGCGCAACTCTCCCTTTCGCTTAACCCATGATCTGCGATATCTCACACCGCAGCTCCTCTGATGGTGCAATATTGCCTACTGTCAACGCGATATCTTCTATAGTACAGCCCACTGTGACTCTCATAGTCTGACCGCTATCTCTCTGGGTGGAATGACTTAGCTAACTTTGAACAAGATATTTAACTCTCTGACTTGAACTGCCACAGTTCAACACGCTCTACCTCAACTATACTTAACAGGCTGAATAAGTATACTGGAAATGCTTTAACAGAATTACTTATTACTGTGTGAAACAAGCACTGATAAACTCATATGCAGACGCTTGACACATGTAAATCCACCTTTAACCTTCAATAATGCTATAACTGAATGAGGACATACAGACATTTACTAACTGATATACAACATTCATGTAACAGATAACAGATATCAACTAAGTAAAGCACAATCACATGAAATAATCACATAACACACTGGTTTTACGTGGTTCACTTCTAGGGTAGAAGCTATGTCCACAGAACTGTGTTTATTATATCTTGAGAGAGTACACAGTTCTGCTGCAACCTGATGTGCAGCTAGAGATCTTCTGGGTAACTCCGCACTCACTGCCGGGAGCCCTTCTCTCCTAGATCTCTTCTCTTTCTCTATATTTCCTTCTTGCAATATTCTCTCTCTCTCTCTCTCTCTCTGTCAATCCCTGCAGATTGTTACATACATACTCCTAGAATCAGCTACTGGTTATAGTAAAATAACTATGGACTAAATAGCAAAACCAGAGGTCGACTCTATTACAATACAAAATGACTGTGAGCTAACTAACTAACTAGCTCAATAGCTACTGAGCTAACTGACTAACTAGTTAACGAGCTAACCTTTTACAATACAAAATACATCCCTTTATAGGCAGCCCAAAGGTCTCACCATTCCAACACTGTGGGCTTGTCCCAACAGTAACCCAAAACCCTATCTGTGACAGTCGGTCTATCTGTACTCGAACTGCCACTTTCTGTCACACCATAGCTCTTTGCATTCTTCCACGCTTCTCGACGCTGATCGTGGGTAATGTGCACCACTTCCTTTTTTGTCTTTCGTCTTCAATACCTTGGCCTCATTTCCCCTTTTCCTTTATGAGGGTAGCTAAGCCCTCTTGTCTTCCACCGCTGCCTTGAATGCAGTGGGTGAGCTCTCTCTTCTCGGCTGCTGCCTTTAGTGCAATGGGTGAGCTCTCTCTTCTCGGTCGCTCAGGTACTATCATCTTCTTTTGACTTCTCTATCCCAATAGTCATAGTTTCCAGCTCTGTTCTGCAGCTACAAACATGCTACAACGTAGTATCTTTACCTTATCTCTTATATCTTCACCAAAACTGTTTATCCGCCAAAATTGCAGCTTCTCCTGTAGCTGCGGGAACCTACTCCAACACTAATATTGCATCCAATTTTGTGTACAATGTTGCATCCCATATTGCATTCAATATTACATCTAGTTTTACATCCAATGTTTCGTCCCATCTTACATCCAATATTGTGTCTTATTTTAAGTTTTTGTTTGCATCAAGTGTTGCTTCCAGTTTTGCATCTGGTGTTACGCCTATTTTTATGTCCATCGATACACCATATTTTGTGCTCAATTTAATGTCCAAGTTTATGTCTAGTTAGGAGTCCACTTTTGCATATATTGTTGCGTCTAGTTTTGGGCCTCGTATTGCATCTAGTTTTGAGTCATTAATTGTGTATAGTGTTGAGTCTCCTTTTGCATCCACTTTTGCTTTTACGGTGACATCCATTTTTGTGTCCACATTTGTGTTTTGGATCCACTTGTGTGTTTGGTGTGACATCCACTTTTACATCTTGTTTTGCATTTAGTGTTGCGTCTAATATTGCATCCATCTTGCACTACTACATTTTTTACCTTTAGAAATACACTGCAATATCATTAGGGCATGGAGGAATCGAACCACCAACCTCCTACTTGTAAGGTAGGCACTCTTCCATTGAGATAGAACCATTTAAGAATTAGGAAGAGGAGCAATATTAACACAGATTTCATCATTTGAATTCTAATAAAAGACAATAAGATCCAAAGACAGTTATGCTTAAAATCCAATTTATTTTTCCAAATGCATTAATAAGCACAAAAATCTACCGTGATCAGGAAACAAAATATCCTAAACAATTACACAATCTGTTAAAGTGGTTTGTAAAAGGGTCTTAGAGAACAAGATAATGTATTGATGTATACCTAATAACCTAAACTTGAGAAGGACAAAAAATAAGGATGTGTTTAAGAAATAGTTGTAGAATCCAATTGAGGATTGTGTGTTGCTCCATAAATGTTTCTATTCATTGATTATGTGATTTTGTTCAGCAATGGGATGGTAAGAGAAGCACTCATGAATGGTTATTAAAAGAAGATGCCTACCTCAAGATTCTTTAAGCCTCACCTGAAGTCTAGTTGTTGTTTCAATTTTCATCATGCTAGGAATAGGCTGTTTAGTTTTGGTGAGACCTCTGGATTTACATGGACAAGAGTAAAACCCTGATTGTGATGAAGGAAATAATTTCATCTGCACAGGTAAACTTTCGATTATATTAAAAACAAATCTTGGTTAATGAAATAAATTGAACACATCTTGAAAATGATAGCGTCATCATGTTAGTGCGCTTGATTAATCATCCTATTTTGACAGCCTCTTGAAGACTTTATTCAGAAGTTCAGATACTTTCTTTGACAACTAAATTCATAGATGTTCTCTTTTACAACAAAAATAAGGTTATTAAACAGAATCTGGATTGAAAACATTTAAGTGCACATAACAAGATACATGTACTCAAAATTGTTTTTAGTTAATGTTGTTTCTAGATGGTACATTTCATCTTCATAAATTTATTGTCTAAATTGTTGTCTTTGGTTATTTCAATGTGCATTTCAGCATTTTAATGCAGCATTCTGAATATTAACCTTCTTTCTTAAACAAGTTAGTACATTTTTTTCTGGTACATTTCCTAACTGTTTACAACGCTGGAGTTAGATTTTTATCGATATGTTGTGCAGGAACTCTGACCCTCTAGAATCTAGACAAGTATGCATGACCAGTTAAAATGTTCATAATGACCAACCAGTTAGAATTGGTGTTTTAATATTACTTAAAGGAAAAAACAAATAAAGTGGGAAGGCTAGGTTTACCATTTGTAAGGAGACTACTATTATCCCCAAGAAAGAGAGAGAGAAATAGTTAATTATTTTGTACCATAATAGACCACAAATATCAAAACATCGTCAGTGTTGAAAACATTTATCACCAATTAGATGCCTTCCAATATTCCAATAAAGTGCCTAATCTCCTCAATGGACCCTTATCCAAGGTCCGTTCCATTTTAGATATCAAATGTACATCCTATGAGGATTGAAAATCCCAATATTATATAGACCTTTACTTTGGTCTGGTCATGGAATCCATCCAACAACCCACTGTGGTCAATCAAAGCCCTCTCCTAGACTACAAAGATCAAGATGGATTTCTTTACAAGTTGAATCAATTATGTGTTCTAGCTAGATCAACTTGCCTTCTGCTTATCAAGGACGCCCATTCTTCATCCCATGGAGGACATTTTGGTGTATAGAAAAGTATGTTGCACCTGCAAAGGTACTTCTTTTGGCCTTCCATGTGGAAAGAAGTGGAATATTACATCTAGAGTTGTTCAAATTGTAGCCAAAACAAACCTGCCAACATGAAGCTTGGGATGTACCAGTCTTTGACAATTCCCTATAGGGCTTGGATTTCTTCTAGCCTGTTTGGGGCCATTTTGGATTACCATTGACAAACATTTCTGATCATTACTCCATATTTCTTAGCAATCTGGAAAATCCTCATGGAAGCCTTTAGGTTGTCTGCATCGGTTCTCTACTACATTCAATCCACAAACTAATGGCCAAACTAAGATAGTGTAACATAATCTTGGTTCATGCTCTCTGCCTCTACCCTCAATAGAACAAATAACGGGATCAATACCTGATATTTTGCAACATAGTTACAACAGATCTTCCCTTCTACAAGACACTTTCATTTTGATCTTTGTTTTGGCTTTCAACCTCTTAGCTCTAGTTTCTCTCCCAACTCCATCCACATCCCACCAGCAGAAGCAGTAAGACAAAGCTTCTTTTGTGCAGAACTTGGTTAAGATCCAAATTAATGTTCAGGACATCCTTCAATAGACACATGCTGAATACAAAGCACTATACGACTGATATCAAGGTGCTGCACATTTTCAATTTAGTGATTGAGTTTGGTTGTATTTGGACAAGCATTGCTTCAAAAATCAACAAATGGGTGCCAATTCTTTCAAGGTGGACCTTCTACCACAGTTAGGAACCCATGATGTGGTGAATGTTAACCAATTCAAGGCTCTTAGAATGTGAAAGAATTGAACCTCTTATAACACTTTCCACTTTATGCTTGTGATGATGACTATTAGGCTTTACCCACTTAGCTCAATTTTTATTTCTATGTTTACTGTTCATAGTTTGATACATGGGACTCATCAAGTGCCCTATAGATATTACAAAAATGTATCTATACCTCAAAATTCAGACCTTAAAATAGCCTGAAATATGACACTGTTGCTGTTCAAAATACAGAGTATCCAGAAAAGTAATCACCCGGCTGAAAATAGACCAAATATTCATGGTCCTAAAAAATGTAATCCTCTTGAATCGGTCTTTATATAAGAGCAAATTTCCAAAAATGGAAATATGTAAAGTTAGCATCTTCCCAAAATAGAATTTTCTTTAAAAATGATTTTTTTATGAATTGCTTCAATTCCGAACCATCTACTCATGTCCATAAAGGGCATCCAAAAATATGATTAGATCTGAAAAAAGACAACTTCCAAGAAACACAAAAATTCAATCCTTTGGAGAGAATTCAATCCCCACCTGCAGTAGATACTAGTATGTGGTTTGAGTTCAATTTCAAAGCACTCCCTGGATTTAAAAAACACTATTGGGACTAACTAGGAGTCAATCTACTATAAGTACAACTAAGGGTCACACTGGTTTACTGAATGGGGGCCTTCCCTACTAAAGGTCCCTTGCTTTGAGTCTTAGTGTGCTAGCTAAATAATGAGGTGACAAGAAGGGAGTCATTTTATGTTTGCAGCATTTTCCAAGCAACAGTGTACACCATAATCCATATCCGACCTGGAGGCAAAGTAAGGTGGTCCTGAAAGGTAAAAGTGAAACAAGCAGAAAACTTGTAAAAATAAACTTGTTGAGATCAAAATAAAACTAGTTTGGCAATAATAAGTTTGCAACATCAGCATAAAAAGGTCATGGCCTGATCCTGAAGCTATTAAGCTTCACAAGAATAAGAATTCTAAGCCTAGCTCTAAAGTAGATTTATATCTTTAAACAAAAGAAGTGTGATTTACAAACTAGGAACAAAGAACCTATTTTATACTCAATCTTAGAAAAGCCCAAGGTCAAAAGATAATGAACTTCACATTTGGCCAAAGATTGATTAGCATATTGAACAAGCTATGGACAAATTTGCAACAAGAACAAGCGATTAGCTTAAAGAATCTAATTAATAAGCCTGAAGAGGTAGGTTCTGGAATATAGGCTAGATATCTGATATTCAGATTTGTTAAGCATATTTTTTTAACAATAACTTAACTACAGTTTCAAAATTTGCTTGCTAACTATTTGAACTGAAATTGTTAGTAATTTCCTAGCAAAATCTTGAAAATTAGCCTAAACTGTAGTTGACACTTGAACAGATAATATGACTATGAAATACCTACTTAAAACCAATGTCAGACTATGAATAACCTGAGAATGATTAACAGTAAAACCTATCTTTGAAATTCTGCATAATCCTGGTATATTCATGAATCGCTCTCCATTAGCTCTATCCTCTTACACAGCTGGGATTGCTTCAAAATATATTTCTGTCAGAAGCTCTTAAGAATTAGTCATTTTTGTGATCCCTAAAATAATTCTAGCTTCATTCTTGTATCCATTTAGATGATGATGTTGATGTGTTGGTCTGTTGCTGAGTGAAAGCCATGCTTTTTTGCTATGTTGTCCCAATATTTGGTGAAGGAATTTGGACTCTTTCATGTCTGTTCTCTTTTTGGTCTGTTATTCATTTTTTAAGGGAGAGTAGTTGTTTTGATTCCCTGTAGCCTATGATGCATGCAATTTTTGTTGTTGTGTGTTTGAGAAAATTTCTATTTGTAAGTATACTACAGAAAGTGGCATGACCATGTGAGGGAGGAACAAAAAGATGGGGACTAGATATTTAGCTTTATAGAATCTGTGGCTTATACCATATGCATCCAAAACAAATCCATGATATATCAAAATTGGAATGGATTTCCGTTTATTCTATCTATGGAATAGAGGACTTTAGAATGCATTTCTAAATTTTAAATGTACAGAATATCAAGCACTTTATCAAGTGTATATAGTATAGTCTGCGGTATAAATTGTATCCATTCAAAATATAGCTATGAGATACCAAAACCATGATGGATTACCATTGCTCTATCTATGGAACACAGAACTGAAATGTATTTTTTAAATTTTAAATTAAAGTTTCCTTTGACTATTAATGGAAACAATATTTACAGGGCTTTAATACTAAAGGTAGGCTGCACAAGCATCCTCCTCAAACCAAGAGTATCCAGAATCAGAAGTGTGGGATGGCTTAATCTAAAACACCCACAATCATAGAATCAAGAGAAAACTATTCATATAACATAACATTAAAAGGTAGAAGCCTAAGCATATCAATACTAGAAAGCAACCATGCCATTTGCAGGAGGAGGCTGCTTATGGTTGTTTGGGGCAAGGCTCCATCCAAAAACTAGGGGTTTGGCATCATCAAGCTGCACAGGTCTCCGAACGGAGGCTTAGGCCCTTCTGAGATGGTCAGGTACAGGGTCAAGAGCTATTTGTTGTTGCATTGTAGGGCTGGGGTCTAGCTCCTTTTGTGATTGCATCTCTTGCATAGTATTTCTTAATTGTAAATGTATAGAATGTCAAACACAATGAAGTAATTGTTTTACAAATTGAAATGTTGTATTTTCTTCCCAAATACATAAACTTGTTTGGAATAAATACATAATAGGTTTTATTTTACTGTAAGCATAGCTTATGAACTATACTGTGTAGAATCATGTTCATGGTGTGGAGTATGTCTGCAAGCTAGAGATAGATTAATCTTATTTGCAGAATTTTTCGGTAGCTTCTGGTTTGGGTCTGGAGGCTGTGTGTTTGGGTCACTATTTTGATCTAAGATTGTTGATTGGGTTGTTGTCAGGGATTTTAACATGGTGTAATGGGGAGATAGATGTAGCGGCTTCGGTGTAGTGATCAATGGTGTAGAGAAGTAGGAATGGTGTCTATTTAATGATTCAATCTAGATATTTGATTCCAATTGGAAGCAAAAGGGTATTGAATATGGCATTTGGTTCACTTGGACCAACTATAGATAGGGGTGTGATCGGGTGCATGCTTGATTGGATTGATTCTACAGACCTCGAAAATATGTATTTTTAAGCAAACTTTGCCTTGTGGATGTGTTGATGGTGTGATAGGTTTGGATCACATTCCAATTTAGTTTTTGATTTCTTTGGGCTATGTAGTGGATTCATTTACTTCTTCATTGTTAAAAGAATTCAGTATATTGAAAGACTTAATATTATAAAATTAACCACCTTGTTTTCAGAGCAGCAGTCAGTAAGTTAATCATGTATTTAGCAAAAGCACAACCAACTAGGATTAAGGTAGGCAACTCCAAATGCCTTGTGATTCTCCGCAATTGAGACTAATGCTTTGAGTAGGCTTAAATGCATCTGTATCTAACTTTAGATGACATAAGAAAAGATAAGATAATTTACTAATGTCGAATCACCAATGAATGATCACAAAGTTGGTCAAGGGACTCAAAAGTACAGCCAATGTGAATATAGATTTATCACTCAAATTAAAATTGAACTTCTATAAAGTGCCTAAAGCATATTAAAAAATGTATATATCTAAAATAAACAGAATCACTAAATAGTAAATAGCATCATAAAGTATATGAATATATTCAACTTTAAAGTGTATCCCTGTAACAAATGCAACTACATGCTTCTATTGTGTGGTTATCCCGGTATCACTGTAACCTAGAACTGAAAATGTTATATCATTTTCAGAAGGAGATCCCATACTAGATCTAAATGTGAATACGCAAGAAGGTGCAGGGCACTCGTACAAGAAATAACTTAGAAACCTACAGATGTGAGAAAGAGATAAACAAGTATATAAATGATGAGATAAGATAATTTTATTGTGTTCAACAAATGACCACAAAAATAGGTCAATAGGACTAAAAACTTGAGAAGTACATCCAGGAACTTAAAGTGCAATGTGGGAGTGGAATATCAACTCCTGGAATGATGCTAAAATAAAAATAAAAAAGATCATAATTGAAAGCTAATCAGATTGCTAACAAAGCAAAAAAGGAAGCATAAGAAGTAAAGTACATGTACACAAAAAGATAAGAAAGCTAAAAGCAAAAAGCACTCAATGCTGATCAAGGTAGGATATTAGAATTAATTGGCCTATCATGGTCTTGTGATAACTATCCAACTAAAGGAAAATAAATTTGTATTACATAAGAAATAATGAGATTGATTAAGATGTAAAAGACGCTAAAGAACATCCAGGATAAAATACCAACCTTGTGATCTATTCATCTCAGTAAGTTTTAAAATGAATTCTCTGGCATAACGCTAGTCGACATTGTTCAAAATTTGGGCCAATGTCAAAGGTATGCAACATTTGGAAGAAGAATCCATAATATAAGATAGGATAAAGGGACTGGAAACTTGAAAATTGCATCCACGAACATAATGTATGATTTGGGAGTGGAATAGCAACTCCTAGAACGATTGCAAAATCAGAAGATCAGAGCACATAACTGACAACTAATCGGCTAGCTAATGAAACTAGAAAGGAAACATAAGAAGTAAAACACGGGTACAAAAAAAAATATAGAGAAAAGGTAGAGTGCTAAAAGCAAAAAGCACTCAATGCTGAACGAGATAGGTATATTAGAATCAATTGGCCTATCTAGCTTTTGCAATAACTGTCCAACTAAAGGACAATAAAGTTGTATTACATCAGAATAAATAAGATTGGTTAAGATGAAAAGCATGTTAAATATCATCCAAGATAAAATACCACCCTCCCTCGTGGTCTATTCATCTTGGTAAGTTTTAAAATGAATTTTTTGGCATAACCCTAGTCTTGTTCAAAATCTGGCCTAAGGTTAGTTCATGAGACAATCTATGAAATTTGGAAAAAGAATATATCCTGTCTGAATTCTATCAATGTAGAATCTATTGGCATAATAGGCCATGAAACATTTATATGGCCTAGTGCACCCCATTACTCATGAGCATACTCTATATTGACATTTGATAGGAATTTTTTGCTACACCTAGGACTGGTATCTATTCTAATTGTCAAGCTTCTCAGAAATAAACATAGCATTAATAGGTTTGGTTTGCTGTATTGATACTTGGACTGTATTCATTTAGGATCATCCCCTAGAATCACCAAGGCACCGTCGAGGTAACACTTCAATTGCTTTAAAGAGAATATGGACCACCATTACCTGAGCAAAAGTTTAGACCCCAAGGACCCCCAATTTGGATAGGAACTCTACGAGGAACCAATGTAATGGGTGCAGGTTTGATTTCTTAACTATAGTCTCTGTTGCCCCTTTAATATGGATCTAGTGCCAAGTTCTACATTTCTTTCAATTTGTACTATGATGGTCTTTAGCACATCTAGGTTATGTATTTGGGTTTGGGCCCTATGCGAATTCCTGTCACATGACATTTTTATAACTGGTTCTAAGTCATGTATGAGCTATGTGATTGCTAAACATCCCATGCTTTGCAGTAACCTATGAACTTCAATCACTCGAATGTGTCCATTAGCGCCATTCTTACATGATGATATGCTAAAAGTAGCCTAAAACCCAATCTAGAGGCATCTCACCCAACCCTCAACTGCACCTAAGGGATGAAAAGGAAAGTGCAGAGGTCATGCATCTGGAAACCAGTTACAATTACAAACTCAAGACCAACTACCAGTGGATATATCATATGGGTAGTCACCAAAATTCCTAGACAAGGCATTTGGTCGAGTTTCAACCCATGGTCCTTATAACAAATATGATTGGTTGGAAGTAAATCAAAGGCTCTGGCATGCTAAACGGAGATTAGTATCCAAATGAATGTTATTATACTACTGACGGTGAGAACATGGGTACCTAACAAACATGGAGTTAAATTGAATCCCTGAAACTGGTTAGCCCAAAATCAAAAGTCATTATTACATTATTAATGTCAATGACATAGTCATTCAATTGTAGAGAGTAGATAAAGCCTTAACATTCTGAGGCAAAACATGAACATCCCTACATTGATGGGATTGGCTTCATATTTCCTATGGGACTAGGGCATACAATGGTCACCTTTGTCAATGACAGAAAATAAAACATACATTCAACATTCAAAAAGCAGTTCAACAACACCATGGATGAGAACATACAAAAAACAAAACTACCAATTATAGATTCATTGGCATATCATACCTGAAACAAACGATCACTCTATTCTCTCTTCTTCCAGATTTCTCTCTTAGTTTGCCACTTCATACGGGTGAACATCAAGATTCAGTCTTTTTGGCTAGCGAGCAGGTTGCCAAGTGATATAGATCTTCTTCGATCTGCGTGCACTAATACAGGTGGGATTGGCCATTGGCTATAATGCGGATCGAAGCATGTCAATATTTTTCCAAATTGTGGAAATTGAACCCAGGTGTTAGAACAATTACACTCACAAAAATTACCAATTACACATGCAAATTACACACAAAGGAGACTGAATATGGAGCAGAACACTAATCTGTATTGAATAATTATACAATATCCAACCCTGTGAAGTCATAGGATGCCACAATAAATAATTACATGAGATATTTGAATGCATTGGGATGCCATTCAAATTGGTCAAAAGTAGGCTTACTAAATCTAAGAAAATCCCCCATAGGTGCATAAAGCAGCCTCCAAATCTGTCTAGGAGCTCACGAATTGGCAAAATAATTTAGGAAATATAATAGGTGATGGAAGGACAACTCATACATGCTTTTATTAGGAGAAAAGAGTGTTAAATTTTCATATGCTTAACTAAGACATCAGTATTTCATTTCATTTTCATGACAAAAGCATATAAACAGGATCACTAAAAGATAGATAAGCACAACCATAAAAAATAACACAAAGATTTATCCTGGGAAAAACCCAGCAAAAGCTTCCTCAATATAGATGCCCCAAAAAGATAAAAGATAAAACCAGCAAGGAGATCAAAGCCTGATCCTCCTCCTTCTCCAGCTGCTTCTCTTCTCCACTAATGCGCTACACCAGTGAGAGTGTGTTTCAAAAATGAGGAGCACTAAACCTCTATTTATATTCATTCGTTCACTTAAGTTAACTCATTTGACATGTAGGATCAAGTTAAATCATGTAGGCTCGAGTTACACATGTAGGCTCAAGTAACCACACTAGGGTGTCGATGACCCACCTTTACAATTAGAGGGGACTACCTCATGACTCTTATTATTTCTTCCGATTAGGAGCATCGGGGTACAATGTAATACAAGTGGTTCTCCCGGTAGGATCATTGGGGACCACAAAAAGATACATATAGGATATTCTTTGAATTTACAATATTTCAACACCCCCCCTTAACGAGAAGGGTATTCTACAGCAACATCAACAACAACAAGAGTAGAGATAGGGGACATCGTCAACATTAGCAGGGTGACACATCTATAAATCATTGGAATCTTTT
This sequence comes from Pseudotsuga menziesii, assembly GCA_001517045.1. NCBI lineage: Eukaryota > Viridiplantae > Streptophyta > Pinopsida > Pinales > Pinaceae > Pseudotsuga > Pseudotsuga menziesii. The sequence continues at coordinate 96,676 of LPNX010995608.1, read as the reverse complement.
CAACATCATGTAGTCTTCATCTTCAATCTTCAGTCTTCATCATCAGCAACATCTTCAGCATTTTGATCTTTCAATTAGAAACGACATCTTCAGCACTAGGACCTTTCGATCAGTAACATCTTCAGCACTTTGACTGTTTGACCAGCAACAACATATTCAGCATTTTGACCTTTTGCTCAGCAACATATTCAGCACTTTGACTGTTCGACCAGCAACAACATCTTTAGCATTTTGTCCTTTCGATCAGAAACATCATCATGAACACTTTTCCCTTTCGATCAACAGCAACATCATCATCATCATATTTTGATCTGTTGATCATAATCATCATCACATTCTGATCTTTCGATCAGAAACATCATCATCATACTCTGATCTTTCGATCAGAAACATCATCAACATAGAAACATCATCATCATACTCTGATCTTTCGATCAGAAACATCATAATCATACTCTAATCTTTCGATCAGAAACATCATAATCATAGTGCGTCATCATCATACTCTGATCTTTAGATCAGTACATCATCATCATCATACTCTGATCTTTCGATCATCATCATCAGCAACATCCTGCAATCCACAACTCAAAGACAGAAAGTCTTTGGATCATTTTTTGGACTTAAAGTCGAGGGATGATACAATCCCACCACATTCTCGACAACCGAAGTTACCGGATTGATTACGGGAGAATCAGTCCCTATCACTTTAGGACTAAGTCCAAGGACGATGCAATCCTACCACATTCTCGAGGACCGAATCCACCGGATTGATTACGGGAGAATCAGTCCCTATCACTTTAGGACTATGTCCAAGGATGATGCAATCCTTACCACATTCTCGATGACCGAAGTCACCGGATACAATTACAAGATAATCACTCCCTATCACTTTAGGACTTGAGTCCAAGGATGATGCAATCCTACCACATTCTTGAGGACCGAAGTCACCGGATACAATTATGGGATAATCACTCCCTATCACTTTAGGACTTGAGTCCAAGGATGATGCAATCCTACCACATTCTCGATGACCGAAGTCACCGGATACAATTACAAGATAATCACTCCCTATCACTTTAGGACTTGAGTCCAAGGATGATGCAATCCTACCACATTCTCGACGACTGAAGTCACTGGATACAATTATGGGATAATCATTCCCTATCACTTTAGGACTTACGTCCAAGGATGATGCAATCCCTTTTCATTCTCGAAGACCGAGGTCTCCGGATTTATTATGGACAGATGTCCCAGGATGATACAATCCCTCTTCATTCTCGAAGACCGAGGTCTCCAGATGACTTTAGGGCAAGTGCCCAGGGATGATACAATCCCACCACGTTCTCGAGGACTGAGATCACTGGATCTATTATGGACGGATGTCCCGGGATGATACAATCCCACTGCAACATCACTACTCCCCCTTTCGAGGAAGGCCTTTCCGAACAACACCAAGCTTGTCTTGAAAGTGTTCGAACTCTACTTGAGGCAGAGGCTTCGTCAGTACATCATCATCCAAACCATCATCATCTACATCTTCAATATCTGAATACTGATCTATCACCATTTGTATCTCCAGTATGCGAATACTAAAAGCATCATCATCTATATCTTTAGTATAGAAATAATGAAAACATCATCATCTCTATATTTAGTATAGAAATATGGAATCACCATCATCTATATCTACAGTATGTAAATACTAAAATATCATCTATATCTTCAGTATGGGAATACTGAAATCATCATCGTCTATATCTTTAGTATGGGAATACTGAAACATCATCATCTCTATATTCAGTATAGAAATACTAAATCACCCTCATCTGCATCTACAGTATCATCATCTTCATCTTATCTTGTATGTAGAAATACCAGATTTCTATGTGTTACGTTGGAACACAGGGTTCTTTGTCATCACAACTATGGTTATCACATAGAATCATTGTTGTGTCCATCTTCAGGTCAAAGAGACCTGATATCAGCTTCTAAATCCATATGGCTTCACAACTTAGTAGAGCAATTTGCTATGTATTCTGCTTCAACCGTGCTAAGAGAAACACTAGACTGTTTCCTGCTAAACCATGAACTCATAGCAGACCTCAAACAAAAGCATATATCTGATGTGCTTTTCCTGTCTGAGATACTTCTAGCCCAATCTGCATCTTTGTAGCCATACAATCTATACTCATGTCTACCATCATAGTATAGACCAAAGTCTATAGTCCCTTTCAGATATCTCATCACATGTTTTGCAGCTACTAGGTGAACCCATATTGGTTGTCTGGTCTGGTATTTGTTAAGTAAATCAATGACCCAATGATCTGTCTATAGTGAGTCACATCCACTAACTCTAATGAGTCATCAGCTAACAGCTTTAGGTTGGAGTCCATGGGTGGCCATGACTTTACATTTCAACATATTGAATCTCTTCAATATCTCTACCACATACTTTCCCTGGTTGAGAAAGATTCCTTCTGAACTTTGCCATACTTCTAGACCTAGGAAATAATGCATTAACCTAAGGTCTTTCATCTCAAATTCTTTTGCTAGTTTCTTCTTGCTTTCCATGATCTATTTCTCATTCCCTGTCAAGAATAAGTCATCCACATATAGTAATAGAATGACAGGTACATATTCTACAACCTTGTAGGAAAGGTTAGGATTGAATTTACTCTTGGCAAAGCCCATGCTCATCAGGAAACTGTCTATTCTTCCATACCAAGCTCTGGGATCTTGCTTCAGGCCATAGAAGGCCTTCTTCAACTTGCATACTTGATTCCTTCTATCTTCAACTTCAAATCCTTGTGACTATTCGATGTAAAAATATTCCTCAATCATACCATTAAGGAAGGCTTGTCTTTACTTCATCATGGAAGAAACTACCATGATAGCCTTGAAGG